>OY759267.1:59091584-59416584 GCA_963662155.1 Lamellibrachia columna
GGGCATCCATTTAAAATCACGAAAATGCACTCTAGACTAGATGTAAGGAAGTATTCATTTACTCAAAGAATAGTAAATGACTGGAACCAACTTCCAGAGGCAGCGGTTATGTCTAAGGATATTAACACACTTAAGGGTCACATTGACAAATATTTAAAGAATAGGGCGGAGGATTATACGAGTCAACGCCCGACTCCCTTCCTCGTCATCTCCTCGACTGCAGCAACTGTGTAGAAGAAGAGGATCAAGGCTAGTCAAGGTAAATCAATGCATACCAGTAAGGCCACATGGTGGTTAATGTCTCAAGTCTCAAGTGGTTTACTCCAAACAGGCCAAACTTGGGCTAACGCAGGAGTTTGTGGTGGACTGTGCGCATGCGCTGTGGGTGGTACATTCGATTAAAAGACTAGTATCATTAATTTTGCTGATATGGTTTTTATCTGATTGTTTTATTTATTTTATGTATAGGATGTTTAACGAAAATTTTTAATAGGTTGGTTGTGTGTATGGATACTGTCGCTGCCTTGCCACATGCACACATAGACAGTCTCCATACCCACACCATGGATAAGTTTACGCTGAGCACTGTGTTTTAAAGGCAGTTTAGGTGAGGAGGTGTGGTGAAAGGGAGTTCCATAATAGCTTCTTGAAATGATTTTGGGTTTTTTATGTTGGTAATTTTTGGTGGAATCATATTCCATATGCGAATGGCTCTGGGATAAAATGAAAAGACCATTGCATTTATGCGACACTTGGGGGCTATGTATTGTCCACGGGTTCGAGAGCGAGTTAGTAGGCCTGGAGGGGGGGGGGTGATCTCAATAATGTTGTTTAGAATTTTGTAGAAGGTAGTGGCTTGTTTGATAATGCGCCTTCGTTCGAGGGTTGGCCATCCAAGGGCAGTAATTAGATCTGCTGGATTTGTGTTCCGTCTGTAATAATTTTTAACAAATCTGGCTGCAGAGTGTTGCACTCTTTCAAGGCTTTTAACTTGTGAAAAGATGTGGGGATTCCATATGGGTGAAGAGTACTCAAGTTTGGGCCGGATTAGCATGTTGTAGGCTGTTTGTTTAACTTCGGATTTACATGGGCCAAGAGTTCGTTTAATCATGCCTAAACATTTCGAAGATTTTGAAGTTATGTCAGTGACGTGATTTGTTCAGGTTAATTTGGAATCCAATTTTACTCCGAGGTATGAGTGGCTGGATACGGTGGATAATGGCTGGCCAGAAAGCGAGTACTTGTGAGTGCTGGGTTTAGTTTTGTTTGTTATTGGAAGGTGGACGCATTTAGATACATTAAATTCCATTTGCCATTTGTCTGACCATGTTTGGAGTTGGCTTAGGTCAGTTTGGAGAATTTCGTGGTCGGTTTTGGAAGAAATTTTACGATATATAATACTATCATCTGCAAAAAGGCGTATAGAAGATTTGATGTTCCCATTTATGTCATTTATGTAGAGTAAGAAGAGGACAGGTCCTAGAACTGAACCCTGTGGGACACCAGATGTGACATCTGTGATGTCCGACAGGTCACCGTTAACTGAGACTCTGTGTTTGCGGTTGGATAAAAAAGATTTGATCCAATTTTGAGTGTTTCCAGTGATTCCGTAGGAGGTCAATTTTGATAGAAGACGTAGGTGAAGCACTTTGTCGAAGGCTTTGGCAAAGTCAAGCAGGATTGTGTCAATTTGGGTCTTGTTGTCCATAGCAGTCATCCAGTCGTGGACTGTCTCAATGAGTTGTGATTCACAAGACAGTCCCGACTGGAATCCGTGTTGGAAGTGGAGAATGATGTTATGCTTGTGCAGGTGTTTCCACATGTTGCTTAGGATGATATGTTCCATTACTTTACAGAGGATGCAGGTTAATGGTATGGGTCTGTAGTTAGCTGGGTCAGATTTATGGCTATTTTTGTGTATAGGAGTTACTAATGCTTGTAGCCAGTCATTAGGAAGTTTACCTGTGTTGTATGATTGTTGGAAAATTTGGGTGATGATGGGAGCTATCTGCTTTGCAGTTTCTTTAAGGACTCTGGCTGGGAGTTCATCTGGGCCTGTAGCTTTGTTCTGGTTTAGATTTTCCAGCTGCTTTATTACGCCATCTATGCCAATTTCGAGAAGGGGGATGTTGGGGTAAGTAGAGGGGGCTATTTGGGGGATGGGGTGCTTTTCTTGGGTAAATACAAGGCTAAATTGGTTGTTTAGGGCATTTGCTTTATCTCGATCATTAATTATTAGTTGGTCGTTTACTCGAAGTGTGGGGATGCCAATGTTTTCTCGTTTATTTGCCTTAATAAATGACCAGAATCGTTTTGGATTAGTTTTCAGGCTATCTCCAATGTGGTTGTTAACATAGTCTTTGTAGGATTTTGCTAATGCTTTAGTAGCTTGCTTTCGGAGTTCCTTAAATTTTTCCCAGTCACTGTTTAGTCCAGTTTGCTTTGCCTTTTTGTGGCTTTTGTTTCGTCTTCTCTGCATTCTAATTAGTTCACGTGTTATCCAGGGAGGTGGGTTTTAGCTTTTGTGTATCGTCTAGGTATGTTATTGTTAATCAAGGTAGTCAGACGTTCGCGGAAAAAGGTCCAGTTTATGTCTATATCCTGTGAGTTGGGGTCGATGTCGAAGTACTCAAGATTTAGTTTGTCTATGTCGTCTTTGAGTTGGTCCCAGTCTGTTGATTTGTAACTATAAACTTGGTGGGGGGGGGTTTCTTGTTGCGAACTGGGTTTAAGTTGACATTGAAGGTCACGGATTCGTGATCGCTCATACCAGGAGTGGTGTGGGTGTTGATGATAATGGATGGATTTGAGGTGAGTATGAAGTCAAGAATGTTGCCAGAAACGATGCGTGTGGGGTCGTTTACCATGTTCTGCAGCCCAAAGTCGTTAGTTATTTCTAGTAGTTTGTTATGCTTGCTGGCAGTGCTGTTATTAGTGGTCTGGTGATTTGTCCAGTTGATATCAGGGAGGTTAAAATCTCCAGCTATGACTACGTTAGGGGGAGTTTTTTGTGATCTATATAGTTTAGTTAGGGAGTCGTGGAGAGCTTCAAGGGATTGGAGGTGGTTATTTGGGTGTCGATAATAAGATGCAAAGTATATGCATTTGTTTCGTGCAAAGTGAATTTTTGTCCAAATTATTTCACAATTTGAGTTTAAATTTTGGAGGGGTTCAGCTACAATGTTGTCACGGAAGGCTATAAGGACTCCACCGCCATGGACATTCCTGTCCTTTCTGATGGCCTCATAGTTGGGTGGTAGGAAAGAGTATGTAGCATAGTTTGCATCTAATTTAGTTTCAACTAGAAATATGATGTCTGGGTTATTATATTGAATAGTTGCCTTTAGTTGGGTTGCTTTTTCTATGCTCTTAACGCTGTTGGTGTTTATCAAAATTCCTTTAAGTGTGTTTCCTTGGGTTTTCTTGTGGCGTTCGGGGGTTGAAATGTTTTGGGGGTTTGGGGCGAAAATTAAGCCTGCATTTTGTGATGTGTGGAGTGTTGGGGTACTAAGCGTGGAGCTGTCAGACTGGGTGTTGGTAGAAATGGATTGCTCATTTCTAGATGGAGAAGTGGTAATATTTGGAATGTCGAACTAAATATACGAAAATATGTCTATAAAAAATGTTTATGCGTAATTTTTCTCCGAATAAGATCACTTTGTCAGACGTCTATACTGCCAGTGACTGATATATGATTTTATATCAGACTAGTGACGTACATAATGTAAGATCCAGCGAGACCACAAAAATGAGGCAAAATCTGGCGTGAGGTGAAAACTACGTCGGTGACTATAGTAAGTAATTGCATTAATTATCTTACTATCTAGTTTGCCAAATTCATAATGACTATGTAAGCATCACAACTTATCATAATCTTATATATACAGATACTACTGCCTTCATGGCAGAAACCAAGGTAGGAACAAACAAACAGATTGCACTGATTTGATATGCTAGAAACAAGCATGGCGGAGTAAGTTCTTTAATTTCCGAAGTTGTTATGACACTTTATAATGAATTATATAGCTATAAACTACTACTTAGTATTATTATACATTATCGACACTGTTGTTCTTTTGTAGCGCACAAGACCGGAAAAATCGCGATGCTCAGATGCGGGCAACTATTAACCAGAAATTGGTCGTTAGTGGCGAAAGAGAGAAGTAAGATTTCGTAGTGTCTTGTAGTTGTAGACTTTAGTCTAGACGTAGTTACCAAGTTACGTGTACACACATACATTAATCACGGTTAATATTTAATCAAAATATATAAGTTTTAGGCACTTGTCTAGGATCCGGGCTCACCTCAATGTATCAACTTCAACAAAACCCGTTGAGCGACTGAAGCCCAAAATCTTGTAAGCTTAGGCTTAGCCTTAGCTTAGTGTTACTGTTAGACTTAGTTTAGGCTTGGCCCGGCTAAGGCTTAGCAGTAAGCAAAGTCAATCGCCCTACAATTTTTTTCTATCTGGCTGTTGCTGTAGTAGGGGCGAAGATCTCGTTCATCAAAAGCTTTAAGTATTTTCATGAAACGTGAAATCTTACAAAAACACCATAAACAGAGCAATAAACACGTCTTTCGTGTATGTACGCATTCTTATATGTATATCACTAAAGTTACCTGACAATAACCATGTAAAAGTGTGAAATTATTACCTTTTTGTCAGAACGCATGTGCTTGTCAAAGTTTGTATATAACCGGATGTTGTTGTGAGCGAGAATAGCAAACAGGATTTCCATAGATCTATATAAGGTCACGCTAAGAATTGCTGTCTGCTGGCCATAGAGTTACATCATTAATAATGCCCCTATAAACTACTAACTTACTAACGGGTGTTTTATTTATGTCTGTGCTTCTGGCCTCATTCTACACGAAATCGCGTTTGATCATGTGACCCAAAGGCAACATCATGTGCACAGTATGGCGGCTATTTATGAAATCTTTTCTGTGTGACCGATAAATGTACTCATAAATAATTATTTGGAGCACATTTCTTCAGTTTCTTGACACCTAAGTGTCGGTTGTATGTCACGGAATACATATGTGAAACGGTTAGTGCGTATCGGTTTTAAACCTTAAGTTATTAGTTCCGTAGCCATTTGGCTACGAAAAGCCCAAATTGGCGAGTTAGTAAAACCCAGTGTGGACTTTCGCCCCAGAGACGAAGAGTGGGGCGGACAATTTTGCCTAGCTTAGCAGCTGCCTTTGGCTTGGCCGCTTTTAGCGCTGCGCCGATTCCCGGCACCCAGGGTCTCCTTTTGTTTCACATCCTGCATTGTTAGCTGTTTCCGTTCTTTTCTGTGACTTGCAATGGCAGATAGGACAACAGTAAGTTTCTTTTCATGGTCGTCTGTTTTTGATTGAAATCGCACCAAAATTAAGGTGAAATACATTGATTAGACGATTGATTGATTATTGTGTTTTTTTTACTGATAGCAAAACAGTAACATAAATTGGAGTAAAAAATTTTTTTCCTATATTCTTATGTAATGTAATGTAGGTAACATGATATGATGTAGGTAACATGACCAAAAAAGTGGTCCTGGATGGTTCGGCCCATGCCGACAGATGGTTCGACCTAGTTGTTTTGGCACATGACATGTTCGCCCTAGTTGTTTCGGCCCATGTAGACGGATGGTTTGGGCCACTTCAGTGAAAACCACGTTGCTATTGAACTAGGCTATGGTTGATTCGGCCCACTCTTGTAGTGGATTTCTAAGCGGCGGAATTCTAAGAATAGTCGTTTTGGCCCATGACCTGATTTGATAAAATATGAAATTATGTTTGTGCACAGAAGCATATGCTCACGCGCTAATATCTAATAAAAAAAAATTTACGTACCTACTTTAGAACATTCAATATGTATTGTAGTCAGGCACGATGTATACGCAACTACGGAACATGTTAATTATTAATCATGGTATGTGTAAAGACACATTTAATCACCTTTTTTTATGCTCGTATCCCCATATTTAACTCGTTATCAGTGTCGACATCTCGCTCAATGCAGGTTAAATAGACGAGTTCGAGCTTTGAAAAAGGCGACCAAGTGTGTTTTTATGCAAAACATGTTTAATAATTTACATGTTCTGTTGTGCATGGTTACTAATACTTACTCTACATATTGCATGTGTTAACAGTGACATTGGGGTGGGCCCAGATTCTAGACAATTGCCTAGTTTTATTCTACGAAATCCTATGCTTATCAGACCCTTATTATTACTGGTTTATATGTCATCGTTACTTAACTTTTGTATCCCAAGACGTTCATTCCATCACACCGTGCATCATTTTAATTCATTTGAGGTGATCAAAGCCAAGGACATGGTAGATATTGTTACCAAATATTGCATTTCTGGATACTATTGCAGTGCAAATAGTTCAGAGCGTGATGCAATGAAGGCTGGTACAATTTGCTGGTGGACCACATAACTTCATAAGAGCCCTAAATTATAATATATTGATAATATTATCTGCCCATTGTGTACCTCAAATGATTGATGTTGTGTGATGGAATGAGCGTTTTGGAATAGGAAAGCACCTGAGAAGTGCAGAGGGATGACACAAATTTTACAGCTAGTTGCAGCAATGTACTAAAAATAGAAAAATTAAACTGCCTTGGCCCTTTCCAATCACAGCAGTTTATTACACTACCCAATATAGCAGGTGGCTATGGTAGTAGACTACGACAGGCACAGCACTTGGCACTAAGTGTACAGGTGTCAAAGCGTGTGATTGGGAGACTTCAGGATTTCGGCAACCCCACTGTGGAAACGGCTGGCTGTTGCGGTGTGCGCTACTAAGGACCTACAGACATTTAAACGAACACTAAAAACCCACATGTTGAAATTGTTTTATGACCAGTGACACTGAAATAGGTTGCTACAATATTTTTACAATTTCTCATTTTTATACTTTTTCTTAATGTTCAATATAGTTTATTATATTATAGGTTATAGATTATATAGTTTTAATTTGCGTCATCAAGTATACTGTATTTAAATTTATTTACTTATAATTATATATATATATATATATTTTTTTTTTACTATTTAATGAGTATTTATTTAATAATTTACAATATTATATCTATTTTGACATCTGGATTATAAGCATAATTGTGTTTATTTTTATGTTTGCATTATTTTATTGTAAAGTGTGTTGATATATCTACAGGAGTATATATAAGAACTAAATTATTATATTGTTGAGGGGTATTATTTATTAACATTGTTGATACCACTAAGTACACCATTAAGTGATCACTTATCACTTCCAAAGGTGCTATAATTACAACAACATTGACAATTATGCTAGTATATATTGCTACTGCTATTTAAACCCCATGTGTCATCTTCAGCAGGATGAATTTGTTTCTGAAGAATTCTGCTTGGTAACATACAGGTTTTTGGCATTGTAGATTGAAGGAATTACTACGGACTCGGCTGATAGAATGTGGCTGGAGAGACCAATTGAAACAACACTGCAAAGGCATGTGGCATTTTCAGTAAACAACAACTTAAACCATGTAATCATTTTGTTATGAAATGAGTGCCGTGAAATGCAAACATATTCTCACAATAAACATCTGATACTTGTAGTATTTCACTTATTTATGTGCACTAGCTATGTAGCAATTGTTCTTCTAGAGATTGTCAAGCAGAAAGGATTGGAACATGTAACAGTTGATGATTTAGTAGCTGAAATAACTCCAAAAGGACGAGGTAAGTTTCATCTTTTTGTTTCTCAGTCTCTCTGCCCCTTTCTCACTAGTCTTCGAAAAACAAGTTGGTCATTACATTGTAATGGTGCATTATTTAATGACCACAGTAATTACATTTCTTAAATGTTTCAAATAAGTTCAAATTATGTTCTCGCGTGTCAAAATATCTTTTAGCTGTTGTAGTAGAAAATAATCATAAGGCACTGACTTTTGATTGACTTCCCTGTCCTTATTCCATCCAGAACTGGTATTAGTAGCTTTGGATGACAATCTTGTTAAATCTTGTCAAATTGTTGTACCATTAGTCAACCAATTCAGATTGAACAACTTTAATGCAAGATTTAACAAGATTGCCATCCAAAGCAAATGCCCAGATGGCAAGTGGACAAGGAAGCCATTGGCTTTTTGAGAGTCCAACAATTGTTCATCTATGTGTAATCGGCCCTCCTGAGATATTTGTTAATTTTGTTTTTAAACATATTCACACTGTTAGCACTTACACAATCTGTAGATGAGAACGAGTACTTTCTGATATGCAATCTACACTGATCCTTCACCAATGACACATCATGTCCTCAAGTTCTATTGTCTTAAGTGAGAAAAAATATATTTCTATCAATATTTTTATATCCATTCAATATCTGAAAAACTGTTTGCACTTTAAGGCATTTTTCATAAGTAAGGTCTCTCAGGTCTCGTATAATTTCAGTTGCTCTCCTCTGCATTCGTTCTAGCATATCCATATCCTTCTTACGATGTGGTCTCCAAGTTTGCTTTTTCCTTGTATGTTATATTTCTCCTAATCAACCCAATCATTTGAGCACCCTTTAAACACTGCTCTGGAACTTTCATATTAGCACTTATAGTTACTCCTAAATCCTTAAAGGCTTTTCTTTTATTGTAGTATCTAGAACAGTATCTCCCATTTTATAATTTCCTGTGTGTAGGCATTTACATTTCCCAAAATTTTATAACATCTGCCAATTTTCTGACCATTTAACTAATTTGTCTAGATTGTTTTGTAAATGCTGTTTATCTCCATAATTTTTAACCTTTCTAAACACTTTTGTGTCATCTGCAAATTTCAGTACCTTGCTTGTTATATTATTGTCCAAGTCGTGGATATATATTACGAATAATAAAGGTCATAATACTGATCTTTGTGGTACCCCATTCAAAACTCTAGTTTGAACCCTTCCCATCTACTGCAACACGTTGTCTTCTCTCAGTCAACCATTTTTCTATCCAGTCAATTATGCCATCCCCGATGACATGGGCTTTTGATTTAAGTAGTAATCTTTAATGTGGCACTTTGTCAAAAGCTTTCTAAAAACCTAAGTAGATAATATTGACTGGCGATCCCTCGTCAATCCACTTTGTGATTTCTTCCAAAAACATAACATATTTGTTAAGTATGACCTTGCTTTTAGGAATCCACGATGAGATGGATTTAATAATTTATGCCTAACAAGGAAGTCCAACATGTGGTCTTTAATTAAAGCTGTTTCCTCAAATGGGTCATCCCATCGTGAATCCGGTTCATTTATGTCCAGATGTGTAGTGTGCGACTAGCGTAAGTAATGTGTGTAGTCTGTTTAATAAAAAATGCCTATCATGATTTTTCAGCATTTCAATTTTCACTTCAGTTAATGCTTGAGCAAGCATTAACTAATTTAATTTTAATTTGTCTGATGATTTCACAAAAAAACTATAATAATATTATACAAAAGTTGCACAAACGAGCTAGCATGTTGCAATGGATACTAGGTAGCAGGGTTGAAAAAATCATGATTTTTTTAAAATAAATAAATCGGATTTATTTGATTTAAATCGGATATATATTTATTTTAAAAAATCTGGTATATATACATTTATATAGATAATGAACCTTTCTAATAATTTACAAATCACTGACGTTAAACTCACTCTCTGACTTATTTCTCGTACCCTTTTTAAATAATGGTATCATGATTGCTTCTTTCCATTCAAAAGGAACCACTCCCTCTTTTAATGCAAGTTGAACACTTTTGCAAGTGGTATACTGATTTGTTCTACTGTTTCCATTAGTAGTTTTGGAGGAATTCCACCTACTCCCGGTGATTTATTATCCTTCACTGCCTTTATTTTCTTAGCTACCATTTATGGAGTTACAATTAACTGCTCTAAATAGTAAGATTTAGCCTCCTGAAATTTAGTATCTGGAACTGGTAATGAACTAATATCCTCTCTGGTAAACACTGAACTGAAGATATTATGTTACCAGCACTATCTTCTAGTGGTCCAACCTTGTCTCGTACATTTTGTTTATTCCTACCATATGTTACCAGCACTGTCTTCTAGTGGTCCAACCTTGTCTCGTACATTTTGTTTATTCCTACCATATATTGCCAGCACTGTCTTCTAGTGGTCCAACCTTGTCTCGTACATTTTGTTTATTCCTACCATATGTTACCAGCACTGTCTTCTAGTGGTCCAACCTTGTCTCGTACATTTTGTTTATTCCTACCATATGTTTATTCCTACCATATGTTTATTCCTACCATATGTTTATTCCTACCATTTTGTTTATTCCTCCCATATGTTTATTCCTACCATTTTTTTTATTCCTACCATATGTTTATTCCTACCATATGTTTATTCCTACCATATGTTTATTCCTACCATGTTTATTCCTACCATTTTGTTTATTCCTACCATATGTTTATTCCTACCATATGTTTATTCCTACCATATGTTACTATCTTCTATCCATAAAAACTCTTGTTGCCATTTTTTTATATGCTAATTTCTGCTCATACCTTCATTTACATTTTCTAATTGCCTCTAACTGCCTCTTTGTAATTTGTGTAACATCATTTCTGGTACGCCTATAAACCCTCCTCATAGCTTGCTTGTACGCTATTTTTTAATAGCTTTTTTTGACAAGTGTTTCTTTCTAGACCGTTTTTCTTGTTTTTTTCTCAAAGAAACAATATTGCTCAACTATACTCTCAATTTCATATTTTAGAATATTCCAACATTCAATTGCTTTCTTATTCCTCAGCATGTTATTCCAATCTAGCTTTGCTAAGTAATTTCTCATATCTTTATATTTACCTTTGTGGAAGTTTCTCCTGTGTTTTTTTTACTTTCTGATTTTACTTTGATGTATTTGATTTTGATCACTGTTGCCTAATCGTTCATGTATTTTGACATTTTCCACTAATTCATTTTGTGAAGACAAAACTACTGTATTCGACAGTAAAAAAAATTGGGCCATGGAAAAATGTCAAGGAATCTTTTCTTATAAACATACCAAAATTTTTTTCTCTAGACAATAATGTAACTGTTTAACACTAGTGGTGTCATTTGGTGAGTAGTGTAGAACAACTGAAAAGTTTAACACCAGATAACAACACATTTCAGTTTTTCCTCACTAGTCAAATTTCAATAATTATGAATGCTGCTGATTATAAAAGGGGGTGCACGCTAATTGTTGAATACAATATGTCTAATACATTCTCTCACAATCTCTCCTCTGGTTGGTTCTAGCATGTTGATTAAGGAAGCTATGCTGTACTAAAAATTTAAATTTTTGGTCCTCATCCCCTGTACTTTAGAGATTTCCTTTTTATGTGTCCGTGGTTAAAATCTCCCATAATAATACATTCCCTTTACTCACTTCCTTTATAGCATTTTGTATTTTAGTGTTATCCTGTTTGTTTATGTTTGGACTTCAGTAAACTAATCCAAATAGTTGATGATGTATTTCCTGGAACTATATTGCACCAAACAGCTTCACCGCAATCTGCTTCCCTTTCTAATTTTTATTTGTAAGCCTGAATAGATTCTTTACTATAATAAAATAACTACCCCCTCTATAAAATAACTCCCTCTTAATGTAACAATGTAAAATTTACAGAATCCTACCAAATGCACATCTGACACTGACCCATGCTTTAGAAACATTTTAACTTCACCTATCACTGTTTTAATAAATATATATGTACCCATTTCAGTGATGTAAGATTTTGGGCGAAAATTGGCTTATGATAATTAATGCTGTGGGAAGTAGAAACATTTTTGCTGATAGTTTTTGTGTATTTTGTTTGTTTGTTGCAGCACTGGTTCCGGATCAGGTGAAGAAGGAACTTCTACAGAAAATCAGGAAGTTCCTGTCTGAACAGCAGCAGTCGTAACCACTCCGGCAGAACATCATTAAACCTAGTGAACCCTATGTCCAGTCAAACTGTCGACTGTGTGACATCTGTCTCAGTGCAGCAGTAACCAGGTCCATGTGTCATCCCTGCTGTATTTATTGTATCTTGATCAACACGATTCAACAGGGTACGAGGAGTTGAGGTAGAACACAATGTATGACTTCTCAGGCTGGTTAATGTGGAGGTTGTTTCAACAGCGAGGTTGAAGGATCTAGTGAGATGTCGACTATTAGGTGTTATTGCCAGGTGTTTGAATATCTACTTGTAGGAGGTACATTTTAAGACATTGTTTTATTACGTTTATACTTCTGCTACATGTATATACTATTTTTACTTACACCTGTAACAAAAATTATTAAAACCTAAGGTATTATATATGAACTATTTCCTTTTGTCTCGACGCATTATTGCGTATACAAATTAATTATGAAGTAGCCAAATCGCATTCTCTGTTGAATTTTAGGTATTTAAAGCTATTTGAGGTATTTGAATCTGCTTTTTGAAGAACAGGATAACGTGAAGGGTATTGATGTGATAAGGTCTTAATGTAATTAATATATCCTTTTGTAACATCAAGTTAGTCATTAGATATTTTTATAAACCTGTACCCCTGATATCTTGTTTCACTGTACCAATTTATCAGTAAGACTTGCTCGCATGGATTATTTTAGATAATTTGTGTATATATGATTGCTTTACATGTGAAATGACACACTGCAGACACATACAAGTATGTTGCATACCTGGGCATGGTTTGCTGCATTCTGGTATTAATCATATATGCTTTTAGTTATCATAAAATATATCTCCTGTTGAATCAAGACCATATAAGTTTCACTGTTCCTTGCACAACATATTCTCTCGGAACACAGGTACAAAAGTTAACTGTTTCCATAAAGAATAATTTATATTAATTGTAAACAAGTGCTTATAATGATGTATAATTATTACTAGAATGTAACATACCACACCCAGGTATAATACAAGTTTCATAGAAAGATTTGTAACACAAATGGGGAAAAAATATGTATTAATCAACATATTTTTTTGGCTTTAAATATGGGGTCAAAATAAACATTCTTGTTTATTCCATTAAATGTGCCTTTTACCATACAGTATGTGCAAGACTAACTACAAACAATATGAAGATAACTGGGTGAGTTATATAGAGAATTGTCTGAATTGTCCACATTATGTGTAAAGCTGAATGCTCTGCTTTGACAGCCTTTGTTGGAGCTGTGAAGTCACTGTGCATGCACTGTAGTTGTTATATGACTGTTCCAACTTCTGTAGGGAATTTCCAGTTTATGTGTATGTGTCTGCATTTTGAACATGAACTAATAAAGTTGGTTGTGAGTTCAACAGATGTTTTATCATTACTCGTATTATTCACATTTATCATTACACTCTTATTATTCACAGTTATTATTACTATTACACTCTTGTTATTCACACTAAATTTATCATTACATTCTTATTATTCACATTAAATTTATCATTACACTCTTATTATTCACATTTTAGCTGTCCATAGCCTTAGGCATTCCATTTTACAATTTCTTTTGAAATTTTTTATTTTCAAATATATATTTAAGCTCACCTGCTTGGATTTTGCCGGTTGATGAGCTAATAATTGTACATTTCTGTATAGTTATTATGCTAACAATTACACATTTCTATATAGCTAATGCGCTAACAATTGCATATTTCTATATAGCTAATGCGCTAACAATTACACATTTCTGTATAGCTAATGCGCTAATAATTACACATTTCTATATACCTAATCTCATTGTCCAGGATGATTTAAAGTTATGAACAACATGTTACAAGAACATTGTTGGAAACAAGCAATGAAACATTTTTGTTTAATGAAAGTCACTGGACACTTGTACATTACTTTATTACATCAGCATTTCATCAGTTTGTAAATACTTTTTTCTGCATAGTTACAACATGTTTCTACATTATACATGATAAACAGCTTTTTATATAAATTCAGCAAATAAAATACCTCATAACATTCGTAATTGCACCTTTACATTTTACACATGTTAACAGGATCATAAATCATTCTGTTATGTCAATACAGTTATTCTTTTTGACAAAATTCCTGGAACTTTATCTTGAAGTCTTAAAGTTGTAATACAGTTCCTGTAGAGAAGCAGAACAAGAAATATAATCACAAACGCCAAGGCCAATGGTATCTAAACAGCGGGTTAAGTCATAGTTGATCTCTGATACACATGTAGTACCTTGTGACAGTTATCCTGAAATAAATGGAAAAACTATTTGGGAATGTACTGAGAAAGATGTTGCAGAACAGAAGTTTTTGAAAGAAAATGTTCAAAAAAGTTATTCAATCCTAATTTACAAGAACTGAAGTCAAAGTTTTCCTGCAAGAAACCCTGCAGTAAGAAGAAACATTAACTGAACAAGCGGGGTAACCTTGGTGTCTGTGTCCGTTAACTTGGAAACAGGCAAGTCACATTTAATTGGCTGTGTGGAAGATATGGAGTTTCCTTCGTCAACCAGCATTTGTGTTGTCTTCGAGTTATAATAAAGATGACCAAAACTAATATTGCAAATGTCAACCCCATCGAGAAATTGTGGAAAAACTAAAAATGTCAGTGTTCTTAAGGATTATGTCATTTTTCATACAAACTTTTAAGTTCATTTTAAGATGAAACATGTTATTAGTAACCATGTGCCCTTTTCTTTGGTTTCACCAAAATACAACATTAATTCGTTTAACTACTTGATTACAATTCATATAGTATCATAGAGAACAGTTACATATTGCATTGAGAGTGCCTGCTTTAGAATGTGTGTCTTACTGTGCACTTAGGCCCTCAGTGAATACTGTGCACTTAGGCCCTCAGTGAATACTGTGCACTTAGGCCGTCAGTGAATACTGTGCACTTAGGCCGTCAGTGAATACTGCAGTGGGCTAGAGCAGTCCATACTTTGGTACAGGACAGTTGGGTTGTGTCTGCTGTGCGGTCAAGCTCACAAAGCTACAACATATGATAGTGTCACGTGACTTTCCAAACTTTCACGGTTCGTTCCATGCCTCCAGTTGCTAGTTTGCCGTTAGGGCAAAGGTCAAGGCTGGTCACAGCACCTGTAGATATAGATGCATTCTTTAAAGTACGTAAATCTATAAATATACATAAATACAGTTGAAGTAATCATAATCAAGTCCATGGACGAAGACAACAATGGTGATATGCTGTGTAGTTTACATCCTTTTCAACATATTTGTGAATATTTCTTATATAGTGGCAATCAAAACAACACTTTTGAATATTATTTGCCTTGGTGTTGATGAAGTTAGCAATGTTCAATACAAATACTTGTCCAATTTTCTGAATAATCAATATTAATTACATGTCTTCAAGGTACAGTCCTATTTTATATCTTCAAGATACAGTCCTATTTCACTACTGGAATTGCTGACAAAGGCATGTGAGGAATGGAGAGTGTTACCTGTGTATACTTGGGCAATGCTCTCCATGTGTAGACTGACAAGGTCACAGACCAACAAGTTACCAGCACCACAGCCCACTAGCACTGTCTGACCATCCCACTGCGCACATCTACAACAACAATGAATACACCTTAATTAAGAGTCGCACACACATCACAAACCTGCACTTACAAGAAAAACAAAATAAAAGTATGTAACATAAAATAATTACAAAAAGTACATGAAAACAGTTATTACATTACAATGGGGTGCGATAGCATACCGGTTAGAAGGCCGGACTCTCAATCGAGAGAACCCGGTTTCAAATCCCACTGCGGTCACTTCGAACCTTTGGCAAGTTTGATCACCCCACATTGCCACAGTTCACTCAGCTGTATAAATGAGTACCTGGCAATACAGACAGTGGTGGATATGTGAACGAATAGCCTTCGCGCAGCAATTGCAGCATGGCTGAATACTTCCCAAAGAAGTTGAGATGGCCTTGGAATGAACAGGTCTGCCAGGGGGTGAAGTGTAAAGTATCCTATGGACCGGATACCGCGCTATATAAGAACATACCTTTACCTTTACGTGCAATGACCAAACAAATTATAATTTTTATTTTACATTATAAAATAATTTCAATCTCAATCAATGGTTGATAAAAAAGTTCTTTGTACTTTGTGTTTTACTTTTGGTAAGGGGTAGTGGGTAAAACATGTTTATTAACGCAAAGTGAAAGTCGTAGTAAACAAAGGCCAAAATAAGTTACATAAGTTGAGTTTGGATGCAAACAGCATGGCCATATCCTATTGGTAAGTATAGGAATATGTGAATACAAATATATTTTCATTTGGTGAGCAAATTTTTACACTTGTGACATAGGGTTATCTAACAGTATGATGTGGCCTATGAAATTAAGATGCTGTGTTCAACAAGGTTTTCCTAGTATATTCTTAATTGTAGTAGCAAATGGTTATGTTTTAGTAACTCTTATAGGTGCATAGGCCCAAGACTATGACATGTTTCCCTTTAAATGCCAACACAAACATATCGTACATGTATCAATACACAGTAAGTGGAGTAGATCTCTCACCTGAGATCTTGGCCAGCACTTTTAGAGAAGATTTCAGTGCCTGTGTTCACGTCTATCACCTGTAGATAGCCGTCTTCACCACACGAGATAAGCTGCTGGGCATCTGAAAGTGGATGACAAAGAATGCACTAACAGTGAATCATGAGACATACAATAAGAAAAACTTCTACTGCATCAAAATCACTCAGAACCGAAGCTCAGCAGCATGTTCATGGGTTAGGCAATATCAAGTCACCAATATGGGAATGAGGAACTAAGGAAGTTATAAGCAAGGACAAAAGGAGGGTTCAGGTGATGACAAAATGTTATACATTCTGTAGACTTAACACTAACAGGCAACCAAGAAAGTCCTAGTTCCAGTGTTTGTAGCCTCCAGCCATGTGTTCTTATACTTCACTGTCTACCACCAAGCACTCATTTGTATAGCTGATCACAACTGACTGAAACTACCCAAGCTTTGAAGCGCTGTAAACCAGTAAATGGATTTAAAACCTGGTCATCCCAGTTCTACCACTGCATTGCCAAAGTAGATTTATTGATTAGATTACATAATTACATACACTTACCAGGACTAAAAGCAACTGCATGCACTGTGCCAGTGTGTGCTAAAAACAAAACAAATATACCTTATATTACATATTTTGCAGCATTAGTTAAGGAGCAGTGTAGGTTGGACATGAGAAAGTACTCTTTCTCACAGAGGGTGATAAATGAATGGAACAAACTGCCAAATGATTGTGTTAATGCTAGTAGTGTGAATATGTTTAAAAATAGAATTGACAGATATCTGATATGGGCGGGCTACACATAAATGAGAAAATTGTTGCACTCTCGATAAGCCAATGGCTTTCTTGTCCACTTACCATCAGGAACTTGTTGTTTGGGATGGCAACCTTGTTAAATTCCTTGTCAAATATTATTATTATATATATTATTACATTATTGCAAAAGCTATGTGTGCAGAGGTCTGCATAGTCTAACTAACTGTAATATCAGATAGGTAATAGATCTGTAGTTGCATGCTCTACACCTTGACAACTGATACTAGCTGAAAAGTAAGTTGCTAGACTTTTTTGTAAAGCATCATTGTCTATATACGTAATCAACCTCTTCTCAGAGCTGGTATGTAGAAAGTGTCTACTAACTTTGTAACCTTACTTGAGTAGATAATTTTGTAACTGGTTTGTAACAAAGTAAAAAATGTAGTTGTCCTTTTTAGTTGTACTATTTCCTGGATTATATTATAAGAAAGCCTTTTCTCAACTCAACAATGCATTGCCACCCATCACTGCTCATTCACAATGCTGAGTTTAATAACCATAAGCTATTAATAATAGCTGCCCAAACTGAAAATTATTTGTGTGAATAATACACCTGGCAGTTTTACATTCTTAAAGCAAAACAAAAGTCATGGTGTGAGGACTATGCACCTAATAGACATATATTTGTTGCATTTCCAATCTTCTAGTTATCATATACAAATATTTGTGAAAGGCAGCACATTTGGGATACTTTTAACATTCAATGGTTTTGACACCATCCTTATGTGAATTTACCATGTTGGTGTCGAAGCAGGTAGCAGGTTGAGACATCCCACAGGCAGACATCGCCCTCGGCTGTCCCTGCTGCCACCTGGCTGCCATCACAGCTCACATCGCAGCATGTAACTCCGCTCTCGTGCTCCAACTCACCCTGGTAGACAAAACCATCAAACATCCAAGTAAACAACATGGGCTAACTTTGCGTCGAACAACAAATTCACATTGCTCTAGACATCAGGTGGGTCAACAAATATGCATCAATGCATTTAAATGCAGATGTTTTATAAACAAGTTTTAAAAATAAATACATTCTTTGACTTTAATAAAGACAGTACATGCTTACCATGATATTGGCTCGTCTCTGTCGGGTGCTCATGTTATTGACCCTCCACAGCTGAAAACAAAAGGTAAAGGTAGGTTTTATGCATGACATCCAGTCCTCAGGATCACTCAAAGCACCTTAAATACCAGTCTGGATATTTATATGATATACATGCTGAAATATAAACCAATCTGTCGTATGCTTATGTTGTACATAATTGTATATACTTGTTTGTTGGTATATATATATATATGTATATATATATATATGAGTGTGTGTGTATATATATGTGTGTATATATATTAGTGCCCTGCACTGGCCGGGCTTTGGGTCTGGGCCTCTACATAAGCCGGGCCTGGGCCTACATAATGTTTACTACTGAAATACTAATGTCAGTTGTTGTTTAGTAGTGTCTAGCTAGTAGCTAGTACTAGCTACTACTGTGTCACCCACTGGCATTGACACCCAGTGGCATTTCCAGCAGGTCTGCAGTCACTAGCCTGAGACAGATCAGGTTCAGACATGTGTGAATTAGTACAAGTGTGAATGAATCACTACTGGGGAAATTGTAGACACTGAACAGTAGACACTAGTTAACACAATTGAAAAATACAAATTACCAACTGGGGTGGGTACTGGGTACTGGCACTACTGTGTCCTGGGCAGTGGCCAGTGGGCTGGTAATTCAGGCAGGCAATATTTGGATGGAAGACCTAGACAATAGAATGTCCACTGGTTGGGTCAAAGGGTGATAAGTTGATGGTTAATCATGACTTGATTGCCTCTGCAAATATGTCGAAAGTAAACATTTGGGGCTGGCTGCTTCCAGCCAGGTGAACTTAAGTGGCCTGATATGGGGCCATTAGATATATGCAAAAGGGTACATTCATGCCAAAAATATGCAGTTACAGAGTCTACTCCAGTCACAGTGTCTTGGAAAGCCAGTACATGTTAAAGGAATTACAATACAAAGATATGGGCATGCGACTATGCATATATTTTATATGAAATGCCTCTATTAAAAGAATGCACATTATTAAAATGATACCATAGGAAGTCCCATTGTTGAAGAGGTTAAACTGCATTCCAATGTATAAAGCACTAGTGTCATTCATAATTCCATGCAAGGTTTCAATTTGCAACTATATAATACTAAAGAAATAATTTTAAGCATTCATTAACCGGAATTACAATTTATAATCTGTTTTATTAAAAATAAAATTAATAATCTGGGTTTTTTATGAATGTTTTTATTATGTCCAGGCCCAGCCCAAGCCTGGCCCGGCCCGCTTACACTAGGCCCAGGCCCGGCCCAAGCCTGATGTGTTTAAATTGTTTAAATTGCCCGGGCGCGCAATATGTAGGCCCAGGCCCGGCCCGCGAAATTATGTAGAGGACCAGCCCGGCCTGGCCCGCAGGCTGGGCCGGGCCCGTGCAGGGCACTAGTAGCTAGTACTAGCTAAACACTACTAAACAACAACTAACATTACTATTTCAGTAGTAAACATTATACACTGTTCATATATTATTTTTTTATTTATTAAAACAATAAGTCTGTTTTACAGTTTATTTGTGTTTCGTATTTCTTATAAGATTATAGTTTTATCTTCTCTAAACTTAGCAGGCCGTGGGCTTGCGGGCTGCAGGCTTACCTGTCTTTGGCCCACGGGTATTGGCCGGGTATGGGCCTGAAACTTGCGGGCCAGGCTGGGCCTGGGCCAAACATTCACGGTCTGGGTCAGACCTGGGCCTAAATTCTAGTTTGTGGGCCTGGGCCGGGCCAGGCTTGAAAAATTGCTGTGGGCCTGGGCCAGGCCTGGACTCTAACTGCTAATTGCGGGCCGGGCTTGGGCTCAAATTATAGGCCCGCGCAGGGCACTAATATATATATATATATATGTATATATATATATTCTAACTGACTTAGAAGTATTGTCGATGCTTCTACCAACAAGTGTCCTGTCCGCAGTTATCTGCATGCCACATGACTAACTATGATTTTGGCTATTCATGTGGATGCAATCCTTCCACATAAGACATCATTGTGGATTTGCAATATTCAGTGTATAACAACTTAACAAGGAGTTCCAAACAGTTGCATTCTATGTCAAATGGAATGCCAAACATTTTACAACTGAAAGATAACAAAATGTGCACACTGATGCTAACAACATATTTGTGCAGTTATGTTTTACTGGCTCTGACCTTCACTGTAGAATCCCATGAGGAAGACACAAGTAGGTTGTCATGGAGACACAAGGCAGAAACAGCGTCATCATGAGCATCAAGGGTCTGCAGTGTGTGACCAAACTCTAAACTGTATATGTATCTACAATTAAATCATGTGCAACGGATGATTATGAGGCCAATATGATATCTGCATGATTTCCATCCTATAGAAAAAATACATAGATTTAAATATGCACATTGTAAAACTATTTCTCTATTTATACTATTTGCTGAAACAAGGTATTAAAACAATATTTAACCTATTATAAACATTTATAGTAATAGAATTATTTAAAACCGAAACAATGACAGAGTATGTCTGAACAATGAGCGCTGAAGTGTGGAACTCACATGCTGTTGTCCCAGCACCCCATGATGACAGTCTTTGAATCGGCAGTTGTCACCAAGGATGACAATGCCTGCAGCCACAGATACAAGTAAAATCATCTCAAGAACACTTCATTATTCTCTTTTTTGTTCACATTCTCATCTGCCCATATAATTTGGTTTGGCATTGAAAAATCACACATGGAATGTTCCAGGAGTCCAGAATATATGTTGACGTGGCAGGAATTTTTATATATAATATAATGTGTATGAATACACAAGTAACATTTGGTGTTAATGACATGATTTGGTACTCATGGATGTTTATTCTGACATATTGGGCAACTGCATGCCGACATTGTATCATAACATGCTCTTTAAATTCACAGTGCATCCATAAAGTTTGGGATCATGTCCAATTTCAAAGAAATAAATTCTTTTAATTTGGATATGGCACATTAATTTTCATGCAGACAATATTTATCCAGGTGAATAGCATTGTTATTTGACCAGCTGGGGAAAATCAAATGATCAGATATGTTGTCCAATCTCTTACCATATTTGAGAGAGAGACACTTCTCAGCTGTCTTTCATCTTCCACGGAGTAGATCTTCAGAAATGTGTCTGAAAATGTAAGTACACATTGCTGGTAATATGCCAAATGTATTAAAGATAGTTGTTACTGTTACTGTTGGCTGTTCAATAATATCATCACATGGAAAGGAATTCTGGTTTTAAATTCTTTTAAAACTGCCAGTACACTTCAACTTCTATTTTTCTCTAGTCTCATTTCATACTCACTTCACAAAAATTCAAATCTATCTAGTATCCACTACAACATGCATGATGAAAGTCTTTCAAGGATTTTAACAAACATATGCCCATTTGTGATGGGCTTAATGACATGTAGAGGGAGCGACCATTGCGACAGTTATCTTCTGTAGGTTATGACATGACAGAACTGTGTTGATGGAGAATGAATGAGATGGATGTACCTTTGGAGACAGAGAGGAGACTTGAGCCATCTGTGTTCCACTTGACCGCAGTGACAACGCTGGAACAGATGTCTGTCATAGGACACACTTCACCGGCTCTGGACACCAAAATTTTAGCCCAGCATAGGAGCATTCATATTCGCAATGTTACTGTAACTTCATTCTTATATTTATTTATTTATTCACAGAATTGGTGAGCAGAATTCAATGAGGTATACTGTTGGTGTTTCTCGTGTGATTGGTGGGGTGGAGAAACAGACTACCCCCACATTTTTTATGTTGCAAACTTATTAATAGGAACTATTTCAGACATAGATTTAATAACATAACACAGTTTAATAACATAAACCTATTTAGCATATTTACAATCAAATATGCCAGCCATGTAAGTGTTACTTGGCAGTCTCTGTTGAGTCAGTCTCTCCTATATGGTATCTGCACCTGAAGGTAGCATTCTGTGAAGATAGATTCACTCACTCTTTATGCAGCTGATGTGCCAAAACCAACTCCGGTGCATTCACTGTCCGCCATGCGGCCAGTTGACTGTCGCAAACTACTGCAGATGGATTTGTGGCAACATCTGCAGACAAAATAACACATTACTACTGCATCCTCAAACACATTTTTATTTGTCATGTTCAGTGGAACATGTTGCAAAGGCCACATGTTTTACCTATCTGACGTTCCTTCTATCCATGGGTATAAGGATGTGAGAGGCCACCATAGTATAATGACATGGTATGCAGAAATGAGCGTTGTCAGGGTCAATTGGTGTCACTAATGTCACACAGGCAGTTTCTGTCAGTTTCTGTCAGGCTGAACACACCAATGTTTTGAAATCCGTTGCTGGACAAAAATTTCAATTTGGGATGTTTTTCTTCTAAAAGACAGGTTGTCATTTTCAGAACTATCAGAGGAGGTAAATTAACTAACGTTTTATGTAATGTGAAAGTTTACAGAACATTGTAGGAAAAATTTTCCAGTTTCAAGGAAATGCTATAATAGGCATCTATGTAGTCTCACCCCGATATAGCACACAACACTTCTATGTTAGTCACCCACCACTCTCTGACTTGCCGTCTGTTGTCGACACCCCACACTCTGAGGGCGAGGGCGTCATCACACACGTATCGGGTAAACCTTTCCGTCGTGGGTGGGGCGAGATAAACAGCTGTTTGGGGGTCTGACCAAACTCTGCAATCTGGGCCTCCAGTGCTGCCCTCTCGTCTGGTTCATCGATACTAACAGAACATATACAATAGGTGTGGGTCATAGCTTTCTGTTGCTTTCACTCAAGTCACAAGCTACATGCATGCACAGTGCACACTTCTATGAGCAGCAAATATAGGCAGAATGTAATTACTGTTAAGACCACACTGAAAGTCATTGGCAAGTGTAACGTCAACAGCTGATCCTTGTCGTATAAAACAACACCAGTGAGACTTTAGCAGGAACCAGTGTTGAATGCTCAACTGATACGGCAGTGAAAATATTGAAACATTTGACTGTAAGCACCAAAAGCTATAAAGAAATATCAAGTGGCATTTAACGTCCCCAGTCTATATAATAATATGTTCACATATGTCAAATGTTGTTTTAAATTGTAACTATTTGAGAATGGCCAAACCACACAAACCGTACTGACCTGTCCATGTCCACTGCTCCTTCATAGGTCAAGTAGTAAAACACTGCAAGTAGACACAGCACACAAGTAGACACGCAAGTAGAAGTTAGTCAGTCACAGTGATATACAAATTGCTAGCCTACATGTATGCTATTCTTAAGACCATGTTCACCTTCTTCACCTATTAACAGAGGCTGTTGCTGGGGCACCACTTCGGATACTTTATGTACACCGTATTTCTCTACCCCATCCCTTCCCTCGTCCAGGTTCTCTGTGAAGCTCAGTCCCATCCATTTCTTGATGTTGTCAACCCTTCTTCTGTCTGCCTCTTTTACGTTCACCATTCACTTTGTCTTCCATAATTATTTTGGAGAAGCTCGTTGATCTCATGACATGACCAAGCTATTGCTGGTTGCAGCTTCTCACCATCTCTACCAGGGATGAAGTGTAAAGCATCTTGAGTGTTGATCTCATGACATGACCAAGCTATTGCTGGTTGCAGCTTCTCATCATCTCTACCAGGGATGAAGTGTAAAGCATCTTGAGTGTTGATCTCATGACATGACCAAGCTATTGCTGGTTGCAGCTTCTCACCATCTCTACCAGGGATGAAGTGTAAAGCATCTTGAGTGTTGATCTCATGACATGACCAAGCTATTGCTGGTTGCAGCTTCTCATCATCTCTACCAGGGATGAAGTGTAAAGCATCTTGAGTGTTGATCTCATGACATGACCAAGCTATTGCTGGTTGCAGCTTCTCATCATCTCTACCAGGGATGAAGTGTAAAGCATCTTGAGTGTTGATCTCATGACATGACCAAGCTATTGCTGGTTGCAGCTTCTCACCATCTCTACCAGGGATGAAGTGTAAAGCATCTTGAGTGTTGATCTCATGACATGACCAAGCTATTGCTGGTTGCAGCTTCTCACCATCTCTACCAGGGATGAAGTGTAAAGCATCTTGAGTGTTGATCTCATGACATGACCAAGCTATTGCTGGTTGCAGCTTCTCATCATCTCTACCAGGGATGAAGTGTAAAGCATCTTGAGTGTTGATCTCATGACATGACCAAGCTATTGCTGGTTGCAGCTTCTCACCATCTCTACCAGGGATGAAGTGTAAAGCATCTTGAGTGTTGATCTCATGACATGACCAAGCTATTGCTGGTTGCAGCTTCTCACCATCTCTACCAGGGATGAAGTGTAAAGCATCTTGAGTGTTGATCTCATGACATGACCAAGCTATTGCTGGTTGCAGCTTCTCGTCATCTCTACCAGGGATGAAGTGTAAAGCATCTTGAGTGTTGATCTCATGACATGACCAAGCTATTCCTGGTTGCAGCTTCTCGCCATCTCTACCAGGGATGAAGTGTAAAGCATCTTGATTGTTGATCTCATGACATGACCAAGCTATTGCTGGTTGCAGCTTCTCGCCATCTCTACCAGGGATGAAGTGTAAAGCATCTTGATTGTTGATCTCATGACATGACCAAGCTATTGCTGGTTGCAGCTTCTCGCCATCTCTACCAGGGATGAAGTGTAAAGCATCTTGAGTGTTGATCTCATGACATGACCAAGCTATTGTTGGTTGCAGCTTCTCGCCATCTCTACCAGGGATGAAGTGTAAAGCATCTTGAGTGTTGATCTCATGACATGACCAAGCTATTGCTGGTTGCAGCTTCTCGCCATCTCTACCAGGGATGAAGTGTAAAGCATCTTGAGTGTTGATCTCATGACATGACCAAGCTATTGCTGGTTGCAGCTTCTCACCATCTCTACCAGGGATGAAGTGTAAAGCATCTTGAGTGTTGATCTCATGACATGACCAAGCTATTGCTGGTTGCAGCTTCTCACCATCTCTACCAGGGATGAAGTGTAAAGCATCTTGAGTGTTGATCTCATGACATGACCAAGCTATTGCTGGTTGCAGCTTCTCATCATCTCTACCAGGGATGAAGTGTAAAGCATATTGAGTGTTGATCTCATGACATGACCAAGCTATTGCTGGTTGCAGCTTCTCACCATCTCTACCAGGGATGAAGTGTAAAGCATCTTGAGTGTTGATCTCATGACATGACCAAGCTATTGCTGGTTGCAGCTTCTCACCATCTCTACCAGGGATGAAGTGTAAAGCATCTTGAGTGTTGATCTCATGACATGACCAAGCTATTGCTGGTTGCAGCTTCTCACCATCTCTACCAGGGATGAAGTGCAAAGCATCTTGAGTGTTGATCTCATGACATGACCAAGCTATTGCTGGTTGCAGCTTCTCACCATCTCTACCAGGGATGAAGTGCAAAGCATCTTGAGTGTTGATCTCATGACATGACCAAGCTATTGCTGGTTGCAGCTTCTCACCATCTCTACCAGGGATGAAGTGCAAAGCATCTTGAGTGTTGATCTCATGACATGACCAAGCTATTGCTGGTTGCAGCTTCTCACCATCTCTACCAGGGATGAAGTGCAAAGCATCTTGAGTGTTGATCTCATGACATGACCAAGCTATTGCTGGTTGCAGCTTCTCACCATCTCTACCAGGGATGAAGTGCAAAGCATCTTGAGTGTTGATCTCATGACATGACCAAGCTATTGCTGGTTGCAGCTTCTCACCATCTCTACCAGGGATGAAGTGCAAAGCATCTTGAGTGTTGATCTCATGACATGACCAAGCTATTGCTGGTTGCAGCTTCTCACCATCTCTACCAGGGATGAAGTGTAAAGCATCTTGAGTGTTGATCTCATGACATGACCAAGCTATTGCTGGTTGCAGCTTCTCACCATCTCTACCAGGGATGAAGTGTAAAGCATCTTGAGTGTTGATCTCATGACATGACCAAGCTATTGCTGGTTGCAGCTTCTCACCATCTCTACCAGGGATGAAGTGTAAAGCATCTTGAGTGTTGATCTCATGACATGACCAAGCTATTGCTGGTTGCAGCTTCTCACCATCTCTACCAGGGATGAAGTGTAAAGCATCTTGAGTGTTGATCTCATGACATGACCAAGCTATTGCTGGTTGCAGCTTCTCACCATCTCTACCAGGGATGAAGTGTAAAGCATCTTGAGTGTTGATCTCATGACATGACCAAGCTATTGCTGGTTGCAGCTTCTCACCATCTCTACCAGGGATGAAGCGTAAAGCATCTTGAGTGTTGATCTCATGACATGACCAAGCTATTGCTGGTTGCAGCTTCTCACCATCTCTACCAGGGATGAAGCGTAAAGCATCTTGAGTGTTGATCTCATGACATGACCAAGCTATTGCTGGTTGCAGCTTCTCACCATCTCTACCAGGGATGAAGCGTAAAGCATCTTGAGTGTTGATCTCATGACATGACCAAGCTATTGCTGGTTGCAGCTTCTCACCATCTCTACCAGGGATGAAGTGTAAAGCATCTTGAGTGTTGATCTCATGACATGACCAAGCTATTGCTGGTTGCAGCTTCTCACCATCTCTACCAGGGATGAAGTGTAAAGCATCTTGAGTGTTGATCTCATGACATGACCAAGCTATTGCTGGTTGCAGCTTCTCACCATCTCTACCAGGGATGAAGTGTAAAGCATCTTGAGTGTTGATCTCATGACATGACCAAGCTATTGCTGGTTGCAGCTTCTCACCATCTCTACCAGGGATGAAGTGTAAAGCATATTGAGTGTTGATCTCATGACATGACCAAGCTATTGCTGGTTGCAGCTTCTCACCATCTCTACCAGGGATGAAGTGTAAAGCATCTTGAGTGTTGATCTCATGACATGACCAAGCTATTGCTGGTTGCAGCTTCTCACCATCTCTACCAGGGATGAAGTGTAAAGCATCTTGAGTGTTGATCTCATGACATGACCAAGCTATTGCTGGTTGCAGCTTCTCACCATCTCTACCAGGGATGAAGTGCAAAGCATCTTGAGTGTTGATCTCATGACATGACCAAGCTATTGCTGGTTGCAGCTTCTCACCATCTCTACCAGGGATGAAGTGCAAAGCATCTTGAGTGTTGATCTCATGACATGACCAAGCTATTGCTGGTTGCAGCTTCTCACCATCTCTACCAGGGATGAAGTGCAAAGCATCTTGAGTGTTGATCTCATGACATGACCAAGCTATTGCTGGTTGCAGCTTCTCACCATCTCTACCAGGGATGAAGTGCAAAGCATCTTGAGTGTTGATCTCATGACATGACCAAGCTATTGCTGGTTGCAGCTTCTCACCATCTCTACCAGGGATGAAGTGCAAAGCATCTTGAGTGTTGATCTCATGACATGACCAAGCTATTGCTGGTTGCAGCTTCTCACCATCTCTACCAGGGATGAAGTGTAAAGCATCTTGAGTGTTGATCTCATGACATGACCAAGCTATTGCTGGTTGCAGCTTCTCATCATCTCTACCAGGGATGAAGTGTAAAGCATCTTGAGTGTTGATCTCATGACATGACCAAGCTATTGCTGGTTGCAGCTTCTCATCATCTCTACCAGGGATGAAGTGTAAAGCATCTTGAGTGGTTCTATGGACTAGATACCACGCTATATAAGAACTTACCTTTTTCATAGTTTGTCATGCTGGCCAATGGATTTTTTATGACCTTATCAAAATTAATTTTAAAAATTATATACGGCCAATTTCAAGTATGTTGCAAAAATCATGACAAAAACAACCAGGTGTGACAAACAACAAACTAACCAGACTGGTTAGATGTCATTAACAACACAAAGTGACATGAATTACATCACTTCAATATTCACAAACAATAATTGTTGAGGCAAAATGACAACAACAGAACAATTGTGTTCACTCACCATTGTATGCAAGCTCTGCCTCTGTTCCATGCTGTTTGTAGCCAAAGATGAGGTCTATCCATTCGTTCAGATGCTGAGAGACATAGTCACACTCCAGGGCTTCTCGCATCTTCTTTATGAAGTCAGTTGCATCTGATCAGCGGTCACAATGTTACAACGACATCATCTAAGATTCTCTGGCATATTATCTTAATCAGGCATATTGAGAGGGTAATTGAAAGAAGACAAAATTAGTATGAAGACATACACAGGCAAGGTCATGAAGTGTCATTGAAAGTTTTTTTCAGAAATCATTTGCATGTTAAACATGTTAACCATACTAAATTTAGAATAAAACGTTATCTGACAGTGAAGATGTAATGGGTGTGAACAACAATATTCATCGACAATATTCAAATGGAGGTGGACGGTCATACCTTCAGCCCACGGTGGAACTTCTATGTCCCCCACTGGTCGGCCGTCTTGTCGGTTACCAAAGTTTATCCTCTGTAAACACAACCACAACAAATCTAACTAATTTTAATGCAATTGTACAAATTCATTCTTCACCAGAGATTAGATTCTGGCAAACATGCACCATCGCAAATTCAGTACACATTTAATCAACTAACAGTAAAAAAATAATTAGCTATATTTAAAAAACCTGAAAAGAAACTACCAAGCATGCTATTGTGATGTTGCCTTAGAAAGTAACACAGGTAAAATGTCAACCGAGGCTCAGTCCTAACAGACCTCTTTGTTGCACAAGAAGTCTGTCGATGATCCATAGAACTCTGGTATCAACTCCATGAAGTTGGAGAAACTTGTCAAACAGTTGTTCCACGCATCAGTCACACTGTAAGTGGACCACGGTACAGAGATGTCATTTATGCACATGGACGGATTTAGTTTGCAGGTGAACTGAAGGACAAATTTCACAAGATTTCCATCCTGGCTCGAGATGGAGACAAGGAAGCCACTGCCTTATCAAGAGCCCAACCATTTTCTTCTGTGTAAGTCCCAGCCTTGTCATGTATCTGTGAATTTTGTTTTATCATAACAAAGTCATTGCCATAATTTTTATATCAATGTTTGTTCTATTCCATTATCACCCTTTGAGAGAATGAGTATTTTGTCATATCCAGTTTACATTGTTTTTTTACTAACTTGAAGATGAAGTATAAACAGGAAAAATAATGCAAACAGGCAAGACTGAAAAAAAACCCACAAATTTCAATGACCATTAACAGTAGGAGTAATTCAAAGAGATTAAATAGGTTATAATACATTGTAGCACAAAAAAGAGAAGCTCTTTCACAATAGCAGGATTCAGAGAACACATTAGTACATAGCTGCTTGACTTGTCTCTGTCCAAGTATTGTGTTTTCAACAACATTTAGACAAATTTGTAGCAGCAATAGACATGTGAAACTGACAAAAGAGATCACCTGTTGAACATCCTGTCTGGCTGGTCAAACCGGCCATTGTGAAGACACAGCATATATTCAGGAGCTACAACAGGAAAACTACTAGCTACATTACATGTGTCAACTGTAGCAAAGACAACAAGTGACTCCTTACATGTTAATCAGAAATTCACCTTTCAAAGAATCAACACTCAACATAATCTTATAATGTGCACTTTATAAGCAAATACAGAAAAGTCACATGTGCACTAAAGGTAATTATATGAAGATGATTTATGACCCAAGTGTTTATCACTCAGTTAGTCATTCCTACTTCAGTTCAAAGTATGAAAGCAAACATCACAAGACTGTGATATATGTTATGTAGACTGTAGTAGGCTTTGTTCCATGTGTGACGTGTTGTTCAATTTATATGGTAGTTTGTTACCTGTACAATTACACAAGCAATCACTGAATGCAATGCTCTATATGACAGACTGGCTTATTATAATTTTTCAGGTAAATAATTACAATATCATAACTAATACATGACCAAAACTAAAATCTGTCGGTCTGATACAATGACGAGACTAGGATGGAACTAAAACTGAATATTTTACTGGTTTCCTCCTTCAAATAGACTTAAAAGTGTGTAAATTCTGTAACCGTTCTACATACTCAAGAGGCCTGACTAAAATTAATTAAACACCAAACTTATTTCGGCAGACAACTTTTAATTTTGATTCTATACAACTAGCTGGAATGCAGCTTAGAACTAAAATATGTCTTGTTGGTGTGAACCTACCGACTCTAGCGAGGTAGAAGAGGACATATCCTGGGGAGGAGTAATGACTGCCATAGAGGAACCGCGGCTCCGGCATCTCACGGTACCTTGTCTACCAGAAAACACAGAAATATGTCAGGTTGTGCATGATATTTCAATTGTAAACACAACAGACACAAAATTATCAAAAAAGGTACATTCTTGTTATATTGCGTCGTATTCAGTCTATAGACTTTTCCATTAAATCGCACCCCCTAGTGAATGAAAGATAAATCAGTGCCCTGTGACATTGAGTGAGGGTAGGTTGTTTATCTATTTAACCTGCAGTGCTGCAGGTATCACACTGTTTTGCATGATTATAATATTATGATATATACAATAAACAGGGTTATGTTTTGTATGAAAACATCTTATGATATATAAAATCTGGGGATTACGGCAAGTGCTTGGATAGTTGCATATGCACATAACTTTGTGCAATATATACTTTATATCTGAATTCCTATTATTGTTATTATTCAAAAACCACGGTAATTTCTACGTTATCTTAAATAATATTTTATATTGTTGAAGTAGAATTTCACTACCTTTATGCCCCTTTTATGGAGTTCAGTCTAGGCATTTTACTTTACACGACCATGTGACCACAGCCACACACCAGTATTAAAATACTGAGTGCCGGTGATCTTTCAGTATATGTTCTAGAAATTCTAACTAGAAATGATAACTGCCAGTCATTCATTCCTCTGAAGACAGAACACTGATCTATCTAAAATATGTCATATTCATACACACTTAAATGGAGAGAACTTCCATGAAAATCACAGCACTGGCTAATGAACATGCTTACAAGTAGAGGTACTCAGATGAAACCTCACTTGATTTCATAGTGGATTTACGGCTATATCTGTTAGTGGTCGCTATGTGTATTTCTGGAAAGGTCCATAGGACCACTCAAAGTGCTTTACACTTCACCCCCGGCAGACATGTTCACCCCAACGCCAACTCAACATTACACTTCACCCCCGGCAGACATGTTCACCCCAACGCCAACTCAACATTACACTTCACCCCCGGCAGACATGTTCACCCCAACGCCAACTCAACATTACACTTCACCCCCGGCAGACATGTTCACCACAACGCCAACTCAACATTACACTTCACCCCCGGCAGACATGTTCACCACAACGCCAACTCAACATTACACTTCACCCCCGGCAGACATGTTCACCCCAACGCCAACTCAACATTACACTTCACCCCCGGCAGACATGTTCACCCCAACGCCAACTCAACATTACACTTCACCCCCGGCAGACATGTTCACCCCAACGCCAACTCAACATTACACTTCACCCCCGGCAGACATGTTCACCCCAACGCCAACTCAACATTACACTTCACCCCGGCAGACATGTTCATTCAAATGCCAATTAGACTTCTCAAGTCAGGCATTCAGCATCGCTGCAATTACTATACAAAGACTATTCGTTCACTGTCTATAGCCAGGTTTATACAGCCGAGTGACAACATGGAGTGGATGAAATTGTCCATGCTTTGAAACGGCAACAAGAGGATTCGAACCCGGGTTCTCTCAATTGAGAGTCTGATGTTCTAACCAATAGACCATCGTGCTCCACATCATATGATCTCAAGAGTTTGGTGTCATGGAGGAATAGTGCTGGCCTTACGACCAGCAGGTTGAGTGGGTTTGATCTTCATCGATGGGCACTGAATTGCCTCCAAGGTATACGGGGAGGGAGTTGGAAATATATGTGGCTGTGGTGGCACTACATAGGCTGTAGGTCTGTTCTACACCTGTGCCAAAGGAACTAATAGAACAAAACCTATGAGGGATCAAATTATTTATTTGAATTCCCTGTGATTGTTTTTAAATGTTTTTATGTCGAACTTTGACTCACGAAAAAATTGGTTTCCCCCACATGCAATTAGCAACAAACTGGAATATTTTATTAAGCCGGTGTCATTGTAGTTCAAACTGCCTACTTGTACAGTAACAATGTGTCCAGAAACAATGTTTGCCATGAGGCTTGAGTCACAACATGTTAGCCAATTCCTGGAATAAAATGCAGCACTATAGATTCAAGTGGTTGTGTAGTCTCACCAGCAATTTGTCAAGTCTGTCTGGATTCAAGGCGCCGATAGGTTTGCTCAGGTCCCGGAAGCTGGCTGGGTTAGACAAGTCTACGATGTGAAAGACAAAATAAAAATACATATCAGACAATCACAGTTGCAAGTTTAATAAAAAACAAGTTTGTGTGGTTTTACATCATAACTCACCAGGTGCTTACGAGTCATAGAGCATATCATTTATTATATACATCAGTTTTTGTTTATAACGGAAATGAAACTGGACCTTCTGGCAGGCAGTTTTCCACAAAATCAACAAATTCTTTCTGATAAACAAGCCATAGTGTGGCCTTAGCAAGTGAATGATTGCCTTACCTAGGTGTGTGCTAGTGTAGTCAGCCAGGACAAGTGATTGCCTTACCTAGGTGTGTGCTAGTGTAGTCAGATAGGACAAGTGATTGCCTTACCTAGGTGTGTGCTAGTGTAGTCAGCCAGGACAAGTGATTGCCTTACCTAGGTGTGTGCTAGTGTAGTCAGATAGGACAAGTGATTGCCTTACCTAGGTGTGTGCTAGTGTAGTCAGCCAGGACAAGTGATTGCCTTACCTAGGTGTGTGCTAGTGTAGTCAGATAGGACAAGTGATTGCCTTACCTAGGTGTGTGCTAGTGTAGTCAGCCAGGACAAGTGATTGCCTTACCTAGGTGTGTGCTAGTGTAGTCAGCCAGGACAAGTGATTGCCTTACCTAGGTGTGTGCTAGTGTAGTCAGCCAGGACAAGTGATTGCCTTACCTAGGTGTGTGCTAGTGTAGTCAGCCAGGACAAGTGATTGCCTTACCTAGGTGTGTGCTAGTGTAGTCAGCCAGGACAAGTGATTGCCTTACCTAGGTGTGTGCTAGTGTAGTCAGCCAGGACAAGTGATTGCCTTACCTAGGTGTGTGCTAGTGTAGTCAGCCAGGACAAGTGATTGCCTTACCTAGGTGTGTGCTAGTGTAGTCAGCCAGCACCCACGGGAAGACAGGATACTGGGTCAGATCATTGATACTTCTGTCGGCCAGACTGTACAAGGGAAATAATTGAGTCACGACGTGAAACTCAAATAAATTTTGCAAATATGAGTATCTTTTTCATAGAAAATTATCTGTGATAAACCGGCAAAGAAATTTTTAATGATGAAAGAAATTTTTAATGATAGCATAAGAAATATCAAAAGTGTGTATGAATATTCCTTTTCATTATTACTATTTTAGTTATTATAATCAGGATTATTGCTTTGAAAACCTGTTTCTTCTGAGATGGTGGAATAAACTGGTCAGAACTGTTTCATCTGAGACAATGGAAGAAAGTGTCCAAAAGTGGAATAAACATTGTTAAAAGCTGACGTTGTTATATCTGTTCTGCACACCATTACAAAACACCTCTGTTATCTGTGTGATATCCTGGACAAATCTGAATCGATTGCATTTCTTTTCTAGGTGGGAACTGCGCATAACTGAACGTATTTGAGCAAGGATTTGAATAAACTGTTATAATACTTTTATCCCATAGAAACAACAACATGTATAATTAACTTTGTGGACAGCCCTTTCATTTGTATTGTCTTCCAATCTCCAGATTCCACTGCATGCGACTAGATTTCTGTCTAGTAAACAAAATGTCATTTCATATTATTTAAACCTAGCATGTGTAGTCAGAATATCAATTAACATGTAAAGCAGTCGTAACAATGGAATTATATTCTAATGATACTTACTTATAAATTTCATCCATGCCTAGGGGCACTTAAAGCAGCATGTACAAAGAATGTGATATGTAACAGGCAGTTATGGTTTTGATTGATGGGTGTGACTGGTACAAAATTTATTCTAATTTAGTGAAATATGGGGTAGATTCATAAGGATACATGCACTGGAAACATTAGACTACAACATATGGTAGAAGTAGTAGTGTCACAAGCAGAAGATAAAGCAAGAAAGACCAAATTGAGGGTGGAGATGTAGACCAACTGGGAATTAGGGTACATAACAATAGGCTCCTTATAAGGAACTTAAATGGAAGGCCACAGACAGGGTACTTACTGTAGGCCCCACATAGGGTACTTACTGAAGACCTCCTGTAGGCCCCACATTGGGTACTTACTGAAGAGTGAAGACCTCACACAGGGTACTTACCTGTTGAGGTATGTGAGGTAGTCGTAGTTGCTGACAAGTCCACTCTGCCACTTAAGAGTCATGTTCTCCTGAGCCAGATCTTCCAGTGCCACATCTGAACTGGACCAATGAGCACTTTACGCATGCTACTAGATAAAGTGTTTCTTGTGAAGCTATAATAACCTTGAACAATGACTAGAGGCATTCACAGTAGGATTTCTAAGTTAGATACAATGCCAAAATATCATGCAGTACACTGATAATCAAATGCTTACAAACAAACACATTATAATTAGATATAAAACAAATCAAAGTGCAATTAGGCAGACAACACAATTACTATTCTACATAAAAACTACTAAACCAGTGGTTGAAATAAAAAGTATTTGCCAAGTTAATTCTAGAAAAAAAACTTAGCAATCATACCATGCACAAGTTTCTGTCATAAAAAGAACAACCCGGTCATTTTAAAGCCATAAACTGAGAAAAACTAAAAATTTGGAACCATTATTTAGATAGATATGCTATGGAATAAAATGGGAACCAAAAGAGAGAAGTCTCACCAGGCTGTCGAAGAATGCTGTCTACGAGTTCCTCTCGTGTCTGTCGGTCATTAAGTGCCAGATACAGATGTGAGAGTGCTGCCTCCTTGTGGCAGTAAATCTCCAGGCCCTGGAACAGATATTTGTATTGAAGAGTAACAGCCGGTGACTGGATGGCCAACCATACACAAGGGATGATCTCAGCTAGTTAAAATCTCTTTCATGTTTTTATTGTTTCATCAAATTCAGATATTCTTTGAAATTTACATATTTTCATACATCTTGATAAGTTTGATGGCAGCATTAGTTAAATCACTGCTATAGTTATTTAATATTTGTAACTTATGCACCAAAGCAAAACAAAAGTCATGGTTTTGTGGCTATGCATCTAAGAGATAAAACAAACTAACCATGTGCAACTAAAATAAAAAATATGTCGGTATACACAGAACCAACTCAAAGTTTCACCCAAACAGGATATTATGTCAGAAAGAGGACAAGTTTAGTAAACAAAGGCCAACACATGTTACATAAGTTGAGTTTGGATGCAAACAGCACAGCCATATCCTATTGGAAAGTATAAGAATAGGTGTGTACAAATATATTTTCATTTTGGAGAGCAAATATTGTCAGACTACAGCACCCATGATGTAGGGTTATCTATGGCGTGGCCCATGAAATTAAGATGTGTGTTCAACAAGGTTTTCCTAGTAAACCACTGGTGTGATATTCTTAATTGTTGTTGCAAATAATTATGTTTTAGTAACTTTTATAAGTGCATAGGCTCAAAACCATGACTTTTGTTGCCCTTTAATAGGATCACAATGAAAATCCAAATGGACTCCTCCATAATCCTTATGCCTACTGAGTACTCACAATGTGTTTGAGCTGGAACCGTCTTCTGATGAGTCGCCGTATGTCTTTCAAGAGGATCTTCAGCACTGGAGACTACAACATCAACACACAGCTGGCATCTTGAGTCACTTACAAGGATCTTGCAACATCCCAACATCAACTACCAGAATATGTCCAGGTACAATAATTAGTACATAGCAAACCTTATTAGTCATAACAAATCAATATATTGTTCTTACATCATAAAAGAATCATGTTTTAATTTAAAGGATAAAAAATACCAATAAATATTAAGCAATACTTGTGAAATATAGAACAGAATTATGAAGAAAAGTTATAATTATCTATAAATCAAGAAATGCTATCTTCTGTTTCTGACTTGGTTGAATGTAAAGGCACTCTTTCTTCCCAGCTGGTATCCGACTATAGAACCAGATGACTGAGTGGCAGTGAGTGCATAGTCACATCCCCAACTGTCGACACCTTCAAGGGAGGGTTGGCCACTCTGGATACTTAAGCACTTAGCACAAGTTTTATCTTTTTATTATTTTATTTTTAACCTAATTTAGTCACATTAAGTTTAGCATGATTTTTAAACAGCACACTCCATGTTGTATATAATCACCACATTGACGATGTACATAGCCAACACTTTCATATTGTATATACTCACCACAGTGCGGCAATGCTCCAGAGTGGGATATACATTTATGAGGAAGATGAAGATGAATTTAACACGGACTCATACTTTACACTCTAGATGCTGATCTTAGTGAGATGACTTCCATTTTAATCCTACAACCTCAGACTTTCCAAACTTACGGCTTCAACATTGTTAAAGGGCTGAAAATACAAGCGGGATGTTGTGACGACAATGCGACCCGGGTTTGTCAACAGTGGAGTGATGTGATCCCCTCTAGTTTCCATGATCATTTTCTCATACAAATCTTCCAACCTGTGAACATTAAAACAGACTAGTCAGTTTGGGAGCGGCTTACCAAAAAAAGAGCAAAAAACCTATGTATAGGTTTATATAATGTAAACCCACGACACTGATGTTAAGCATAATAAACTTTGGTAGAGGGTGTCATAACTGTTAGAGCAGTAACACATTCAAACATTAATCAGCTATTTAAAAAACATTTTATAATATGACAAACCAACTCAATTGTAATGTTCTGCTTTGTTTGTTTGTGTTGTTTTGAAAATAAAATTCATTTTTTCATTCACAATAAATAAAATTGCTTTTAGGGCAAGAGTACAGCAATCAACCATTGCTAATGAGATCTTGAAGAGCAAAAATTATTTGTTAAAACAAAGCTTAAAAAAACACTAGCCAATTTGAATATATTTATTTCTCAATTCTACATAGAAATTAAGTAAACATCTAATCAAGCCTGGAAACACTGTAATGATCACTCACCATCTCCTGTCAAATTTTATCCTGTGTTGTCGGAAGCTGACAATGGCATTTATCTGGAAAGTACAACATGATAATTACATTTCTTGAATGTATTAAAAAGATAGAGGAGGATTTCAGAATTCATCCCTTATCAACTAACATAAAAGTGAAGTACCCTTAGGCAAGGCATTTGAAAAAAAAATTAAGAAGAAACAAACTTTAATGGAAGTGCTACAAAACAAGGGAAATACTATACATGCACCCAGTTTATATCCCGAGCAATCTGAGTCATCCTCGACCTCCTGTTACTCATGTCTACTGCTCATGCACCACCCGAGTCATCCTCGATCTCCTGCTACTCATGTCTACTGCTCATGCACCACCCGAGTCATCATCGATCTCATGTTACTCATGTCTACTGCTCATGCACCACCCGAGTCATCCTCGATCTCCTGTTACTCATGTCTACTGCTCATGCACCACCCGAGTCATCCTCAACCTCCTGTTACTCATGTCTACTGCTCATGCACCACCTGAGTCATCATCGATCTCATGTTACTCAAGTCTACTGCTCATGCACCACCCGAGTCATCATCGATCTCATGTTACTCATGTCTACTGCTCATGCACCACCCGAGTCATCCTCGACCTCCTGTTACTCAAGTCTACTACTCATGCACCACCCGAGTCATCATCGATCTCCTGTTACTCAAGTCTACTGCTCATGCACCACCCGAGTCATCATCGATCTCCTGTTACTCAAGTCTACTGCTCATGCACCACCTGAGTCATCCTCGACCTCCTGTTACTCATGTCTACTGCTCATGCACCACCCGAGTCATCCTCGACCTCCTGTTACTCATGTCTAATGCTCATGCACCACCGGAGTCATCATCGATCTCCTGTTACTCATGTCTACTGCTCATGCACCACCCGAGTCATCATCGATCTCCTGTTACTCATGTCTACTGCTCATGCACCACCCAAATCATCTTCGATCTCATGTTACTCATGTCTACTGCTCATGCACCACCCGAATCATCCTCGACCTCCTGTTACTCATGTTTACTGCTCATGCACCACCTAAGTCATCCTCGACCTCCTGTTACTCATGTCTACTGCTCATGCACCACCCGAGTCATCATCGATCTCCTGTTACTCATGTCTACTGCTCATGCACCACCCGAATCATCCTCGATCTCCTGTTACTCATGTCTACTGCTCATGCACCACCCGAATCATCCTCGATCTCCTGTTACTCATGTTTACTGCTCATGCACCACCTGAGTCATCCTCGACCTCCTGCTACTCATGTCTACTGCTCATACACCACATGAGTCATCCTCGACCTCCTGCTACTCATGTCTACTGCTCATACACCACACGAGTCATCCTCGACCTCCTGTTACTCATGTCTACTGCTCATACACCACCGGAGTCATCATCGATCTCCTGTTACTCATGTTTACTGCTCATGCACCACCTGAGTCATCCTCGACCTCCTGTTACTCATGTCTACTGCTCATGCACCACCCGAGTCATCATCGATCTCCTGTTACTCATGTCTACTGCTCATGCACCACCGGAGTCATCATCGATCTCCTGTTACTCATGTCTACTGCTCATACACCACCCGAGTCATCATCGATCTCCTGTTACTCATGTCTACTGCTCATGCACCACCTGAGTCATCATCGATCTCCTGTTACTCATGTCTACTGCTCATGCACCATCCGAGTCATCATCGATCTCCTGTTACTCATGTCTACTGCTCATGCACCACCCGGGTCATCATCGATCTCATGTTACTCATGTCTACTGCTCATGCACCACCCGGGTCATCATCGATCTCCTGTTACTCATGTTTACTGCTCATGCACCACCTGAGTCATCATCGATCTCCTATTACTCATGTCTACTGCTCATGCACCACCCGAATCATCCTCGATCTCATGTTACTCATGTTTACTGCTCATGCACCACCCAAATCATCCTCGATCTCATGTTACTCATGTTTACTGCTCATGCACCACCCGAATCATCCTCGATCTCATGTTACTCATGTTTACTGCTCATACACCACCCGAGTCATCATCGATCTCCTGTTACTCATGTCTACTGCTCATGCACCACCCGGGTCATCATCGATCTCCTGTTACTCATGTTTACTGCTCATGCACCACCCGAGTCATCCTCGACCTCCTGTTACTCATGTCTACTGCTCATGCACCACCCGAGTCATCATCGATCTCCTGTTACTCATGTCTACTGCTCATGCACCACCCGAATCATCCTCGATCTCATGTTACTCATGTCTACTGCTCATGCACCACCCGAGTCATCCTTGACCTCCTGTTACTCATGTTTACTGCTCATGCACCACCTGAGTCATCATCGATCTCCTGTTACTCATGTCTACTGCTCATGCACCACCTGAGTCATCATCGATCTCCTGTTACTCATGTCTACTGCTCATGCACCACCCGAGTCATCCTCGACCTCCTGTTACTCATGTTTACTGCTCATGCACCACCTGAGTCATCATCGATCTCCTGTTACTCATGTCTACTGCTCATGCACCACCCGAGTCATCCTCGACCTCCTGTTACTCATATTTACTGCTCATGCACCACCTGAGTCATCATCGATCTCCTGTTACTCATGTTTACTGCTCATGCACCACCCGGGTCATCATCGATCTCCTGTTACTCATGTTTACTGCTCATGCACCACCCGAGTCATCATCAATCTCCTGTTACTCATGTCATCCTCAACCTCCTGTTACTCATGTTTACTGCTCATGCACCACCCGAGTCATCATCGATCTCCTGTTACTCATGTCTACTGCTCATGCACCACCTGAGTCATCATCGATCTCCTGTTACTCATGTCATCATCGATCTCCTGTTACTCATGTTTACTGCTCATGCACCACCCGAGTCATCATCGATCTCCTGTTACTCATGTCTACTGCTCATGCACCACCTGAGTCATCATCGATCTCCTGTTACTCATGTCATCCTCGACCTCCTGTTACTCATGTTTACTGCTCATGCACCACCCGAGTCATCATCGATCTCCTGTTACTCATGTCTACTGCTCATGCACCACCCGAGTCATCCTTGATCTCCTGCCTACTGTTCACTGTTCAGTGTATTACAAATCATTTTCCACCGTTTGCTGTTAGACTCATTGGTAAACATGTGTATAACAAACAGCTTGGATACCATGAAAATAAATTCATGATGGGCAAATGTCCAGCATGCACTGCTGAAAGATAAGCACTGTCAATGTCAAGAATGTATGTGTTAAGAACACTTACTACAGCCACTAGCCAGAGAAATGCCAAGGCCCTGGCTAAGGTGTATACTACTTCTTTGTTTATTATGATGTCATACAATACCATGGCAACTGTAGGTGATTACAGTGACACTCATGTCACATATTACCATGGCAACTGTAGGTGATTACAGTGACACTCATGTCACATATTACCATGGCAACTATAAAATGTTTCCTGTGACACAGATGTCACACATTACCATGGCTACTTGGTCTGAGCGTGGCAGTGTGGCAGCTCGCTGCAGTTGACATAGTGATGCGAGACAGCTGTGTACCGGCTGGTATATGAGACCAAACAAGTGACATGTCTTCTCCTGTAAACAACAACAACTATTTCATATGTGAATTTGACTGAAGCCAAAACCAGTGCACTAATTGGTAAATGTATATAATATCATCAGTTATGCATTCTTTCACCATCTTGTTAGTAAATGATTAAGTTATTTGTGTGTTTACTGTTTGTTAAACATTTTACGGACCAGAACTGTACAGCAGCATTTATTAGTTAATCCTGTTTGTGGTCTAGTTAACTATTATTAATTCATTTAAACATCTCCCCAAAACAGCAGATATGTACAGTCATATAAGGATGCACATTATGCCAAGCACCTGTGAGCACTAAATGATAATCTAAGACGTCTTTACCTTAACAAAAACATAAGGTCCAATTGCATAGTTTTCTTTCATCTTCGTCACTTGCTCCGTCTCAATCAGAAACATCTGGTCTTTGCTGTCAATTCTACCACAGAAGACAATTATGTTGTAGCTTAGAAATAAGTGTAAACTAATAAAACTGTCACAGAACACATGGCTGCAAGATAGTCATGTTTACTTGTCATTAAGGTTCTCACACACATGCACACAAGATAGTCATGTTTACTTGTCATTAAGGTTCTCACACAAGATAGTTATGTTTACTTGTCATTAAGGTTCTCACACAAGATAGTCATGTTTACTTGTCATTAAGGTTCTCACACAAGATAGTCATGTTTACTTGTCATTAAGGTTCTCACACACATGCACACAAGATAGTCATGTTTACTTGTCATTAAGGTTCTCACACAAGATAGTTATGTTTACTTGTCATTAAGGTTCTCACACAAGATAGTCATGTTTACTTGTCATTAAGGTTCTCACACAAGATAGAACCTTGCACACAAAATATATATACGATATATGTGTATACATACATAAATATAGAAGAATGTTTTTAACATTACAATAAATAAAAAATAATGGTATATTACAGTAACACAAGTGTATCTACACGGATAATGACATGCCTACCTGGACAGTAGAGGGCTCTCCCATTTCTCAACCTGAGTGACATCTCGAAATGCGAACTGAAAAATAAAACAACATAAATGAAACAGCATTCTTAGTTGACATATTGGATGTGTCAGTCAAAGCTTATAATATCTGTTATTCATCTGAATGCATCTGTAATTGATAACAGCCTTGTAGTTCAGTGAAGTAGCAGTCACATATTGTAGTGTTTTCCATGTTTTTGCTCTCCTCTTTATCCCTGAATTCTGGGGTGAGGCTGGCAGGTCGCAGATTTTTGTTTTCCTTCTCCACCACCACTCCCCATCCCTTGCTCTCCACTCCCCATCCCTTGCTCTCCACTCCCCATCCCTTGCTCTCCACTCCCCATCCCTTGCTCTCCACTCCCCATCCCTTGCTCTCCACTCCCCGTCCCTTGCTCTCCACTCCCACTTCCGACAAATTAGTTGGTTCGCAAAAATCTTTACATGCACGTATGTAGTAGTATACATAGTAATTAGATGTGATCTTACTTACCTTAAGAATGGGATACTTTACATCTTTTGGGTCAAAGACCACCGATTTGGACGACACCTTCAACCTTCCCCTCTGTCTCCTTCAACACATCAACAGGGCTAATGTTAGTTCATGTGCACATACAGTACATTCACACAGTTCTATCATGCAAGGTTCACAGTTTCTGCAGAGGGCCAAATTTCCAGGATTATATTTTTCCTGTTGACGCCCAATAAAAGTGGACAAAACTATTTTTGAGGAAATTGCTGCTTATTTCTACAAATTTTCATATATGTATTTAATCAGTGTCATGAATACAACATGGTAACTTCCTTCTTTCGTGCAAGTCTGCTTAAAATATTAAAAAAAAATCGTCCAGTTAATTCCGGGATCACCTGAAACTTGATGAACATTTCATACTGCTTGTGCTTTACTTGAGCTATCCATTAAATCACAGCCAGGATGTTTTGCAACCACAACTACCAATTTGCTAGGTCCTTCTCTCATTCTTAAACATTCACACAAGTATGTTGAAGGATTGAGGACATGCTAGTCCTCATTACCTGTCAATAGCTTGTTCATTGTCCAGTCCAGCTGAGTAGTAGAAGGCACTAAAGTCCTCAAAGTAAATCTCTCCAGGTTCTAACAGCAGTAGTGAGAATCTGTTTGTATACCGAAAATAATACAAATATGCTATGTATAGTGAAGTGAAGCAATTTCTATTAGACATGCCCTGTGTATATCTAATGTTCAGCTCATACGGTCAGTGCGGAATGCCATAATTTTCTATTTTGTCATAATCAGTATTATTACATACAAATCTCATATGAGAGAGTGGGATTTCAGATGGGCAATTTGCCTGTATGAAAGCCATAACAGTTGATGCACCATCTTTTATACACTAACTTATACTTTTTAATGTTTATCATACACCAAATAATGTAATAATTTTGCATGTCACAAAATTGTACATATTCTTCTTCTTCTTCTTCCATATAAGCTCAGGACTCTATGTTAGCCACATATAAATGTGGCTAGAGTATTTTCGAGCTGTATATATATATATATATATATATATATATTATGGACAACAGGGCAAGGTGTTCCCTTTCACTTTTGACTTTGTCTTGAGACTTGACTAGTTTTGCAAGCCAAAGCAAAGGCAAAGCAAAGGTTTTGGATAGTAATCTTAAATTTGTATTAGGACATTCTGATTTTTTTCGATCAAGGTTTAAGATTTACATTTACATAATATGAAACGAATTGTAGAACCAATACAGGATCACTAATAAAGTGTATTAACTTTCCGAATCATTGCAGTGGGTCACTGGAGGAAGGGGCGTTGTTTATTTTCACTTCGTCGTTCGCGTAAAAGTTGCTGCATTGTTTTGACGCAATTGCACGGGTTCACCTTTCTTTTCGTCGGGAATTGTTCGCCTCCAAGAAAGCCATATCTTCGGGTGGGTCAATATCTGAAATGACAATGAGATATAATTATGGTAAATGGCTTCGGTGTTTCCTCCATGGTTAGTTCCGTTCGCACCCAAGTCTTGATCCAGAAGTGAGCGGTAAATGGGAAAATAACCATCAGCTGCACCAAACAACTTTTTCCAAATAATTAATAGGATTCCACTAGGCGGCGCCACCAATAGTGTTATAAATGAATGCACGAATGTTTATTTCCACATAGGTGTATTTGTTCATGTGTTTACAACAAAAAATTTTACATTTCTTGTGGAAATGGAGAAAGCTGAAGCGCAATACTTATTAAACGCTTTCCCCATTCCTGCTAATATATACAATAAAATTATGACTATGGCCTATGGCTATGCTACATACCCTTATGAAAATATACCATGCTAAATGCATGGTATACCATGGTGTTTTGAAACAGGTAAACCATGGTAAATCATGGTAAACCATTGAATACCATGGTATAGTTTGATAAGGGCAGGCCCGGCCCGCACGTTTCAGGCCCAGGCCCGGCCCATACCCGCGGGTAAGCACGCGGTGCGCTAAATTTTTAAAAGATAAACCTATTATCTTATAATAAAAACGAAACACAAATACACTGTATTACATACGTATTGTTTTATTAAATAACATAACATAAAATAATATATGAACATTGTATAATGTCTACTAGTCTGCTGTCTACTGTTCATAGTGTGCTGGACGAGTTCTAGAAATCCAGCGCAACCAACTGCTTCAAACGGATGAATATCCTGAAGAAAAATAATCAACTTTTTATTGTCAGTAATAGTAAATAAGTATAAGTATTGTCAGCAATAGTAATTACGTATTATAACATATAACACCCAGTAGCATTTCCAACATGCCTGCAGTCACTAGCCTTAGACAGATCAGGTTCAGACATGTGTGAATTAGTACAAGTGTGAATGAATCAGTACTGGGAAAATTGTAGACACTAAACAGTTGACACCAGGTAACACAATTGAAAAATACCAACTACCAACTGAGGTGGGCACTGGGCAGTAGGCAGTTGCCAGTGGGCAGGTCATTCAGGCAGGTACATACAGAATAAAAATACTAGCATTTAAATCATGTTTTTGATGAGATGTAGCAAGTAGCCTACAAGTATATGGCCTATAGACATGTGGTAGTCACTGGTCAGTGATGCGTATCGTTATGCATGGTTGGACATCAAGTGCCCACTGCAGTCAATTCCACTGGTACATTATACCCGTAGCCTGCCACACGAATGGGTCGACAGTGAACACTGTGTGCTGATGACATTACATTGAGGTACAAGATACATTACTATACGCACATTTCACTGTCAATGCTGTTTAGCTTAGTTAGCTAGTATTTAGTATTCATGTTGGAGTCTCAGAGGAACAATGGAATGTTTTTTCACGCCGATGGGTCGCGTTTGCCCTGGGATCGGGCATCGATCCCCACAACTCCTCCTCCCAGCTATTCCAGTGTGCGGCCGATGAACTCGGGAATGGACTACTAAAATCGGACCCTGGCATTATCGTGAAGCCCACAGATGAGCTGATGGCTGCAATGAAAGCCATGGCGGTGATAGCTGTCGCCACCGGCGTCAACCGGGCTGAGCTGGTTCTTCTCCGCCAAGAGCGCGAAGAATCTTTCCGGTCGTTTGCAGCCCGTGTACGCGGTAAGGCCGAAACTTGCGCCTACTCCGTCCAATGTGCCTGCCCGGTTCCAACCGCTGTCGACTTCACAGAAATAATCGTCAGGGACGTCCTCATCGCCGGGATCGCCGACATGGATATTCGCCGTGAAATCCTCGGGGCAGACAAAATACTCGAGCGCACCGTGAACGATGTCATTACCCTAGTTGAGGGAAAAGAGATGGCGCGAAACGCCCTTCCTTCATCGGCTGCTGGCATCTCGTCTTTCAAAAGAATCACATCGACCTCGGTACCCGCGCCCGTATCTTCCCAGCCGGGACGTGGTCAGACCGCGATATGCCCCGATTGCAAGACGGTATTCGCTCTGTTCTCTGAGGGCGCAAGAGGATGGAACACCAAACCACACCGCGTCTGTCTCGCCTGCTACCGAGCACGCCGCGGAAGGCGCCCGAGCGAGCGACCACGCAACCGCAGCATGCAGCCGTCACAGCCGGAAGTTGCTACCACGCTCACTCAAGTGTCGGCCTTTACTAGTGCTTCATGCCAGCATCGCCGTCGTCGACGTCGGCGACCCGCCAAGGAGCCACCCGCGCAATCATCTGTGAAATTATCGCACCACATCTGGTCTAAAGGCGAGTGACGAAAGACGCGGTTCCTCGACCACCCGACAATCCAGGTGCAGGTCTCCGTGACACCATCAGACTACCTCGCCTTCGGACGCCCATGCCCCACAACCAACCCGTCAATCATCACGGCCATAGCCGATACCGGCGCGCAATCATGCCTATGGTCGATGTCAGGGTTCCTGGCTGCTGGATTCTTTGCAGCAGACCTCTTGCCTGTGTCTGTTGACTTGACCGCGGCCAACAAGACGCGTATTGAAATCACTGGGGCCGTGGTTCTCCGCCTCAGCGCATCGTCTTCTGCTAATGATCGACAGTCCTGCGCGACAATGGTGTATGTGAGCCCAGCCGCGCACGGGTTCTACCTCAGCTGCGAGGCCATGGTGGACCTTGGCATCGTTCCTGTCGACTTCCCCTCGATCGGCCCGTTACCGCGCATTCCAGCTTCTGCACCCTCTATCGACGGACCTCCTGGCCCCCGCAATCAACAGGACTGTGGACTCCGTGCCAGTAACGCTGGGTGCGTATCGGCCCTTGCTGAGAGCGACGGACCCTGCTCATGCCTTCCACGCACTATAGTCCCCAATCGTCCAACCGTGCTTCCCTTCGATTTCACGGAGGCAAATAACGCAAAGATGAAGGCATGGCTACTCCAGGAATTTGCATCGTCAACATTCAACACATGCCCTCACCGCCCCCTGCCCTGCATGGCAGGGCCCCCAGTGGAGATCCATCTCACGGAAGGTGCAACTCCTAAGGCGGTGCACACCCCGGCCTTGATCCCTGTGCATTGGCAGGAGCGCGTACACCAGGATCTCCTGCGTGACGAGGCCCTTGGTGTCATCGAACGTGTGCCACATGGTGAAGCTGTGACATGGTGTCACCGAATGGTGGTCACCCGGAAACAGAACGGCTCCCCACGAAGGACTGTCGACCTTTCCCCACTGAACAAGCATTGTGCACGCGAAACATTCTCCAGTGAATCTCCATTCCATCTGGCGAGACGCGTGCCAGGCGAATCCTGGAAAACCGTAACGGATACTTGGAACGGCTATCATTCTGTTCCCCTCCGAGATTCGGACAGGCACCTGACGACGTTCATCACCCCTTTCGGCAGATGGCGATACACTCGTATCGTACGTATCGTACAACCGCCGTTTTGATGAGATCATTGCCAACTTCCAGCGCAAGGAGCGATGCATCGATGACACCGTTCACTGGGATGTTGAGCTGCAGAATCATTGGTGGAGGACCATAGATTACCTCATCCTCGTCGGCAGAGCAGGGGTAGTCCTCAACCCGGACAAATTCCAGTTCGCACAACGTACCGTAGACTTCGCCGGATTCCGCATCTCCAACGCTACGATTGAGCCACTCCCGAAATATCTGGACGCTATCCGGGATTTCCCGACACCAACATCCACGACCGACGTCCGGTCCTGGTTCGGTTTGGTTAACCAAGTGACGAACTATGCTCAACTCCGGGATATCACGAGACCATTCAAGCCATTCTTGAGCCCAAAGACACCCTTCCGTTGGTCAGTAGACCTGGAGAGCGCATTCCAAGCCTCAAAGTCGAGCATTATCGAGGCAATCAGATATGGGGTCGAGATGTTCGACCTACGAAGACGGACGTCCTTCGACCCGACTGGTCGAAGCTCGGGATCGGTTATTTCCTTAGTCAAAAACATTGTGATTGTGCAACGACCTTGCTGGGGTGTTGCGACGATGGATGGAAGATAACCTTGGCGGGCTCCCGTTTCCTTACCCGTACCGAGCAACGCTACGCGCCAATAGAGGGCGAGGCCTTGGCTGTTGCATGGGGCCTAGAACAGTCACGCTACTTCACACAGGGCTGCGATGACCTTGTCGTCGTCACTGATCACAAGCCTCTGGTCAAGATCCTTGGCGACCGAACACTCGACGAAATTAACAATTCTCGGATATTTCGCCTCAAACAACGGACACTGCCTTGGCATTTCGAAGTGACGCATCTCCCCGGGAAGACAAACACCGCTGCAACATCTCGCCATCCATCACAAAGTGAGTATGCAGAGCTCACAAGTCTCACCCTATGCTCCGGAATGGATTCTGCGGAGTGCGCAATTATCGCAGCCATTCGTCGCGATGCTTCATCATTCACCGCACTATCCTGGGAGCGCATCGCCATGGAGACGTCATCAGATCCTGGCATGCGCCTGCTCATGGTGGCCATTGAAGAAGGCTTCCCAGACACACGTCGCGAAACGGACGACACCGTTGCGGCATTCTGGATGTACCGCGAGAGCCTTTGTGTCTCAGACGGGGCCGTCCTATACCAGGATCGGGTGGTAATTCCTCCCTCCCTTCGTAACGAGGTACTTCGCACTCTCCATTCTGCCCACCAGGGAGTGTCATCGATGGAATCCCGTGCCCGTTCGATCGTATTCTGGCCGGGCATATCCACCGCCATTCAGGAGACCCGAGATAGATGTCGCTCATGCAAAAAAAACAGCACCGTCACAAGCTGCGACTCCCCCAGCGGCGCTTGACACGCCGTCGACTCCGTTTGAGTCAGTTTTCGCGGACTTCTGCGATTACGGCGGATGCCATTATCTCGTCGTTGTTGACCGTCTGTCGGGTTGGGTGGACATCTACAAAACGCCCCCGGGTACACCCTACTCCGGAACTACTGGCCTCATTGCCTGTCTTCGCCAGATGTTCGCCACTTTCGGCGTCCCTGAAATCCTGTCAAGTGATGGGGGCCCTGAATTCACAGCTTCCGAAACCTCCAACTTCCTGTCGCGATGGGGGGTCCACCATCGCATATCTTCGGTCGCCTTTCCGCAGTCTAACGGCCGGGCTGAAGTAGCGGTCAAGAAGGCTAAGCGCACTCTTATGGATAACATAGGCCCGACCGGCTCGCTAGATAATGATGGGCTGTTACGAGCCATGCTGCAACTCAGGAACACACCCGACCCCGATTGTAACGTATCCCCTGCGGAAGTGATATTTGGCAGACCCATCAGAGACGCGTTCTCATTCGTCAACAGGTGTACTAAGTTTGAGAATCCATCCATCCGCCCGATGTGGCGGGAGGCTTGGTCGGCAAAGGAGAATGCTATGCGCGCTCAATTCGCGCGCACCTCTGATGCCCTAAATGCCCACTCGCGGGCCCTACCGCCCCTGGTGATCGGCGCGAGAGTATATGTCCAAAACCAGCGTGGGCCCCATCCGAACAAATGGGACAGATCAGGCGTCGTCGTGGACGTAGGAGACAATGAACAGTACCTGGTCAAGATTGACGGCTCGGGCCGACTCACCCTCCGCAACAGGCAATTTGTCCAGCCCTCTACATCTATCGGCGAGCCACTGTCATATCGGTGTCCCGCGTCAAACGACCTTGCTCTCCAACCACGCCCATACACGATGACAGCAACCACGCCGGATCAGTATCATGCAGCCACTGCGCCAGAGCTCCATCCACCAGCTACGCCAGCGTCTCCTACTGTACCAAAACCCCAGGCAGCAACAACGCCATCTTCTCCAGCAGCCGCTGCGCCAGAGATTCATCCAGCTACCGCAACCCCTGACGTAGATGCACCTCCAGCAACCTTCGACGGGCCACCTTCATCGCTACCTCGTACTCCCTCTGCACGCCCTCCGGAACAGTCATCGCCTCGAGTCCTGCGCGCACCACGATTGCGTCGACCGCCTCGTTGTTACGAGCCAGTGTCAGGGACGTGGGTGTAAGTCTTTACATTCATAGTTCATGAACGTGGGGGGGATGATGAGATGTAGCAAGTGGCCTACAAGTGTATGGCCTATAGATCTGTGGTTGTCACTGGTCAGTGATGCGTATCGTTATGCATGGTTGGACATCAAGTGCCCACTGCAGTCAATTGCACTGGTACATTGTGCCAGTAGCCTGCCACACGAATGGGTCGACAGTGAACACTGTGTGCTGATGACATTACATTGAGATTACTATACGCACATTTCACTGTCAATGCTGTTTAGCTTAGTTAGCTAGTATTTAGTATTCATGTTATTTTGTTACTCCTTTCAGAGTGCAACAGTTGATCATTTCCTGATTAAAGACAACTGTCATATGAAGGAGAGTGGTTTTCTTCAGATTTGTGTTCATGATCACTAATATTTTGGAATGGAAAAGTATTGATACAGTATGAGCAGTATCATATGGCACTAGTTTTGCTTTTACATTTAAATTCCCTTGTTGTTGAATGAATGAATGGATTTATTCAACAAAACACATTTGCATAATTCATACAATACATAACACTAATTGAATTTGTCGAAAAACGGTAAAAAGAAGTGTAATACTTATAATGTTTACCCTTTTAGTAATTTAACATATCTAGAATAAAATACTTGATTGAACGTATAACTACTGTATTCATTAGAGTGTCATTATTGTGAAGATTCAAATTGCAACAACACAATTTACATGTATATTCATAGCAGGACAAAAGAAAATATTGGAGCATGAATTGAAAACATTAATAACTAACTAAAATAACAATCTACAATATTTATAAAATTTTTACTTTCTACTGATCATTAATTTAGTTTACACTAAGATGATAAACACAATAACTGAAGTTACTAATTTTCTACAAGGAATGGTTAAGAACACATAACTATTCAATACTTTGTCTGTATAATACTTCTTGAACTGATGAACGCTTCTACAACTGATCAATGAACTATCGAGGGCATTCCACAGTTTTACTGCTTTAACAGATATACACATGCTTTTCAAACTGATGCGTGCATATTTTTGTATAAAATTACATTCCTGTCGTGATGAATAAACTGATTCATATATGCTGAAAAACTGCTGTACATTCAGTGGTAATAAGTTGTGAAATGCTTTAAACATAATAATTGCAGTTTTTAATTCCACTATATCTGGCACTTTAAGAATGTGCAGATTATAAAATAGCATAGTTGTATGGTCCAGTCTCTTGGCACCACAAAGTAACCTTATAACCCTTTTCTGTAATGTAACTAAACATTGAACATTTGTTGCATATGTGTTGCCCCATACTTCAGCACAATACATAACATAAGGCAAGAAAAGAGAGTAGTACAAAATATGCATACCACATCTGTCAATCAGGAAGTTGGCTCTGTACATAACAGCACAGCTCTTTGAAAGTTTTGATTTTACTAAGCAATTTTTATTTTTCCAGTTTAATTTATCATCAATCATAACACCCAAACATTTATTGACATTTACTCTATTTATTGTTTCTTTATTTATCTTAACAGAAATATCAACGGTCAATTTGCGATTCCCCAAAAATATGTAATTAGTTTTCGTTACATTAAGAGACAATCGATTTACAGAAAACCACACTTGGAGTTGATCCAATCTAACATTTGTCATTCGAAAAAGTTCATTTAAGTCACTATGACAACATAGTAAATTTGTATCATCAGCAAATAGAATAAATTTAAACACTTGATAATTTACAAATGTCATTGATGTACATAATAAAAAAAATTTGACCTAAAATAGAGCCCTGTGGAACACCACAAGATACATTTAGTATTTCTGAGTCACAATTATTAAAATTAACAAATTGTTGTCTATTTTCAAAATAACTCAGTATCCATTTATGTGCAACACCACAGAAGTGTAATTTTTTAGCAAGTATATCATGATCAACAGTGTCAAAAGCTTTCTTAAGGTCAACAAATATTCCAATAGCATACTTGTTATTATCTAGTGAACTTGTAATTTCTTCTACTAATTCTGAAAGAGCATGAGTAGTTGACATATTAGACCTAAAACCGTACTGACCTGGACTGAGTATATCAAACTTTTTGAGGAATTTGTCCATCCTATTATTATATATTTTCTCCAGAATGTTTAATTAATTAATTAAATTTTATACATACTATGTGTCCATAATTCACATGATGGAATCACAATCAGCATTAGCTTTGCCGATGAGACAGAGATTAATCATATCTGCCATTGTCTCTATGTATTTACCCTTGATAATGTTCACACTTGATGATTAGTTATTTAACTGAAAAGTCCAAGTCCAACAATTTACTCTTCTGTCCAGCCTAGTTTGAAGAGATCAGGAGAGTCCATAAATTTCTATCACTTGAGTGTTTGTGCACTCTTCAACCAACTGAAGATTTGAGTGAGGGTGTGTGGCAGGAGGTGGCAGGTTGACCCTCAAAACAGATAGGAGATTTTGAAGTTTAGACCCTTGCCACCCCCCCCCCCGAGTGTTACCGTCTACAGTGCAGGTATGTAAATTGATATTGCACAATAAATTTATGCAAATTTCAGAGGTAACCTTAAATTACCATGAAATCTCCTTAAATGAATGCCACTTGTTATTGTGATACAGAAAAGAATTTGGGGTGTCATTGTAACTTAACTTTTTGAAAAAACAGCTTCCAAATCATTTATTGTTGTCAGATTTGTTTTTAATGAAACACAATATCCAACATTCATTTGATCTTTTTCTGGTAGTGACAATATAAAATATACCACAGCTATGTCGTTTTAGTCCACATTAGACTTTGGTAAAATATTTGCCAAAGAATTCAAATAAGAATTTTATACAAATATTTTAAAACTGAAGTATGTGAATATTTTAATACACAGAAATATATAATGAGTGATCTCTAACAAGAATTTTACTATTTATGTTAAGTGATGGAACAGAAGTTATAAATTGTTCTGCATAATCCAGTCACATGGTCTGGACCAACTTGTCTTCCTCCTTTCCTAGCAGTCACAGTGGTGCAATGCAGTGGATGGTTGAAGGTTCCACTGAGAACTTACTGTTATTGACAGCTAGTTTTGGAACCTGTGGCAAGGTAAATGTAACTGATAACAAACTGCCAGTATTACTCTAATTTTGTGAAGAAAAAACCAACACACAAGAATTTGATTAATTATTTTTAATGTTCTAATTCAGTGACTTTCACTTTCACTTAATAAATGCCACTCAAATGTCACAATAAATATTCACCCAGAGTATAATAAAAGATGTTTCATCTCCTAGGAAATGTACACAACCATCAGACAAGCCAGTGTATCAGAAGCAACAAGGTCTGATAAAATGTCTGGTGTTACTACTGTGATTTCTTTTGTACTTCTTTGTCACGGGCGCTAGGTGAAGTTCGCGTGGACCACCAGAGTGACAGAAGAATAACGAGATGACACAGGTGGAGTGAGGCACTGCTGTAGTTTGTTGATGGGTAAGTGTTCCAGGCCTGCTCTATCACCCCGAGTACCAGAAGCCTACAATGATAATAAGTCATGATTGGAATCGTAGAATTTTTAGATGCATAATTGATGATCCAGGCTTTTGCCCAACTGAGCTTATGAATAGTGTTATGGATCTGCATCAACTTAAGATATTGCATACTGTTTGGGTAGCAAGGGACTAGTGAGTGACATAACTACAACCAATATATGCAATTCACGGCCTACATGTTTTATCATTTGTGCACAATACATGCACAGTATGAAATCAAAATTGTCAGAATATTTGACAATCTTACTTCATAAATGCATTACAATCTCCTGTTTGTTAGATGTATGTAAACCATATTGTATGTAACCATGTCCCCAGATAGATCTTGGTTTCATTCCCCTTTGTGAACATATATGTAAAAACTTTCTTAGTTATTCCACAGCTGTTCCAATCACGATGGAGACAGGTACAGTGCCAGAGTAGTTAGGGTAGACTGTGGAAGTATCACAGGTAGAACTGATGGAGATGTCTCACCTGAGTATGACAGGGAGACAGGTACAGTGCCAGAGTAGTTAGGGTAGACTGTGGAAGTATCACGGGTAGAACTGATGGAGATGTCTCACCTGAGTATGACAGGGAGACAGGTACAGTGCCAGAGTAGGTAGGGTAGACTGTGGAAGTATCACAGGTAGAACTGATGGAGATGTCTCACCTGAGTATGACAGGGAGACAGGTACAGTGCCAGAGTAGGTAGGGTAGACTGTGGAAGTATTACGGGTAGAACTGACGGAGATGTCTCACCTGAGTATGACAGGGAGACAGGTACAGTGCCAGAGTAGGTAGGGTAGACTGTGGAAGTATCACAGGTAGAACTGATGGAGATGTCTCACCTGAGTATGACAGGGAGACAGGTACAGTGCCAGAGTAGGTAGGGCAGACTGTGGAAGTATCACGGGTAGAAATGATGGAGATGTCTCACCTGAGTATGACAGGGAGACAGGTACAGTGCCAGAGTAGGTAGGGTAGACTGTGGAAGTATCACAGGTAGAACTGATGGAGATGTCTCACCTGAGTATGACAGGGAGACAGGTACAGTGCCAGAGTAGGTAGGGTAGACTGTGGAAGTATCACGGGTAGAACTGACGGAGATGTCTCACCTGAGTATGACAGGGAGACAGGTACAGTGCCAGAGTAGGTAGGGTAGACTGTGGAAGTATCACAGGTAGAACTGACGGAGATGTCTCACCTGAGTATGACAGGGAGACAGGTACAGTGCCAGAGTAGGTAGGGTAGACTGTGGAAGTATCACGGGTAGAACTGACGGAGATGTCTCACCTGAGTATGACAGGGAGACAGGTACAGTGCCAGAGTAGGTAGGGTAGACTGTGGAAGTATCACGGGTAGAACTGATGGAGATGTCTCACCTGAGTATGACAGGGAGATAGGTACAGTGCCAGAGTAGGTAGGGTAGACTGTGGAAGTATCACGGGTAGAAATGATGGAGATGTCTCACCTGAGTATGACAGGGAGACAGGTACAGTGCCAGAGTAGGTAGGGTAGACTGTGGAAGTATCACGGGTAGAACTGATGGAGATGTCTCACCTGAGTATGACAGGGAGACAGGTACAGTGCCAGAGTAGGTAGGGTAGACTGTGGAAGTATCACAGGTAGAACTGATGGAGATGTCTCACCTGAGTATGACAGGGAGACAGGTACAGTGCCAGAGTAGGTAGGGTAGACTGTGGAAGTATCACGGGTAGAACTGATGGAGATGTCTCACCTGAGTATGACAGGGAGACAGGTACAGTGCCAGAGTAGGTAGGGTAGACTGTGGAAGTATCACGGGTAGAACTGACGGAGATGTCTCACCTGAGTATGACAGGGAGACAGGTACAGTGCCAGAGTAGGTAGGGTAGACTGTGGAAGTATCACGGGTAGAACTGATGGAGATGTCTCACCTGAGTATGACAGGGAGACAGGTACAGTGCCAGAGTAGGTAGGGTAGACTGTGGAAGTACCACGGGTAGAACTGATGGAGATGTCTCACCTGAGTATGACAGGGAGACAGGTACAGTGCCAGAGTAGGTAGGGTAGACTGTGGAAGTATCACAGGTAGAACTGATGGAGATGTCTCACCTGAGTATGACAGGGAGATAGGTACAGTGCCAGAGTAGGTAGGGTAGACTGTGGAAGTATCACAGGTAGAACTGATGGAGATGTCTCACCTGAGTATGACAGGGAGACAGGTACAGTGCCAGAGTAGGTAGGGTAGACTGTGGAAGTATCACGGGTAGAACTGATGGAGATGTCTCACCTGAGTATGACAGGGAGACAGGTACAGTGCCAGAGTAGTTAGGGTAGACTGTGGAAGTATCACGGGTAGAACTGATGGAGATGTCTCACCTGAGTATGACAGGGAGACAGGTACAGTGCCAGAGTAGGTAGGGTAGACTGTGGAAGTACCACGGGTAGAACTGATGGAGATGTCTCACCTGAGTATGACAGGGAGACAGGTACAGTGCCAGAGTAGGTAGGGTAGACTGTGGAAGTATCACAGGTAGAACTGATGGAGATGTCTCACCTGAGTATGACAGGGAGATAGGTACAGTGCCAGGGTAGGTAGGGCAGACTGTGGAAGTATCACGGGTAGAACTGACGGAGATGTCTCACCTGAGTATGACAGGGAGACAGGTACAGTGCCAGAGTAGGTAGGGTAGACTGTGGAAGTACCACGGGTAGAAATGATGGAGATGTCTCACCTGAGTATGACAGGGAGACAGGTACAGTGCCAGAGTAGGTAGGGTAGACTGTGGAAGTATCACAGGTAGAACTGATGGAGATGTCTCACCTGAGTATGACAGGGAGACAGGTACAGTGCCAGAGTAGGTAGGGTAGACTGTGGAAGTACCACGGGTAGAACTGATGGAGATGTCTCACCTGAGTATGACAGGGAGACAGGTACAGTGCCAGAGTAGGTAGGGTAGACTGTGGAAGTATCACAGGTAGAACTGATGGAGATGTCTCACCTGAGTATGACAGGGAGATAGGTACAGTGCCAGAGTAGGTAGGGTAGACTGTGGAAGTATCACAGGTAGAACTGATGGAGATGTCTCACCTGAGTATGACAGGGAGACAGGTACAGTGCCAGAGTAGGTAGGGTAGACTGTGGAAGTATCACGGGTAGAACTGATGGAGATGTCTCACCTGAGTATGACAGGGAGACAGGTACAGTGCCAGAGTAGTTAGGGTAGACTGTGGAAGTATCACGGGTAGAACTGATGGAGATGTCTCACCTGAGTATGACAGGGAGACAGGTACAGTGCCAGAGTAGGTAGGGTAGACTGTGGAAGTACCACGGGTAGAACTGATGGAGATGTCTCACCTGAGTATGACAGGGAGACAGGTACAGTGCCAGAGTAGGTAGGGTAGACTGTGGAAGTATCACAGGTAGAACTGATGGAGATGTCTCACCTGAGTATGACAGGGAGATAGGTACAGTGCCAGGGTAGGTAGGGCAGACTGTGGAAGTATCACGGGTAGAACTGACGGAGATGTCTCACCTGAGTATGACAGGGAGACAGGTACAGTGCCAGAGTAGGTAGGGTAGACTGTGGAAGTACCACGGGTAGAAATGATGGAGATGTCTCACCTGAGTATGACAGGGAGACAGGTACAGTGCCAGAGTAGGTAGGGTAGACTGTGGAAGTATCACAGGTAGAACTGATGGAGATGTCTCACCTGAGTATGACAGGGAGACAGGTACAGTGCCAGAGTAGGTAGGGTAGACTGTGGAAGTATCACAGGTAGAACTGACGGAGATGTCTCACCTGAGTATGACAGGGAGACAGGTACAGTGCCAGAGTAGGTAGGGTAGACTGTGGAAGTATCACAGGTAGAACTGATGGAGATGTCTCACCTGAGTATGACAGGGAGATAGGTACAGTGCCAGGGTAGGTAGGGCAGACTGTGGAAGTATCACGGGTAGAACTGACGGAGATGTCTCACCTGAGTATGACAGGGAGACAGGTACAGTGCCAGAGTAGGTAGGGTAGACTGTGGAAGTATCACAGGTAGAACTGATGGAGATGTCTCACCTGAGTATGACAGGGAGACAGGTACAGTGCCAGAGTAGGTAGGGTAGACTGTGGAAGTACCACGGGTAGAACTGATGGAGATGTCTCACCTGAGTATGACAGGGAGACAGGTACAGTGCCAGAGTAGGTAGGGTAGACTGTGGAAGTATCACAGGTAGAACTGATGGAGATGTCTCACCTGAGTATGACAGGGAGACAGGTACAGTGCCAGAGTAGGTAGGGTAGACTGTGGAAGTATCACAGGTAGAACTGATGGAGATGTCTCACCTGAGTATGACAGGGAGATAGGTACAGTGCCAGGGTAGGTAGGGCAGACTGTGGAAGTATCACGGGTAGAACTGACGGAGATGTCTCACCTGAGTATGACAGGGAGACAGGTACAGTGCCAGAGTAGGTAGGGTAGACTGTGGAAGTATCACAGGTAGAACTGATGGAGATGTCTCACCTGAGTATGACAGGGAGACAGGTACAGTGCCAGAGTAGGTAGGGTAGACTGTGGAAGTACCACGGGTAGAACTGATGGAGATGTCTCACCTGAGTATGACAGGGAGACAGGTACAGTGCCAGAGTAGGTAGGGTAGACTGTGGAAGTATCACGGGTAGAACTGACGGAGATGTCTCACCTGAGTATGACAGGGAGACAGGTACAGTGCCAGAGTAGGTAGGGTAGACTGTGGAAGTATCACAGGTAGAACTGATGGAGATGTCTCACCTGAGTATGACAGGGAGATAGGTACAGTGACAGAGTAGTTAGGGTAGACTGTGGAAGTATCACAGGTAGAACTGATGGAGATGTCTCACCTGAGTATGACAGGGAGACAGGTACAGTGCCAGGGTAGGTAGGGCAGACTGTGGAAGTACCACAGGTAGAACTGACGGAGATGTCTCACCTGAGTATGACAGGGAGACAGGTACAGTGCCAGAGTAGGTAGGGTAGACTGTGGAAGTATCACGGGTAGAACTGATGGAGATGTCTCACCTGAGTATGACAGGGAGACAGGTACAGTGCCAGAGTAGGTAGGGCAGACTGTGGAAGTATCACGGGTAGAACTGACGGAGATGTCTCACCTGAGTATGACAGGGAGATAGGTACAGTGCCAGGGTAGGTAGGGTAGACTGTGGAAGTATCACAGGTAGAACTGATGGAGATGTCTCACCTGAGTATGACAGGGAGACAGGTACAGTGCCAGAGTAGGTAGGGTAGACTGTGGAAGTATCACAGGTAGAACTGACGGAGATGTCTCACCTGAGTATGACAGGGAGACAGGTACAGTGCCAGAGTAGGTAGGGTAGACTGTGGAAGTATCACAGGTAGAACTGATGGAGATGTCTCACCTGAGTATGACAGGGAGACAGGTACAGTGCCAGAGTAGGTAGGGTAGACTGTGGAAGTATCACAGGTAGAACTGACGGAGATGTCTCACCTGAGTATGACAGGGAGACAGGTACAGTGCCAGAGTAGGTAGGGTAGACTGTGGAAGTATCACAGGTAGAACTGATGGAGATGTCTCACCTGAGTATGACAGGGAGATAGGTACAGTGCCAGGGTAGGTAGGGCAGACTGTGGAAGTACCACGGGTAGAACTGATGGAGATGTCTCACCTGAGTATGACAGGGAGACAGGTACAGTGCCAGAGTAGGTAGGGCAGACTGTGGAAGTATCACGGGTAGAACTGACGGAGATGTCTCACCTGAGTATGACAGGGAGATAGGTACAGTGCCAGAGTAGGTAGGGTAGACTGTGGAAGTATCACGGGTAGAACTGATGGAGATGTCTCACCTGAGTATGACAGGGAGACAGGTACAGTGCCAGAGTAGGTAGGGTAGACTGTGGAAGTATCACAGGTAGAACTGATGGAGATGTCTCACCTGAGTATGACAGGGAGATAGGTACAGTGCCAGAGTAGGTAGGGTAGACTGTGGAAGTATCACAGGTAGAACTGATGGAGATGTCTCACCTGAGTATGACAGGGAGACAGGTACAGTGCCAGAGTAGGTAGGGTAGACTGTGGAAGTATCACGGGTAGAACTGATGGAGATGTCTCACCTGAGTATGACAGGGAGACAGGTACAGTGCCAGAGTAGTTAGGGTAGACTGTGGAAGTATCACGGGTAGAACTGATGGAGATGTCTCACCTGAGTATGACAGGGAGACAGGTACAGTGCCAGAGTAGGTAGGGTAGACTGTGGAAGTACCACGGGTAGAACTGATGGAGATGTCTCACCTGAGTATGACAGGGAGACAGGTACAGTGCCAGAGTAGGTAGGGTAGACTGTGGAAGTATCACAGGTAGAACTGATGGAGATGTCTCACCTGAGTATGACAGGGAGATAGGTACAGTGCCAGGGTAGGTAGGGCAGACTGTGGAAGTATCACGGGTAGAACTGACGGAGATGTCTCACCTGAGTATGACAGGGAGACAGGTACAGTGCCAGAGTAGGTAGGGTAGACTGTGGAAGTACCACGGGTAGAACTGATGGAGATGTCTCACCTGAGTATGACAGGGAGACAGGTACAGTGCCAGAGTAGGTAGGGTAGACTGTGGAAGTATCACAGGTAGAACTGATGGAGATGTCTCACCTGAGTATGACAGGGAGACAGGTACAGTGCCAGAGTAGGTAGGGTAGACTGTGGAAGTACCACGGGTAGAACTGATGGAGATGTCTCACCTGAGTATGACAGGGAGACAGGTACAGTGCCAGAGTAGGTAGGGTAGACTGTGGAAGTATCACAGGTAGAACTGATGGAGATGTCTCACCTGAGTATGACAGGGAGACAGGTACAGTGCCAGAGTAGGTAGGGTAGACTGTGGAAGTATCACAGGTAGAACTGATGGAGATGTCTCACCTGAGTATGACAGGGAGATAGGTACAGTGCCAGGGTAGGTAGGGCAGACTGTGGAAGTATCACGGGTAGAACTGACGGAGATGTCTCACCTGAGTATGACAGGGAGACAGGTACAGTGCCAGAGTAGGTAGGGTAGACTGTGGAAGTATCACAGGTAGAACTGATGGAGATGTCTCACCTGAGTATGACAGGGAGACAGGTACAGTGCCAGAGTAGGTAGGGTAGACTGTGGAAGTACCACGGGTAGAACTGATGGAGATGTCTCACCTGAGTATGACAGGGAGACAGGTACAGTGCCAGAGTAGGTAGGGTAGACTGTGGAAGTATCACGGGTAGAACTGACGGAGATGTCTCACCTGAGTATGACAGGGAGACAGGTACAGTGCCAGAGTAGGTAGGGTAGACTGTGGAAGTATCACAGGTAGAACTGATGGAGATGTCTCACCTGAGTATGACAGGGAGATAGGTACAGTGACAGAGTAGTTAGGGTAGACTGTGGAAGTATCACAGGTAGAACTGATGGAGATGTCTCACCTGAGTATGACAGGGAGACAGGTACAGTGCCAGGGTAGGTAGGGCAGACTGTGGAAGTACCACAGGTAGAACTGACGGAGATGTCTCACCTGAGTATGACAGGGAGACAGGTACAGTGCCAGAGTAGGTAGGGTAGACTGTGGAAGTATCACGGGTAGAACTGATGGAGATGTCTCACCTGAGTATGACAGGGAGACAGGTACAGTGCCAGAGTAGGTAGGGCAGACTGTGGAAGTATCACGGGTAGAACTGACGGAGATGTCTCACCTGAGTATGACAGGGAGATAGGTACAGTGCCAGGGTAGGTAGGGTAGACTGTGGAAGTATCACAGGTAGAACTGATGGAGATGTCTCACCTGAGTATGACAGGGAGACAGGTACAGTGCCAGAGTAGGTAGGGTAGACTGTGGAAGTATCACAGGTAGAACTGACGGAGATGTCTCACCTGAGTATGACAGGGAGACAGGTACAGTGCCAGAGTAGGTAGGGTAGACTGTGGAAGTATCACAGGTAGAACTGATGGAGATGTCTCACCTGAGTATGACAGGGAGACAGGTACAGTGCCAGAGTAGGTAGGGTAGACTGTGGAAGTATCACAGGTAGAACTGACGGAGATGTCTCACCTGAGTATGACAGGGAGACAGGTACAGTGCCAGAGTAGGTAGGGTAGACTGTGGAAGTATCACAGGTAGAACTGATGGAGATGTCTCACCTGAGTATGACAGGGAGATAGGTACAGTGCCAGGGTAGGTAGGGCAGACTGTGGAAGTATCACAGGTAGAACTGACGGAGATGTCTCACCTGAGTATGACAGGGAGATAGGTACAGTGCCAGAGTAGGTAGGGTAGACTGTGGAAGTATCACGGGTAGAACTGATGGAGATGTCTCACCTGAGTATGACAGGGAGACAGGTACAGTGCCAGAGTAGGTAGGGCAGACTGTGGAAGTATCACGGGTAGAACTGACGGAGATGTCTCACCTGAGTATGACAGGGAGATAGGTACAGTGCCAGAGTAGGTAGGGTAGACTGTGGAAGTATCACGGGTAGAACTGATGGAGATGTCTCACCTGAGTATGACAGGGAGACAGGTACAGTGCCAGAGTAGGTAGGGCAGACTGTGGAAGTATCACGGGTAGAACTGACGGAGATGTCTCACCTGAGTATGACAGGGAGATAGGTACAGTGCCAGGGTAGGTAGGGTAGACTGTGGAAGTATCACAGGTAGAACTGATGGAGATGTCTCACCTGAGTATGACAGGGAGACAGGTACAGTGCCAGAGTAGGTAGGGTAGACTGTGGAAGTATCACAGGTAGAACTGACGGAGATGTCTCACCTGAGTATGACAGGGAGACAGGTACAGTGCCAGAGTAGGTAGGGTAGACTGTGGAAGTATCACAGGTAGAACTGATGGAGATGTCTCACCTGAGTATGACAGGGAGACAGGTACAGTGCCAGAGTAGGTAGGGTAGAATGTGGAAGTATCACAGGTAGAACTGACGGAGATGTCTCACCTGAGTATGACAGGGAGACAGGTACAGTGCCAGAGTAGGTAGGGTAGACTGTGGAAGTATCACAGGTAGAACTGATGGAGATGTCTCACCTGAGTATGACAGGGAGATAGGTACAGTGCCAGAGTAGGTAGGGTAGACTGTGGAAGTACCACGGGTAGAACTGATGGAGATGTCTCACCTGAGTATGACAGGGAGATAGGTACAGTGCCAGAGTAGGTAGGGTAGACTGTGGAAGTACCACACGTAGAACTGATAGTGCAGGGACCGACTGAACATCACACCAATAAAGTTTGCAGTGAACAGCATCAGGACCATATCTGATTGCATCCAGGTTAAGAATCTCACAATATACTGGAGAAATTCGGAACAACATTAAAATATTAATAATAACTTCCTTGATAAGATAAGACTCCCTTGATTTGACCTAGTGTTGCAAAATAGAAGCATCTTCTGGCCAGACTGCAGCTGTAAAGGATACCATTGGCAGAAATATTTTCAAGTGTTCCTTTAAGTCGCATCAAGCCTCGAACGCCGCCAAACATTCTGAAAAGAAGCAAAAACATGGAGATGTAAAACAGTTGAATTGAGATATAACTGAGAATGCTGCATTAATGAATCAATAGCATTCATTAAAAATTCCTGCAAACCAGCAATATTTAAGGGCAACAAATAAATAAATAGCTTTGGTACCGGTAAATACAACAAAGATTTTAAAGCTGCTTCCTCAAATGATTCAACCCAATGCGAATCCGGTTCATTTATGTCCAGATGTGGTAGCGTGTGACTAGCTTAAGTCCCGCTCAACACATAGCCACACCTCTCCAGGGGTAGTGATCGCCGCGGGACACCTGCCTGGCTTCCCAGCTGTGAATCACTTGCATGTGGCCTCTCACTACTCAACTGTGCCCGTAGCAGCACCTACACATCGTGCTCCTGTCTAACAGAGACTGATGTGTCATGGTGCGACCAAGCACCCAGCTGGGTATGCTGAAGTCAGATGTGCTGGGCCTGACACGTCAGGCGCATAGCGACAGCACAACACTTTTCACTAAACATAACAGACAATCATGGATTCTCAAGTGATGGTGCTCTGCCGTTGGAGGCCTACTGCACGATCTGCGGCACACAGCGACCTTCGTACAACGAACCAGGGTCCCTGTCTGAAGGTTCGATGAAGAAGAAGAAGTTTAAGTAATGTGTGCAGTCTGTTTAATAAAAAATGTTTGTTTTTGTCCAAATCATCGAAATAATTGACTTTAGTCGTTAGATCTGGTAAGGATCAAAATAGTAGATATCCAAAATGGTAAACACTGTGCGAGTTAATGCCAATCATGGGTGTGACTTCAATCCTGTCGATCACATGACAATTTTACGAAATTTCACCAAGGTTGAAAATCATGAATTTTCAGCATTTCAATTTTCAGTTCACTTAATGCTTGAATAAGCATCAAGTAATTTAAAAGTTTGTCTGATGATTTCACAAAAACTACATACAAAAGTGACACAAACTAGCTTGCATGTTGCAGTGGATACTAGGTAGGTTTGGTTTTTCGCAAAATTAATTTCAAATGAGACTTTGGTGTTGAAACTATAAAGTTTAAATCACCCTAATGTAGAAAAATCCAATGAACCTACTGAAAAACTGCCAATATTATAATTGACAGATATAAAAATGTTAAGTACCTAAATTAGATATCAATATACAGCATATATTTTCATATCTGTGTAGATTTGCTTTTTGTGTGATCCAAGATCATCAAACCATGCGCTTCTTGCAAAGGTGTGAATGTGCTGATCACAAAGTCTGTATTGACCCACCTATGCCATCTTGTGAAGAGGAAGATCAGCAGAGCCGCAATGTGGCAGGCAAGTAAGGCTGCATGAAAGTAGCGACTGAGGAAGATATCAAGAGGCAGGAATCGCCAGTTGACCGTCCATTTGAACATGAACTGTCGTCCAAGGTCGAATGCCCGAATAATATAACCTTTCGGATTGTCAATGAGAAACCTAAGTCCAAGTGTGACCTATACGCATAAATGGCAATCAGTTTATTTATTATAAATCCAGAGTATACAAAAAGACAGTTATAAACAAAATTAGTATCTATTATTTCATAAAATTACATTAATGCTTGTTTTGTTAAAACATTAAATGTGTGATGTTCATCTTCTAACATAGTGTGGTATCAACAAAATGTAATCTTAAGTATTGTACTATTACGTTAAATAATAAAATGGTAATATAGGTAATAAGGTGTATTTGGTTGTAGTAAATATAGTGGTATTCTATAATATTTCTATGAGTATCTACAAAATATGTCTAACCCGTGGTAACTAAACATGGGTACTCACCTGTACTATAGCACAGACAGACAGTAGTTGGATAGTACCGCAGATGCCGTGTCGGGCCAACAAGAGAAAAAAGAGAGCCGGGGCAAACAGCAACACATTCATCTTCACTGACACCCCAATGCTGAAACAAGGCACACAACCCAGGTCAGGCTCATTCAGTGGGAAACAGCCAAGCTTTTCCTTCAAATGTCTGATGAGATTAGAGGGAATATTAATAGTTATCACATTATATTCCAAGTTTGTTATAATTCTTTTCAGTGGGTACCACTGAATGAGTTCAATGCTACTGTATTCATATCATTGTAATGAATTAAAATAATAATTAACTGCATATGTGGTGGAGATCTGCATTTGTAACTGTCAAAGCACCACTATCACCATGAGCTAGTCAAACCTCTGTTTATTCATTTGTAACTGTCAAAGCATCACTATCACCATGAGCTAGTCAAACCTATGTTTATTCATTTGTAACTGTCTAAGCACCACTATCACCATGAGCTAGTCAAACCTGTTTATTCATTTGTAACTGTCAAAGCACCACTATCACCATGAGCTAGTCAAACCTGTTTATTCATTTGTAACTGTCAAAGCACCACTATCACCATGAGCTAGTCAAACCTGTTTATTCATTTGTAACTGTCTAAGCACCACTATCACCATGAGCTAGTCAAACCTATGTTTATTCATTTGTAACTGTCAAAGCATCACTATCATCATGAGCTAGTCAAACCTATGTTTATTCATTTGTAACTGTCTAAGCACCACTATCACCATGAGCTAGTCAAACCTCTGTTTATTCATTTGTAACTGTCAAAGCACCACTATCACCATGAGCTAGTCAAACCTGTTTATTCATTTGTAACTGTCAAAGCACCACTATCACCATGAGCTAGTCAAACCTATGTTTATTCATTTGTAACTGTCTAAGCACCACTATCACCATGAGCTAGTCAAACCTATGTTTATTAATGTGTAACTGTCTAAGCACCACTATCACCATGAGCTAGTCAAACCTATGTTTATTCATTTGAAACTGTCTAAGCACCACTATCACCATGAGCTAGTCAAACCTATGTTTATTCATTTGAAACTGTCTAAGCACCACTATCACCATGAGCTAGTCAAACCTCTGTTTATTCATTTGTAACTGTCTAAGCACCACTATCACCATGAGCTAGTCAAACCTGTTTATTATTTTGAAACTGTCTAAGCACCACTATCACCATGAGCTAGTCAAACCTATGTTTATTCATTTGTAACTGTCTAAGCACCACTATCACCATGAGCTAGTCAAACCTATGTTTATTCATTTGTAACTGTCTAAGCACCACTATCACCATGAGCTAGTCAAACCTATGTTTATTCATTTGTAACTGTCTAAGCACCACTATCACCATGAGCTAGTCAAACCTGTTTATTATTTTGAAACTGTCTAAGCACCACTATCACCATGAGCTAGTCAAACCTATGTTTATTCATTTGTAACTGTCTAAGCACCACTATCACCATGAGCTAGTCAAACCTATGTTTATTCATTTGTAGCTGTCTAAGCACCACTTTCACAATGAGCTAGTCAAACCTATGTTTATTCATTTGTAGCACCAGCAAAACACTGTTGTCATACGGTATCAACAAATAAATATTTATTCTGTGATACACTTATTTGCTCTAAATGTTCCAAGTAAACCATCTTAACAAAATATGTATGTACCTAGTACTACCTACCGTACCTACTGAGCACTAGCAGTATAAATTCAAGCAGTTCAGATGGTCTCCATGCAGACAATACTATTGTCACACTTTCCTACATTCACAGAGTTATATGTGCATGTAAATACAGTCCAAATTATTTGAATAGGAATGATTCCTGTGCATCCTAATGGTTCATTCTTCTATGAAAATGTCTACCTGACGACCACAAATAGTAAACATCTGACCTGAAAAAGAAACAGCCGGTGGCCCACTGGTTGGAGAGAAACAGGTTCATCGCAAGGTAGAGAAACAACATGGCGACAGGGTCATTGAACAGTCGCAGGATGTAGATCGAGTGGATGCGATATGATGCACAGCACATGAAGAAGAAGACATAAGGCGGCACCTGGTGGCAAGACAAGAAACAAATATCACAGATACGCGACAGGTGTTTGTAGAATGGTGCATGTTTCTGGTTTTTGTGTAGAAAATGTACAAGAGGTTTCCAGTTGATTGAGAGCCAAGTTGATTGGTAATCAAACTGAGTAACACTTAACAAATCTAAACATACGTTTATGTTTTAGTAAGATGAATAAGCAACATGTTTTGCAATAGCAAATATTTCATTATGAAAAAAAAAGAATTCAAAAATACATGTGTTAAATGAATTTGTTAATCACTGAGCTACTATTCAACTCTGGCACCAAATAACATAGTTAAAGTCAAAATCTATGTGTATATTTCATACTGTTGTGTACATAATGCAAGATGCACATTATGGTACAATAGACTGTGTCTAAGTGAAAGGATCAGTCACCCTGAACTTATTAGAAAGTTAACTTGAGCAGCCCTTACTACTTCTATTGCATCAATATAAGTAAGACGACTGAATACAGGATAATACTTAAGCAATCTACATGGTTATTGTGAGTGTCCATTAATTTAACATTTGTAAATAGAGTTCCTTGTAGAGATTTTTCTTTTATAAATGAATACAAATAATATTGTTCTTCAAAATGTGCATACATGTAACACATATAAAACAATAAGAGAATGTTCTTCTGTTACAATTTGTGCATACATGTAACACATGTAAAACAATAAGAGAATGTTCTTCTGTTACAATTTGTGCATACATGTAACACATGTAAAACAATAAGAGAATGTTCTTCTGTTACAATTTGTGCATACATGTAACACATGTAAAACAATAAGAGAATGTTCTTCTGTTACAATTTGTGCATACATGTAACACATATAAAACAATAAGAGAATGTTCTTCTGTTACAATTTGTGCATACATGTAACACATGTAAAACAATAAGAGAATGTTCTTCTGTTACAATTTGTGCATACATGTAACAGATATAAAACAATAAGAGAATGTTCTTCTGTTACAATTTGTGCATACATGTAACACATGTAAAACAATAAGAGAATGTTCTTCTGTTACAATTTGTGCATACATGTAACACATGTAAAACAATAAGAGAATGTTCTTCTGTTACAATTTGTGCATACATGTAACACATATAAAACAATAAGAGAATGTTCTTCTGTTACAATTTGTGCATACATGTAACACATATAAAACAATAAGAGAATGTTCTTCTGTTACAATTTGTGCATACATGTAACACATGTAAAACAATAAGAGAATGTTCTTCTGTTACAATTTGTGCATACATGTAACACATATAAAACAATAAGAGAATGTTCTTCTGTTACAATTTGCTTCTCAATGATTTTATCAAGTAAGAAGTCACATGTTCAGCAGAACCTACCCTTGCTGTCTTCTGGTAGATGCGGAAGACAAACAGTAAATTCAGCAGATACAGAGCAGCAAATATGTACTGCGCAAGGCGAATATTGGTCCCTGCTGAGGTCATGTGATAGAGGCCCATAAAGATGTAAACAAACCCTCCAGGATAACTGAAAGAAAGACATCAACATTGAGACAGTGAATGCCACTATACAATTATATTTATATTAAAATACTTTGATGATATTTAAGTTCAAATTTTAATTATAAAATAAATTTGGAAATGATACGTCACTTTCCACAATATGAGGAAGACAAGTTGAGGAGTTTTTGTAATGCAAATATCCAATAAACTGGATTAGTAAGTTGTTTATTACATACACCAATGGTCCCGTGTCTCCTTTCAGTTTTGTGTAATCAAATGTTCCATTGATGACCCCTTCGACCTCCTGCATGTAGGCTCTCCAGTCAATTTCTGTGTCTACAGAGAAAATGACACAATGCACACGCATGAATTCCATTATGCAATAATTGTTTCCTATATTATTTGTATTTAATACCTTTGGAAGAAAATGGTTAATAATGGTGCAAATTCAACAGTTAATCCTTTCAGGACTTTCAAGTTGATATCGCTATATATTCATGCCTTGTAAAGTTTTTCTACCATAGTTTTTGTCTGGAGAGAAATAATCTTTAATATTTTAAACCAATTTAATCAGGTTGGTTGTGATTTTTGTATGGTCTTGCTTATTTGCTGTCAGCAGAGCCTATAGGGCAGTCACAATTTCATTCACATACTTTCTATACATTAGGCATTTATCAGTCTGTACAGTGTTTCTTCAGGCGCGCATATTTTTTGGAGAGTGGTTTTGGCCTTTGTACAATCCATGGGTATGTAATGTGTGAGGTATGCCATGGCATGGCATATATTCTATGAAGTGGCTAGCGCTCGGGACCGGTAAGCACAACTGTACAGCTATTGGTTTGGCACTTTTTCCATTTTGTAAGTGCAGTGAGGTGTGTGCGCGTATTCCCAGCGGCATATAATGTGCACATGCAGACTGTCAACAAATCATTAATAAACCTGGTGCTGTGCACCGGAATATTATCTGATATGCTAAAATTTGACAAAATAATGATACATCGATTATTTAAAAAGCATAGCTATGTCTCTTCTTCCAATGATCTCAAAAGTATTAAAGACATCTTTAGTTCAGGCAGGCAGGTATATCTTCATATTTCGATGATTGACAATTAGTACGGTTTTATACATAACTGCGCTTGAACATATATATAATTGACAACAATGATGTTCTAATATAGCAATAAACGTATGCCTCGACCTTTCGAGGACCAAGACATAGGCTTAATTATCGCCTACATAAGATGTGCGGCAATTAGTGCTGCAATGTTTTAGTGTCGGACCTATACTAGCATAGCTGATTCATACATTGTCAGGAAGTGACAGAACTTTAGCTGCTGTTATTTTTTACCGGCCTGTTCTCATTGCACAGCGCACATGAAGTGCTGCACCAATACTATAGCAATAGCTGTTTTGCACTACATCTGGGTCCGGACCCATTGTCGTGGACTCAAAAGAGTGGTGGTCTCTATCTCTAACCCACCAATTCCTGGCGCATGAGAGGCGCCGAGCAGGACTTACAACATTCTTAAGGAGCCCAGTCCTTGACAGGAAGAAGATGGCATGTGCCGATGGTAAAGGGGTCAGACCACAGTAGAGAACTGCATTAGTGGCCATATTAACGTTTTGTCTGTTTATAAGAAAACCTGACCATCAAAAATTCTTTTTCACAGCAACTGCCATCATCTCATTGACATACTGACCAAATTTTATCAAAATCACATACCTCCAGCTCTGTATGTATTCATGCGCCCACATGGCCCATAAATCCCTCTGCCTGTTAAACGCTCAAATAAATGCACCATTTCACAGCCAATAGCTTCTACAAATATACCTGTGAATATGCCTGCTCAGTTGCACTTATGTCACATCATATGAATTGTTTAAATTCACATATCGCAATTTAATACGCCCAACATTCGTGTGAAACAATAAACAGGAAGGTAAACTAAAACTGTGGTCTTACCCCTAAAGTTAAACCATGACATAGCCATAGTCTCAAGTCTCAAGTGGTTTACTCCAAACAGCCCAAACTTGGGCTAACGCAGGAGTTTGTGGTGGACTGTGCGCATGCGCTGTGGGTGGTACGTTCGATTAAAAGACTAGTATCATTAATGTTGGTGAAATGGTTTTTATCTGATAGTTTTATTTATTTTATGTATAGGATGTTTACCGAAAAATTTTAATAGGTTGGTTGTGTGTATGGATATACCCACACCATGGATAAGTTTACGCTGAGCACTGTGTTTTAAAGGCAGTTTAGGTGAGGTGTGGTGAAAGGGAGTTTAATACCGAGTTTAATACTTTAATAGCTTCTTGAAATGATTTTGGGTTTTTTATGTTGGTAATTTTTGATGGAATCATATTCCATATGCGAATGGCTCTGGGATAAAATGATAGCATAGCATGCTCCATTACCTAGTCCTAGGCTATGAAGCTTCGATGTTTTTACTTTCCTAACGTTATTTTGCTTAATAACCAATCACTATATAGTTAAAAACATGACAAATCAATGTTTTAAATATTAAAAACCTGCAATATCGCTCATACCGCAAGCACGGTCACCTTTCTAAACAGATGTATTTCTTACATTTTATGTTCCATATCACCGCAACGTTAATGAAACATTCCACCAAGAACAGCACTGCCATTATAACCCATGGTTTACTTGGATCTGTAAATAGCTGTTTAAAATAACCTGGTGAAAATTTGCCACGAATGCGTTTCTCCTTTTTCAAGGAAACAGCCATCTTGCAGCGATGCAATGTGACGTACGGTGCAGCCCTCTATCGGATATTCGATCTGGTAGTTTTTCGAAAGAAGGCAGCCAGCGATGTCGGAGAGACAGACATGGTTCACATGATATTACCATTAACTGTCGCGTTAGTATCTGTCTGTTTAGTTTCAAGCGAAGATGTAGGGAAACCATGCACATATTTTGGTAAGATAATAGCTGCTTACTACGTTGTGAATGGGTATCTGTGAAAATGCCGTCCGAATTCCTTATTGTTTATATTATAATAAATTGTAATATTAATTAATAATATTTAAGTAACCAGAGACAGAGTATTAGTATGCGCTATATAAATTCGCATCTCTTAAATTCTTATATTAAATTATGTACCATCAACACACCTTTGACTTGTACTAAGATTGTAATATAAATTATTCCCAATACACAATATATTACTTAATTATTATTAGTCATTGCCATGGGCATGGTATGAAAATGAAATATAAGTATAAGTAATTGTTCTCAATGCATTACCATTGTATGAAAGCGAATCTCAGACACAGCCTTCAATAAAATATGAATTTAATTAGAATGTTTCTTTTTCAGGTGGTGGGAGAGTATCATCCCCACAGGGTAATCTGGTGAACTGTTCTTGGTACTCATCTAATGCCTGCTGTCAGCGCACAGAGGTGACGTCTGTGTTTGGTGGTATGTACCCCTTGTATGGGGCATCGAGAGAATGCTCCAACCAACTCAACTATCTCATGTGTTACTTCTGCAGTCCACGACAACATCTGTGGTACCATGAGTGAGTATTCACATGTGCTACTGGGTCGTAATTCTATATTTTAATCATTATGATAATTTGATTACTCTATAAATGTGTCTCATATTTTGGTAGTTCCTGTTGGTGTGACAATATGGCAACACCTGCACAGCACATTGACCAGTTGACCATCTAAAGCTCTTTCGACCCCAAAACAGTAACTACGATGTTATAAAGGATTTTATGCAGATTAACATCATGCCTGAAGTAAATAACATTGTCTTAAAAGTTAACTGACAACGTGGCTACCATCGTGGCACTTGATCTGACAATGTCTATGTTTTGAAGACAAAATGTTATGCAACTCATGCAGAAAAAGTAAATTTTCCTTAATCTAAATTGAATAGTTTTTTTGCTTTACCAACAGAAAAGCGTACATCTGTGCAGATTACTGCAGATCTATTCATGATCACTGTAAGACAGCCATGTACCATGGAGAATCTGTAGGTAAGTATCAGTTTCAACATTGCTAAGTCACTTACATCATCTACTACAACACAATCAAAATGCAAACTTCTCACAGTTAATGCAAAACCCATTAATCAAATAAAGCAACTCTTGGACTTCCTGGAAGTTCAGTGTTTACTCAAGCCATGGACAGCAGTTTAAAATTTGTCATATGCCAAGAATTGATAATTATTGTGCCATGATCTTGGACAGACAGAATTGTTGAACAAGTTTATTTACTGTTGGTCTGAAACTGAGATTTCCTTATTTTTAGTGTAATATTTGAAAAATACCCCAACATTTTAGCCATATTTCTTGCCATCTCTTGATGTCATAAATACCTTTATCTATTATTGAACTGTTTATGTTTATCCTTACACTGTGGATCAATGTCTGCTATTTTGCAGGGGCATCATACCAGTCTGGAGAAGATTTCTGCAGAGGTCAGAAATTTAGAGTTGCAGAAAATGGTCGACCATGTTTCAACTTTAATCCATTTGTTTTTAGCTCTGCGACAATGCAAAGTTGCCATTATTATGGGAGAGTAATGCTGAGCCTGCTTGGTTACAGTTTCCTGCAAAGTCAACTTACTGGTACACGGATTAGCTAAAGGTGTCAGATGAGTTTCTTCTACACATTTAGGTCATTGTCATAATGTTAGTTTGAGATTTTTTTTTTTTTTTTCGTATCGCATCTGTGATATTTCTCAACACCAGTTGCAACGACAGAATCAGTTTGTCAAGTGCTGTGTTTGCTCTGATGTACACCAGTAATGTGTTGTACAAGGAAACAAATGTACTGCTGATGTAAGGAATACTGCCTTGTAGACAGAAGGCTTTGCAAACAAACACGTGGCAGTATCATCAGGAAAAAGATAGCAAAATCACAAAAATGTTGTAGTCAGCTTATATTTACTGCAGGTTTGATAGATTACTTCATCTCCAAATTAACACAGATTTGAGAAATTACTTCACAAGATCTATGGTTAAAGGTACGAAGCCTGGTCAACTTTGTTGTAAAATCATGCTATGTAGTATAAACTAGCATATTCGACCATTCGAAAAATGCCAAGGAATCTGTTCTTAAAATGTGTTTCTCTAGACTATAAAGTAACTGTTTAACACTAGTGTCATTTGGTGACTAGTGTAGAACAACTAAAAAATGGTGCCAACTGTTTTAACATCAGCTGGTGACACAGTTGTTCTACACTAGTCAAATTACAATACTTATGGATCCTGCTGATTAAAAAAGGGGATGTATGCTAATTAGGGCATGTATGCTAATTAGGGCATGTATGCTAATTAGGGCACGTATGCTTAATAGGTCGAATATGGTTTGTCCAGTTTAACATTTTGACCATCCACTTGTCTTGAACTATTTGTTTAATACAATTTTATCATTATCTCTTTATGAATATTGACCTTGGCATTCAGCATGCAATGTAAACATGATTTTTAGGCCAAACATTCGAACTAACAGATAATGGTCCAATTATATTAACAAACTGTAGTTCATTAAAACACATTTAGGCAGTAAAGATGCTAGAACAGATTGTTTGTATTGTATAACATTATCTTACAATAAAATCGGTCAGACTTTGTATCTTTAAAGGCAGTGCAGATGTGACTACCGCTATAGACAGGTTAACCAACATTGTCTCCCACTTGTATAATCATCTGTCTATAACCGTCCTGCATAATGCAATCACATGCAGCAATACTCGATATCCTGTTGGGTCTAGTCTAGTTTATATACACAAGTAAAATTATTAATTTATGATGGTTTTTGAAGTGCAACTGTTATAAGCATTCATGTGTTTAGAGGAATGACTTTCAGCTGACAGTAGACTTACTTGCATGTAGAGTCAAGTTTAATGAGATGCACTTTTACTTACAGAGGATAAATGTTTGTCTACTTTGTTTTGTATTGTATAAACTAAGTAGTGTTGTTTGTTGTGTAAAATGATCGACAAACAATCCAGTATTGTGTTATGTTATATTTCCCTATGTTTTCAATTTATCCTGGCATTCTAACATGCCTGATCATTGAAAACCATCAGAACTGTTGTCGTCTTAAATATTACTTAATGACATTCCACACACTACCGTTTAAATACTCTTACTATCTTGCCCCAAACACATCTGAACCTATGCTTCAGCAGTGACACTTTTTCCATTCCTTCTTTTCTTTCTATGTGTCTTTCTCTTCTTCCCAGCTGACATGTTTACAGGTATACCAGATATCTGTCGCTTCTTGGGAACATGTCGATGACTGTCACCACCTACGTCACTCTGAACGCCATCACAGTTTGTCACCACACTTGTTGTCTTTACATGTTTATTTTCTTGACTGTCACACATGGACATCCTTTGGAAGCAGGCCACAAAGAACCCATTAGTGAGATCTTGCTTAGGAGACATCCGAATACACCTGGTGAACTCCCCTTCCCCACGGCCAGGGAGTTCAGGGATGACCTCCACGAGGGAATACGTTCCCTCGCACCACTCCTGAACTTCCTCCACTACGCCTTCATTTTCTTCCGCATGAATCGAGCATGTGGAGTAAACAACCCGCTGCATGCTGGGAAACGAGAGCACATGCTTGAGAATCATTGCCTGGAAGTTGGCGAGGTGTTTGAGTCTCTGCTTGGAGCTTGACTCCTCAACGTCTGTCAATTCACTCAGGCGGCTCACAATCCCTGCAAACCAAACAAGACAGAGATAACATTTATGTACACCCATTTGCAGTTTTATGCATTTGTTGAAAGTGTCAAAGATATGAGATACGTTGTAATAAATTTACTTTATTTTTCAAAAACAACAGGATAAAACATTCAATAAGATGTGACAAACCATTAATTTCTAGGTTGGCTGCAATTGTTACATAGCATAAAAAGATTACCCTGGTGGCACCAAGTGAAATTATATCTCGCTGGTTGATGCGGCACCTGGGACAACTGTCTATTTCATAGCCATTCAGATGTATCCTCCATGATTAATGATTGACAGAAAAACATCACCACTGATCCAGAAAGAATGCTTACAAGGTCAGGAAAAAATTGGGTCAAGGCAGCTAGATTTTGTTGTAAATTTTCTAGCACTCACACAACCAACAAAAAACTTGAATTGTGCCAAGAAACACTAAACATTTCAGTTGATTGTATAGGGTTAACTGAGACATGGCTTACCGACCACGATGACACTAATTGTTATAACATGAACGGTTATACTCTGGTTACGTATCCCAGACAAGAAGGGAGAGGAGGTGGGGTCGGCATTTACATATCCGACAAACACTGATAACAAATTTGACATGATTTAATGAAGAGATATGACCATAGTCATTATGAATCCATTTTCATTGAGATCAAATTAAACAACAAGACTCAATAAGTGGGTGCTTTGTGGCAAACAGTTTTAAGATATGTTAATACCACTGTTTCAGTTGGTCACCAATTTATTTGCTACAGAAAGATCAAAACTGACCATAATTTACTTAACTGACTGAACTCAAGGTTCATATAAATGCCTTAGAAAATGTTTACAATAAATGTTGGAATATTCACAAGGGACTCTCTAGGCAGTGTACGTACTCTGTGGCATGGTAAGAATCTATTGACAACACTACTCTGCCTGAGTTCTTAACTTTATAACATGTAAGTGCTTTCCCAGTCACAATAAAGACTTGTTGTCAGACTTACCAGAACCACTGCATGATGGGTCAACAATGGCGTGTGTTACGCGGGTATATTGGGGCGATGTTGGGTCAACTTTGAGGAAGTCCTTGTGAGATAACTTGATGACCTGTGACGCCCCCACACACTCTGTCAACTTCCTCATGCTGGCCAGTCGCTGGGCATCCTTGTCAAAGGCAAACACCTTCCTACACACACCAACCATATCAGTACACACAAAGGTAAATATGCTACTGGGTACTAATATATAGCGCAGTTGATTAATATATAGCGCATTTGATTAATATATAGCTCGGTTGATTGCAGTGTACCCTGCAGCAGATCTTTTCAATCAAACACAATCTTACTCCAGGAAGTTTCAGCTACATTACAATCAAACCACAACAAAGTAGGGAATGCCTTGACAGTTATTTTTTCATAATCACAACTGTCAAGTATGTGGTGGATGCATAAGTTCTCAAAGTAAAAAAATCATATAGCATTATATATGGGTGGATTGGCACCACATTTTGTGCGGAGAAACGAATGAATTTTGATTGTCAATATGTGAATTATCTTGTGTCCCACACTATGTCTTGATGGAGTGGGTGGTCTGTACCAGTGCTAAACACTATGTTTTTGGACCTTGAGAACTTAGCAAAGACCGACTGTTGTGTTTGTTGCATTTACCCAGTACTGTGTAGAATGGCGGCTGCATGCGTCGTCTTATTGCCAGGAGCTGCGCAACAGTCAATCACATGACTCCCTGGAGGGGGCGCCAGGATGTAAGCAGGAAGACAACTTGCCTGAAACAGACAAAACAGAGTACTCGGCATTAAGACGCATAGAAATGGTAGTAAATAAATTTTCTGATAACAGAAACCTTCAAAATGAGGCATTTATGAGATGGCAATACAATGGGATGGAGGAGAGAAAAAGATGAGTGACTGTATATGAGGAGCAGAAACAAACATAGTGAGAAACAAAGAGAAGACTAACATCAGGAAGTATGGGATTCAGAGAATATTGGAAGAGGCGGATGTGAGCTGCTGATCCACCACCAGACTTAAAGCAGCTGGAAATATAGACATATTGATGAAGAGAGTGAGGTGGAGTGTTAGTAGATCAGTGAAGGGAGAGTGAGGTGGAGGGTGAGAGTGAGGTGGAGGGTGAGTGAATCAGTGAAAGGGAGAGTGATAGAGAGTGAAGGGGAGAGTGCGGTGGAGGGTGAGTGAATTAGTGAAGGGGAGAGTGTGATGGAGGGTGAGGGGGAGAGTGAGGTGGAGGGTGAGTGAGTCAGTGAGATGGAGGGTGATTGAGTGTGAAGGAGAGAGTGCGGTGGAGGGTGAGGGGGAGAGTGAAGAAGAGAGTGCAGTGGAGGGTGAATGAGGCAGTGAGGGGGATAGTGTGGTGGAGGGTGAGGGGGAGAGTGCGGTGGAGGGTGAGTGAGTCAGTGAGGGGGAGAGTGATAGAGAAGGGGAGAGTATGATGGATGGTGAGGGGGAGAGTGAGGTGGAGGGTGAGTGAGGGGGAGAGATAGGTGGAGGGTGAGTGAATCAGTGAAGGGGAGAGTGAGGTGGAAAGTGAGGTGGAGGGTCAGTGAATCAGTGAAGGGGAGAGTGAGGTAGAGGGTGAGGTGGAGGGTGAGTGAATCAGTGAAGTGGAGAGTGAAGGGGAGAGTGAGGTGGAGGGTGAGGTAGAGGGTGAGTGAATCAGTGAAGTGGAGAGTGAGGGAGAGAGTGAGGTAGAGGGTGAGTGAATCAGTGAAGGGGAGAGTGCGGTGGAGGGTGAGTGAATCAGTGAAGGGGAGAGTGCGGTGGAGGGTGAGTGAATCAGTGAAGGGGAGAGTGCGGTGGAGGGGGAGAGTGAGTGAGTCAGTGAGGGGGAGGGTGATAGAGAGTGAAGGGGAGAGTGCGGTGGAGGGTGAAAGTGATAGAGAGTGAAGGGGAGAGTGCGGTGGAGGGTGAATGAGGCAGTGAGGGGGAGAGTGCGGTTGAGGGTGATGGGGAGAGTGAGTGAGTCAGTGAGAGGGAGAGTGCGGTGGAGGGTGAGTGAATCAGTGAAGGGGAGAGTTAGGTGCAGGGTGAGAGTGAGGTGGAAGATGAGGTGGAGGGTGAGTGAAGCAGTGACGGGGAGAGTACGGTGGAGGATGAGGGGGAGAGTGAGGTGGAGGTTGAGAGTGAGGGGGAGGTTGAGGAGGAGAGTGAGGTGGAGGGTGAGTGAATCAGTGAAGGGGAGAGTACGGTGGAGGGTGAGTGAATCAGTGAAGGGGAGAGTAATAGAGAGTGAAGGGGAGAGTGCGGTGGAGGGTGAGAGTGAGGTGGAGGGCGAGCGAGTCAGTGAGGGGGAGAGTGATAGAGAGTGAAGGGAAGAGTGCGGTGGACGGTGAATGAGGCAGTGAGTGGGAGAGTGTGGTGGAGGGTGAGTGAGTCAGTGAGGGGGAGAGTAATAGAGAGTGCGGTGGAGGGTGAGAGTGAGGTGGAGGGCGAGCGAGTCAGTGAGGGGGAGAGTGATAGAGAGTGAAGGGAAGAGTGCGGTGGACGGTGAATGAGGCAGTGAGTGGGAGAGTGCGGTGGAGGGTGAGAGTGAGGGGGAGAGTGAGGTGGAGGGCGAGCGAGTCAGTGAGGGGGAGAGTGATAGAGAGTGAAGGAAGAGTGCGGTGGACGGTGAATGAGGCAGTGAGTGGGAGAGTGTGGTGGAGGGTGAGAGTGCGGTAGAGGGTGAGTGAGTCAGTGAGGGGGAGAGTGATAAAGAGTGAAGGGGAGAGTGGGGTGGAGGGGAGAGTGAGGTGGAGGGTGAGTGAGTCAGTGAGGGGGAGAGTGATAGAGGGTGAAGGGGAGAGTGCGGTGGAGAGTGAATGAGGCAGAGAGGGGAGAGTGACAGAGAGTGCGGTGGAGGGTGAGTGAGGCAGTGAGGGGGAGAGTGAAGGGGAGAGTGCGGTGGAGGGTGAGCGACATTCTGCAACAATCTGTAGATTCTATGAAACAAAATACCTGAATTTACATTTCTAAAATTCTAAACCCTAAAATTCCAGAAACACACATTCTAAATGCTAGATTAAAACCATATCCAATATCCCACAATTTGTCAGTCCAACCCCAAAAGCTCACCAAGATAGGCCATAATCTGATGTATATTTTATAAATACCACACTGCATGTTAAGTTTTCTTATAAATTTACAGGTGATGAAATAGTATACGTAAACCTCACATACAAACCTTGTCCTGTAGAATGATGGCTCCTGCCTTGTACAGCTGATGTTCATGGAGGTCAGTGCCAGCAACAAACACCAGCAACTCGGGCAGGTGGCAGTCACGCAGAAACTGCTTGGGGCGTAGGCTCCTCACCAGCTCAATGTGCCTGCATGCACATCGATCATGATTCACCTAGTTTCTGTATACAGGCTGTAAGAAACATTTTAATGTTTGTTTGTTTGAGCTCGAACAGGTCCGAAGACTCAGTAACAGGACTAATGGTTTATTTCAGAGTGTCCTTCTTTACAGATAGCAAGTTTGACCATTTTTTATTTCCCTGTGTTGGATCTTTTACTTCCGCTGTCATAGACACCAGATAGAAAGAAGTAACGGCTTTTAGTGTTCCTGTTCTTCCGAAAGACGCAGGCAAAGTGGGTTGAACCAAATTGCCCAAGTTTTGAAAAGGCAGCAGGTGGTTTTGAACCCCAGTTAATAAAATATGTCTATTTATTGGTTTTATTAAGGATAACTGCTTCAGTATAAGTAATTTAATGTTGCACTCTCCTAGAACAAAATACTGAAAATACTAACTTCAGAAATATTCTGGTAGAATAAACCTGACAAATAAACCTGACAAAGGATGCATATTCATAGAGGGGCAGCGATTTAACAAGATTGCCATCTCGAACAACAAGTTCCAGATGGCAAGTGGACAAGGAAGCCATTGGCTTATCGAGAGTCCAACAATTTTCTCATCTATGTGTAGCCCGCCCTTATCAGATATCTGTCAATTCTATTTTTAAATATATTCACACTACTAGCATTAACACAATCATTTGGCAGTTTGTTCCATTCATTTATCACCCTCTGTGAGAAAGAGTACTTTCTCAAGTCCAACCTACACTGCTCCTTAATAGATAACCTTGCACACGTGCACAGTCAACATTAACAGCCAGTAGTCAAGAAGGTGATGTCTCTCTGTCAGAGTCTGTCTATTTATTGGGTGTAATTTTGGAAACAATAATATGGTTTGCTCCAATCTGTCAGATTGGGATCATCATGGGTAAATATTGTCAGGGTTTGTACTAGAAAAAGTTTATACTAATTTTTAACAATACTTACTGGGCATAAGAGAGGTTGTCATTCTTTATCTCCTCATATGTCTCGGAGACAAAGAACTGTATAACGTCTTCCACTGTTGTTTTCAGCAGATTTACCCGCACATATCGTGGCAGTCGGGCTGAAGTGATAAGGAAAGCGCACTGATTCACTAAACCACGTTTTGCCAAATCTTACCTTGTTAGAATCAAGATAGCATAATATGTTGTCTATGAAACATAGAACAGCTTTTTCTCATAGTCATGACAACTGAGTTGTCATGACTGTATGAGAAACAGCTATATGGGAAACATGTTACTGTCTAGTTTAATATACAGTATTCATTTAAAGGACTTCCCAGTTGCAGAATGTGTGATTCTACACCACTCACTTTGTGTTGCAGTCTTTGGGAGAAGGTCTTCATTTCTGCTAACTTTTGCAGCAACCTTTAACCTGGCAAGTTCCGAGGTCAATGCTGCTTTGTTCTTCATAATTACTTCCTGAAATAAAAAGGCAATAAGAAGTAGAAATTAACTTTACACTATTTATTAATGTTATCCCAATGCCCCCATTACACACATACTTTATAGTTACTATACAATACTTGAAACTATGAAAAAAAGTGGTTACTGGTTAGTTTGCTCTATGAACCAAAGTCTTAATGTTAACGACTAATATTAAAATGTTTTACCAAGTTCATCACTATTTATGTGGCAAACAACATTTATATTAATTTTATAAACATCGGTAACATGGATAATCCTACAGGTTCAAACAATAAAACCCACAGCAAGTTTGCAATTGTCTGAAAATCTAATCTAATTAGGTATATCCACAGAATATTAACCATGAATGTCTCACCTTGTAGTGGTTGTGTTTGTGTAGACCCTGTCCAAATAAGAACTCGTGCAACAAAACCTGGGCCAGAGCTGGCTTTTGTCGAAGAATCTTTTCATGCTTAAGCAGTCGTGTCTTCTGAACTATAGTTGCAATAATCTCAGAATATCGCAGGACCCCACACACCAGTGCAAAGAGCTGCTTCTTGTTCTGAAGGAAATTTAAACTTACCAGTCACATCTGTACAATGTAAAACACATTCTGTGCATCATAAATCCAATAAAACATTTCACTTTAAGTTTCAACTGAATCTTGGGTTTCGGACCAGAAGCCTACTGGCTCATGTAAATGCCCCCCAATTAGTGATTCACTGGTCATAGTCTCAAAATATATTTATTTAAAGTAGTTGATCATTACTGCACTTATACACTCCTTTGGAAGGCTATTCAAAGGCTTTTGACTTTTTGACTTATATAGATATAGCATACATTCACAAACACAGACATTTGGTAAGTAAATTACTCCACTTGGAATTCTAACTCTACAATTACAGGGGAAGGCAGTGTTAGTCGAACCACCGGGTTAGCTAAGCCACCCATGTTTCCCAGGAAACTACAACAATGACAGTTACTTGGTAATTGATTGATTGAACATGTTACTTGAACACGATTAACATACAATAAGTGTATTTGTCACAACGGTCAGAAAATGTAAGTTAAAAGTATGTTTTGTGGTGTTTTTCAAAACTTTTGGTGATTGTGATTATGCCTGGGTAGATGTGTTGGCCAAGTTATGAAATTTTAGCACAAGGCCTACGTAAATTATACAACTAAAGTATTTACCCAACTTATGCTACACTGTGACTCAACTTACCCCACACCACTTAAGTGTTAGCTGTGCCCTAGATATCAAAAAGAATTAAAAATGGCTCAACTAACACCCCCTTCCCCCACTGGGCAACTGCGTGGAAGTGGGTGCTGGATTGCTACAAATGGTGATTTGCCAAATAATTAATTGTCGGTAACCGCTTGACAACGTAAGAAGTGCAGGTAATAGCTATAACTATAAGTCTAAGATGAAACCTAGCCCTAGCCTAGCAAAAGTTAGCCAAACAATGCCAAGCCCAAGGCAAATAGTCAACATCACAGAACCACAGCAATTTAAGCAAGCACTCACACACCTAGCCCCAAACAAACATGACTAAATAGCATTCAGACCCAACCCTGACCGTTTGACTCCATAGGAGTGTTGGCCAGTAACAATACAAGACAAGACAAGACAAGACAAGGGGCCCAATCATCCTGGTTCTGCAGCAACCTTGTCCTCAATGCTCAGAGAAAGTTCGCTTACCAGGTACCGTTAATTTATTTAGGGAATTTTCAAGGTTTGTTAACAGTGCCATTGTGGTTCTCGGTAACAGCCGCCAAGGGCAATGACCCAGTATGGCATCAACCCCCCCCCCCCGCCGCCAGACACACATACACCGCTATTCATTGACATTGTTCACTTTGATACAACAGTCATAAGTAAATGGAGTGAGCGTATCAATTCACACCTTGTAAGTGCTGGAAAGAATTAGGGTTTTAACAGTTCCCTTCTTATCTTCCACTAACGTGATGATACGTGCAGCTTCTTTATAAAGCATGTTTCTTGCAGCCACACAAGGCTGAACCCGACTACTCTGTGCTGAACCCACACATGCGACAATCAAAGTTCCATGTTGCTGCCTACCCAAGCCACCAGGTGGCAAAACGCCAGTTGTGTTCACTGGTCGCAAGGGGCGCAACTATTTTTAACGTTGCCACCGAGAGCTTACGTTGTTACATACTTTTGTTATGATGCTTGTGCATTTGCACACATTACGAAATTGAAGTGGACAAATAACCGTAGGCGACAATACGACGATGGATGTAGTTGCGAATATCCAACCAGGTGGAGTAGTATGCAGTCACTGAACCCTGCCCCAGATCAAAAGTAGTCACACTCAATATTTGAAGGGGTCAGACCACAGTTGGTTTGTTTCCGCAGTTGCCAATTCTCTGAGCAAATTTCGTCAAGCTCTTATTTTAATTATGTTACAAACGTGTTTACTATAAAAATTGGCAATTTTAAATAAATAAATAAAAGTTTGTCGATGCGCCAGTCTCTAGCTTAATCCAATCACTGCTTACAAACTAAAATTTAATTTAAATAAATAAATTAAACGTTATAACATAAAAGTCTTCAGGTGACGCTTAAAGCCTTAAAATGAAGGTGCATCACGGAGGGAAAGTGGTAGTTTATTCCAAAGTGCAGGGCCGGTTGTTCCAAATCTACGTCTGCTAATGGACTTGAACACTGGTTGGACAGCTAGGCTGCAGGTGGTTGTACAGCTGCCAGAGCTGAGGATTTTGAGTTCTTGGATTCAGCAATATTTTACAAACTATTAATACACTTATCGGTGTCTTGGGAATGTCACCATCTATGTTTCTTCATATCTGTTTACTGGGACCTGCTGTGACTTATGACATTTAACTCCAAACAGCCCTGTCTTGAACTAACGTAGGAGTGGTTTATTTTCAGAGTTTTCCTTCTCTAGAATTAGTGAGTCCACAGCAGGTATTTTCCATTTCCCTGTGTGGGGTCTTTTACTTCCCCTGGCATAGGCACCAGATAAAACGGATCAACGGGTTTTACTGTCTCTTCTGAAAGACACAGGCAAAGTGGGGTTAACGAAGTTGCCCAAGCTTCAAAACGGTGGAGGTGGTTTTGAACCACAGTCCCTTTGACTGAAAAGTCCGATGCTCTACCACAGGTTGTTTTGAACCCCCGTCCTCTTGACCGAAACTCCAACGCTCTACCACTTGACCACTGCGCCCCACCATGGAATGTGCCCACATGTGCCCATGGAATGCAGTAAAGTAGATGTTTGAGCGGTAGAACGTCTCAAATATAATTATTAGGGCTTACAAATTGCTATATAAATATATTTGTGTAGCTCAACATAATGCAATGTCTAATTCCTTAAGGCTATGGACATGTTCTGCATTTTGCAGCACATTGAGTTTACTGTTAACATGTTGCAGGGACAGAGACAATGTGTTCAGAGCAGATATTAGAAGCTGCAGAGAATGGAGATGTTGTTATACTTGGGGAGTTGATTGCCCAGGACCCTAACCTGGTTGATGCAGTGGATGAGGATGGCTACAGCCCGCTACACCGGGCTGCATACAACGGACACACTGAAGCTGCTCAGGCATGTGTCTGGGTAATCTTATAATAAAAATGCATTTTCAAAATATTGAAACATGGACGCACACATGCATGCACGCACGCACGCACGCATGCACACATGCACACAATATTATATGCATGCTAATGCCAATTATTAATATAAGCAGTGTAATATTAAAAATAATGTATTAATAAATTAATAATTATATGCATGCTTATTGCAAATTATTATTATCATCAATGCAATGTTTAAAACACGCACACGCACGCATGCACGCACGCACACACAGTCAAGTTGATAATCATGTCAGTGTGGCTTCTTTTGCAAGGTTCATACCAATACGTTTTGGTATTATATATAATTATGTTTCTGATATTCATAGATACTGCTAGAGAACGGAGCTAACGTTGAGGCAAAGACTAATGACGGCTGGCATCCACTACACAGTGCATGCAATTGGGATCAGGTCGAGGTAGCGGCCGTCTTGCTCGGGAACGGCGCATCCGTGAACGCACAGACCGAGGGCGGGCAGACACCGCTCCACCTGGCGGCCCGCAATGGCGCATCATGTCCGTTGTTGGAACTGTTACTAATGCACAGGGACGCTGACTTTAGTCTAAGAAACTCCCTTGGAGAAACTGCACAAGACCTTGCGTCTAGATACTCTAAATATCATAGTTTGTTTGAAATTGCAGACGACAGCATCAACAATGTCTCCATGACAAGGTAACACAAAGTTAAGACTCGTCAACTAACAGTGTTGTGCCATATAAATATTATGTATTTCATTTAATAAAGTTTCATTTATAACTGGATCTGCCATTCGAGGGTAGAGTGACAAAAGTATTTACGTTAAACAAAAGAGAACACTACGCACCCGTGTACACATGATCGGAACGAACACAATTCCTCAAGACAATGGTCGGTTTATTTGTGCGATTTCGGGTACTACAAAAGTCGAAGAAACAAACTGCAGGGCAGTTTCTCACAGGTAGCTGGGCCGAGCATTCGGTTCAACGCACGCCACTGGCCATTGACTTAAACGAGATATTATCATCACGGTCACCCATGCATATTCTGTCATATTCAACATGTGACAGCATTCAAGTACAACTGGACACCGCGAGCCCAGGTTGTAGGAATGTAAGTTCAACCGAGAGTCGGCAACTGCTTATTGTCCTTGCCGCACGGTGTCGTAGACGTGGTCTTTTAGAGGCACTCGTGTCACGGAGAACGCACTGCTTATTGTCCTTGCCGCACGGTGTCGTAGACGTGGTACTTTAGAGGCACTCGTGTCACGGTGAACGCACTGCTTATTGTCCTTGCCGCACGGTGTCGTAGACGTGGTCCTTTAGAGGCACTCGTGTCACGGTGAACGCACTGCTTATTGTCCTTGCCGCACGGTGTCGTAGACGTGGTCCTTTAGAGGCACTCGTGTCACGGAGAACGCCCTGCTTATTGTCCTTGCCGCACGGTGTCGTAGACGTGGTCCTTTAGAGGCACTCGTGTCACGGAGAACGCACTGCTTATTGTCCTTGCCGCACGGTGTCGTAGACGTGGTCCTTTAGAGGCACTCGTGTCACGGAGAACGCCCTGCTTATTGTCCTTGCCGCACGGTGTCGTAGACGTGGTCCTTTAGAGGCACTCGTGTCACGGAGAACGCACTGCTTATTGTCCTTGCCGCACGGTGTCGTAGACGTGGTCCTTTAGAGGCACTCGTGTCACGGTGAACGCACTCCCCGAGGCGGGACCCCGTGTTTCGGCCCGTCGTCCTGGAGCGTGTATGACGGCCGTTGTCTCGTGACTGGGCGGCGGCGGGAGCGGCACGTGGGCCCTCTGTCCTTCCATAAACGTCGAGACTGTGGGTTGCGTTAAACTATCAGGGCCGCTAACTTTGGGGTAGGGTATCTGAATCTCACTGAGCTTGTTCGACGCGAACGCATGACGATCGGGTGCGTTGAGGCAGCTGCAAAACGATTATAAACATTTTAACGTATGCACTGTGTAGTATGTTCAATTGTCGATTATGTCAAGGCTAGCATACCTGGTTTTGTTCTTTCGATGCTGTAATAGTTCAGCTGTTACAATACAAGAAGAAATATATGCTACCGTTAGTTGCTTGTCAAGAACCAACTCGAAAAAGCCGCACGCCTAAAAGAATGTGGTTTCACATCACATGAGATTAGGAAAGTAAGAGGAGATCAACAAGACGTTTTATTTTAATACTGAATGATTTTGAAGATGTTGATAAATATGGTCTTTCAACAGATGGTAGTAGAACAAGATGACACAAAGTAGTGTTAGTAAAATAATCTTGTAGATTGGCCTTTGTGTTCCTTTTGTATTGTTTGATGTAACTATTAATATTATAATGCGCCTCTGAACGACCAAATACTGTCAACAAAGTACTTTATTATTTGTAATATTATTATTACGTACGATTGGTTCCATGTCGTTTTTTTTTGTCCGGCTTCTGGTGTTATTAGAGCTACTAGACACGCCCCATGAAGTCGCCCGTGCTTGGGAAACAGTACGACCAGACGAAACCAATTGTACTCACCGTCCGCGACATGCATACAGCGCCGCGAGAAGACAGAATCCCAACACGGTGCCCAGGCCGACACCCATTGTAATCACTGTTGCAATGCCTACAACGTAATCACTGTTGCAATGCCTACAATGTAATCACTGTCGCAATGCCTACAATGTAATCACTGTCGCAATGCCTACAATGTAATCACTGTCGCAATGCCTACAATGTAATCACTGTTGCAATGCCTACAATGTAATCACTGTCGCAATGCCTACAATGTAATCACTGTCGCAATGCCTACAATGTAATCACTGTTGCAATGCCTACAATGTAATCACTGTTGCAATGCCTACAATGTAATCACTGTCGCAATGCCTACAATGTAATCACTGTCGCAATGCCTACAATGTAATCACTGTCGCAATGCCTACAATGTAATCACTGTCGCAATGCCTACAATGTAATCACTGTCGCAATGCCTACAATGTAATCACTGTCGCAATGCCTACAATGTAATCACTGTCGCAATGCCTACAATGTAATCACTGTCGCAATGCCTACAATGTAATCACTGTTGCAATGCCTACAATGTAATCACTGTTGCAATGCCTACAATGTAATCACTGTTGCAATGCCTACAATGTAATCACTGTTGCAATGCCTACAATGTAATCACTGTTGCAATGCCTACAATGTAATCACTGTTGCAATGCCTACAATGCAATCACTGTTGCAATGCCTACAATGCAATCACTGTTGCAATGCCTACAATGTAATCACTGTTGCAATGCCTACAATGTAATCACTGTTGCAATGCCTACAATGTAATCACTGTTGCAATGCCTACAACGTAATCACTGTTGCAATGCCTACAACGTAATCACTGTTGCAATGCCTACAACGTAATCACTGTTGCAATGCCTACAACGTAATCACTGTTGCAATGCCTACAACGTAATCACTGTTGCAATGCCTACAATGTAATCACTGTTGCAATGCCTACAATGTAATCACTGTTGCAATGCCTACAATGTAATCACTGTTGCAATGCCTACAATGTAATCACTGTTTCAATGCCTACAATGTAATCACTGTTGCAATGCCTACAACGTAATCACTGTTGCAATGCCCACAACGTAATCACTGTTGCAATGCCCACAACGTAATCACTGTTGCAATGCCTAAAACGTAATCACTGTTGCAATGCCTACAACGTAATCACTGTTGCAATGCCTACAACGTAATCACTGTTGCAATGCCTACAACGTAATCACTGTTGCAATGCCTACAACGTAATCACTGTTGCAATGCCTACAACGTAATCACTGTTGCAATGCCTACAACGTAATCACTGTTGCAATGCCTACAACGTAATCACTGTTGCAATGCCTACAATTTAATCACTGTTGCAATGCCTACAACGTAATCACTGTTGCAATGCCTACAACGTAATCACTGTTGCAATGCCTACAACGTAATCACTGTTGCAATGCCTACAACGTAATCACTGTTGCAATGCCTACAACGTAATCACTGTTGCAATGCCTACAATGTAATCACTGTTGCAATGCCTACAATGTAATCACTGTTGCAATGCCTACAATGTAATCACTGTTGCAATGCCTACAATGTAATCACTGTTGCAATGCCTACAATGTAATCACTGTTGCAATGCCTACAATGTAATCACTGTTGCAATGCCTACAATGTAATCACTGTTGCAATGCCTACAATGTAATCACTGTTGCAATGCCTACAATGTAATCACTGTTGCAATGCCTACAATGTAATCACTGTTGCAATGCCTACAATGTAATCACTGTTGCAATGCCTACAATGTAATCACTGTTGCAATGCCTACAATGTAATCACTGTTGCAATGCCTACAATGTAATCACTGTTGCAATGCCTACAATGTAATCACTGTTGCAATGCCTACAATGTAATCACTGTTGCAATGCCTACAATGTAATCACTGTTGCAATGCCTACAATGTAATCACTGTTGCAATGCCTACAATGTAATCACTGTTGCAATGCCTACAATGACCACGTTCAGATAAAAACCTAAACTAATGTTCTGTTGTTGAGGTGTCAACAAAGTGTTAAAGTGTTGTAATTGCGAGATAGTATTCCTTAGCTCGACTCAAGTATTGTATTATCACTATTATGACAATCTAAAATGCATGCGTGACCAATGTTGCACTTGTACTCGTGGTCAGTGACACGAAACTAATATATTCTGTTTATATATTTGCTTACACAGCAAATGTTAATCCTGTGTGCATTTAAGACAACATTTATGTTTACGTAATAAAAAGTTCGTTCTCCGTTCCGAGGAGGTTGGTGTGAGAGAGAGTTGAGGGAGGAGGTTGGTGTGAGAGAAAGCTGAGGGAGGATGTTGGTGTGAGAGAGAGTTGAGGGAGGATGTTGGTGTGAGAGAGAGAGTTGAGGGAGGATGTTGGTGTGAGAGAGAGTTGAGGGAGGATGTTGGTGTGAGAGAGAGTTGAGGGAGGAGGGTGGTGTGAAAGAGAGTTGAGGGAGGAGGTTGGTGTGAGAGAGTTGAGGGAGGAGGTTGGTGTGAGAGAAAGTTGAGGGAGGATGTTGGTGTGAGAGAAAGTTGAGGGAGGAGGTTGGTGTGAGAGAGAGTTAAGGGAGGAGGTTGGTGTGAAAGAGAGTTGAGGGAGGAGGTTGGTGTGAGAGAGAGTTGAGGGAGGATGTTGGTGTGAGAGAAAGTTGAGGGAGGAGGTTGGTGTGAGAGAAAGTTGAGGGAGGAGGTTGGTGTGAGAGAGAGTTGAGGGAGGAGGGTGGTGTGAAAGAGAGTTGAGGGAGGAGGTTGGTGTGAGAAAAAGTTGAGGGAGGATGTTGGTGTGAGAGAGAGTTGAGGGAGGATGTTGGTGTGAGAGAGAGTTGAGGGAGGAGGTTGGTGTGAGAGAGTTGAGGGAGGAGGTTGGTGTGAGAGAAAGCTGAGGGAGGATGTTGGTGTGAAAGAGAGTTGAGGGAGGATGTTGGTGTGAGAGAGAGAGTTGAGGGAGGATGTTGGTGTGAGAGAGAGTTGAGGGAGGATGTTGGTGTGAGAGAGAGTTGAGGGAGGAGGGTGGTGTGAAAGAGAGTTGAGGGAGGAGGTTGGTGTGAGAGAGTTGAGGGAGGAGGTTGGTGTGGGAGAAAGTTGAGGGAGGATGTTGGTGTGAGAGAGAGTTGAGGGAGGATGTTGGTGTGAGAGAGAGTTGAGGGAGGAGGTTGGTGTGAGAGAGAGTTGAGGGAGGAGGTTGGTGTGAGAGAAAGTTGAGGAAGGAGGTTGGTGTGGGAGAAAGTTGAGGGAGGATGTTGGTGTGAGAGAGAGTTGAGGAAGGATGTTGGTGTGAGAGAGAGTTGAGGGAGGAGGTTGGTGTGAGAGAGAGTTGAGGGAGGAGGTTGGTGTGAGAGAAAGTTGAGGAAGGAGGTTGGTGTGAGAGAGTTGAGGGAGGAGGTTGGTGTGAGAGAGAGTTGAGGGAGGATGTTGGTGTGAGAGAGAGTTTAGGGAGGAGGTTGGTGAGAGAGAGTTGAGGGAGGAGGTTGGTGTGAGAGAGTTGAGGGAGGAGGTTGGTGTGAGAGAAAGTTGAGGGAGGAGGTTGGTGTGAGAGAGTTGAGGGAGGAGGTTGGTGTGAGAGAGTTGAGGGAGGAGGTTGGTGTGAGAGAAAGTTGAGGGAGGAGGTTGGTGTGAGAGAGTTGAGGGAGGAGGTTGGTGTGAGAGAAAGTTGAGGGAGGAGGTTGGTGTGAAAGTGAGTTGAGGGAGGAGGTTGGTGTGAAAGAGAGTTGAGGGAGGAGGTTGGTGTGAAAGAGAGTTGAGGGATGAGGTTGGTGTGAGAGAAAGTTGAGGGAGGAGGTTGGTGTGAGAGAGTTGGGGGAGGAGGTTGGTGTGAGAGAAAGTTGAGGGAGGAGGTTGGTGTGAGAGAAAGTTGAGGGAGGAGGTTGGTGTGAGAGAAAGTTGAGGGAGGAGGTTGGTGTGAGAGAGTTGAGGGAGGAGGTTGGTGTGAGACATTTGAGGGAGGAGGTTGGTGTGGGGAGAGTTTAGGGAGGAGGTTGGTGTGAGAGAAGTTGAGGGAGGAGGTTGGTGTGAGAGAGTTGAGGGAGGAGGTTGGTGTGAGAGAAGTTGAGGGGTGTGAAAGTGAGTTGAGGGAGGAGGTTGGTGTGAAAGAGAGTTGAGGGAGGAGGTTGGTGTGAAAGAGAGTTGAGGGAGGAGGTTGGTGTGAAAGAGAGTTGAGGGAGGAGGTTGGTGTGAGACAGTTGATGGAGGAGGTTGGTGTGAGAGAGAGTTTAGGGAGGAGGTTGGTGTGAGAGAAAGTTGAGGGAGGAGGTTGGTGTGAGAGAGTTGAGGGAGGAGGTTGGTGTGAGAGAGAGTTGAGGGAGGAGGTTGGTGTGAGAGAAAGTTGAGGGAGGAGGTTGGTGTGAAAGTGAGTTGAGGGAGGAGGTTGGTGTGAAAGAGAGTTGAGGGAGGAGGTTGGTGTGAAAGAGAGTTGAGGGAGGAGGTTGGTGTGAGAGAGAGTTGAGGGAGGAGGTTGGCGTGAGAGAGAGTTGAGGGAGGAGGTTGGTGTGAAAGAGTGTTGGAGGAGGAGGTTGGTGTGACAGAGAGAGAGAGAGAGAGAGAGAGAGAGAGAGAGAGAGAGATAGAGAGAGTTGAGAGAGGAGGTTGGTGTGAGAGAGAGTTGAGGGAGGAGGTTGGTGTGAGAGAGAGTTGAGGGAGGAGGCTGGTGTGAGAGCGAGAGTTGAGGGAGGAGGTTGGTGTGAAAGGCAGTTGAGGGAGGAGGTTGGTGTGGGAGAGAGTTGAGGGAGGAGGTTGGTGTGAAAGGCAGTTGAGGGAAGAGGTTGGTGTGAAAGAGAGTTGAGGGAGGAGGTTGGTGTGAGAGAGAGAGAGAGTTGAGGGAGGAGGGTGGTGAGAGAGAGAGAGAGTTGAGGGAGGAGGTTGGTGTGAAAGAGAGTTGAGGGAGGAGGTTGGTGTGGGAGAGAGTTGAGGGAGGAGGTTGGTGTGAAAGGCAGTTGAGGGAGGAGGTTGGTGTGAAAGGCAGTTAAGGGAGGAGGTTGGTGTGAAAGAGAGTTGAGGGAAGAGGTTGGTGTGAAAGAGAGTTGAGGGAGGAGGTTGGTGTGAGAGAGAGTTGAGGGAGGAGGTTGGTGTGAGAGAGAGAGTTGAGGGAGGAGGCTGGTGTGAGAGCGAGAGTTGAGGGAGGAGAGTGGTGTGAGAGAGAGAGTTGAGGGAGGAGGTTGGTGTGAAAGAGAGTTGAGGGAGGAGGTTGGTGTGAAAGAGAGTTGAGGGAGGAGGTTGGTGTGAAATAGAGTTGAGGGAGGAGGTTGGTGTGAGAGAGAGAGAGAGAGTTGAGGGAGGAGGGTGGTGAGAGAGAGAGAGTTGAGGGAGGAGGTTGGTGTGAAAGAGAGTTGAGGGAGGAGGTTGGTGTGGGAGAGAGTTGAGGGAGGAGGTTGGTGTGAAGGCAGTTGAGGGAGGAGGTTGGTGTGAAAGAGAGTTAAGGGAGGTTGGTGTGAAAGAGGGTTTAGGGTGGAGGTTGGTGTGACAGAGAGAGAGAGAGAGAGAGAGAGAGATAGAGAGAGAGTTGAGGGAGGAGGTTGGTGTGAGAGAGAGTTGAGGGAGGAAGCTTGTGAGGAGCCGGTTAAAGTGGGCGTGAACTGTTGACGAAAAGAGCGGATGCGGTCAGAGTGGAGGGTGGAATGAGAAGAGGAAGACTTATATTGAGATGGGATGACTGTGTGAAGAGAGATTAGGCTGGATTCGAAGTGGATAACGAGAGCGATGGATGGGGGGTGGGTGGGGTGGAGAGGGCAGTGAAACGAGATCAGTGACGAAAGAAGGAACATACCCTAGACCGGTATCGGTGCCAGAGTCACCCCAGACTTGAGGGATAAACAGGAGAGCAACAAAGGCAAAGCTGCCGGTCCGATATAAAGCTTACATACAGGCTGGAATAAGACGTACGTAAAAACAATACACGGTAATCATGTGTAGCTTTACCGTTAGGGAACGCCCAAGCAGTAGGTATCTCGGCTGTCACTCCAGACATTCGGTGTACGTCTGAAGCAGTACAAAGATAGTCGTAAGACAGATGTATATGTACATGCTCGTGCCCGTCATCGTGTCAGATAATTTGTTTTAATTATAAAAAATCAACAAATAACAACAAATCTCCGGTTGAATGTGCACGCCCGAACCCCCTTTTCAAAACCCCGATGACTGCTATGTTGCATTTGTTGTCGATACTCAGATACATGCTACATTAGATACATAACTGGAACATTGTGAGACAAATATTGCTCACATTTGTAAAGCGCTTTGAGTAGGCCCAATGACTGGGTACCGCGCTATATAAGAACCTACTTTTACCTTTTACAACAAAATCATTAAACATAGGACTTTGCCGGTTCAACTAGATGTTCCTTTTATCATACATATTGACATTTAGACAATTAAGATAGTTTTGTTGTTACTTAGTATAGTGTTAACTTAGCCCTCAATTAGAATAGATGGGAACACATATTATTATCTCGAAACTTACAGTGACAACTATTAGTGCTACGAAATAGTTGTACTGCCAATGTACAAATACTCCATTAAAACCCAATCTACAACATTTGGAAGCAAATTATACTGCCATGGGCAGTTTGTCATCGGGTTACCTGCAATACATTAACGTCACCTTGAAAATGGCATGGATGTTGATTACCGACCCGCCAGGTTACGACGGGTTTAAAAACTTCCCAGGTTCACGGGATAACATATTACCTTTGCCAGTTATGTAGCCTATTTGGTCGAATTTCCGTATTATCGGAATGAACCCGAAGACCGACTTTCGTGAAGTGTGATGCAAGATGGATGTTATGAAAATCTGTTCATGCATGAAAAATAATATTGAATCCTACATACGTAGTTTGGATATAATAAGACATTACGTGTGTCGTGAGAGGGGAGGGAGGGAGGGAGGGAGGGAGGGAGGTAGGGAGGGAGGGAGGGAGGGAGGAGGGAGGGAGGGAGGGAGGGAGGGAGGGAGGGAGGGAGGGAGGAGGGAGGGAGGGAGGGAGGGAGGGAGGGAGGGAGGGAGGGAGGGAGGGAGGGAGGGAGGGAGGGAGGGAGGGAGGGAGGGAGGGAGGGAGGGAGGGAGGGAGGGAGGGAGGGAGGGAGGGAGGGAGGGAGGGAGGGAGGGAGGGAGGGAGGGAGGGAGGGAGGGAGGGAGGGAGGGAGGGAGGGAGGGAGGGAGGAGGGAGGGAGGGAGGGAGGAGGGAGGGAGGGAGGGAGGGAGGGAGGGAGGGAGGGAGGGAGGGAGGGAGGGAGGGAGGGAGGGAGGGAGGGAGGGAGGGAGGGAGGGAGGGAGGGAGGGAGGGAGGGAGGGAGGGAGGGAGGGAGGGAGGGAGGGAGGGAGGAGGGAGGGAGGGAGGGAGGGAGGGAGGGAGGGAGGGAGGGAGGGAGGGAGGGAGGGAGGAGGGAGGGAGGGAGGGAGGGAGGGAGGGAGGGAGGGAGGGAGGGAGGGAGGGAGGGAGGGAGGGAGGGAGGGAGGGAGGGAGGGAGGGAGGGAGGGAGGGAGGGAGGGAGGGAGGGAGGGAGGGAGGGAGGGAGGGAGGGAGGAGGGAGGGAGGGAGGGAGGGAGGGAGGGAGGGAGGGAGGGAGGGAGGGAGGGAGGGAGGGAGGGAGGGAGGGAGGGAGGGAGGGAGGGAGGGAGGGAGGGAGGGAGGGAGGGAGGGAGGGAGGGAGGGAGGGAGGGAGGGAGGGAGGGAGGGAGGGAGGGAGGGAGGGAGGGAGGGAGGGAGGGAGGGAGGGAGGGAGGGAGGGAGAGAGAGAGAGAGAGAGAGAGAGAGTGGCGCCATATTGTCCTTACCGATTTGTCAGATATAAGTTACACCAACGCTGAAAATAAACCTTCCACTTACAGACGCTGCCCTATTCAAGAAACAACATTGAAAATACTTTACTCTATCTGAACCTAGCCAATTTAGGCTTAATTAACCTAACATTAATGTTCACGTGATACAAACGTGCTTCTTGTATTTCTTGTAGCAATATTTAAATTGCACCTCGCATGTTACAACCTGACGCTGTATTTTGACTTGTGACCGTTTGCCTATTGCTATAAGTTGTCCCACAGTTATGTCACCGCGACATAGCGTTACGTACCTGTGCAGTTCCCCACCTGTCCCAGCCAGACAGTGCCGAGACAGACGAGGTGCCAGCTGTCACCAGTGCTGTTGCAGGTGACGGTCAGTATGCCGTCTTTCCTTATGTATGTCGTCAACGGTGTCACGGCCAGATCGGCGCAACCAACCACTGCGCCGTGAAGCGTCATCATTATTGCATCATAAATGTTGGCAAATTAAACTATTTAACAAGATTTGCCATCCATTGTTAAACCACATTCTTTCAGGCGTTCTTCATAACTAAGGTCTCTCAGTTCTGGAATCATTTTAGTTGCTCTCCTCTGTATGCGTTCAAGTGTATCTATATCCTTCTTACGATATGGTCTCCATGCTTGTATACAGTATTCTAAATGAGGTCTAACTATTGCTTTATAAAGGGGTATAATTAACTTTTTTCCCTTGTATGTTATGTTTCTTCTAATCAATCCAAGAATTTGATTACCCTTTGAACTATGCATGCATACCCAATAGTAAATTGTCTATGATGATGTATTTTTCTGCTAGTCTTTTTTATTTAAATATCATATTTCTCCTTCTGTACTTTATGCCACAATGTGTTATATTTAAATACGAGCTGGAGCGAGAATTAGGAATATACATATACCGTGCAATATCAACTATTCAAAGACAAATGTCTCACCTTTGTAGTACAACAGGAAGTGTGGCGTCGATCTTTCTTTGAATTCCACGAACACAGACACCGAATTACTGTCTGAGGTCGCCACAACCCGTTCACGTGACTCTTCTATGCTGCACAGCTTCACTGTTTTTAATTTGTCGTCGTTATTTTCGCTGATCGCCATCGTCACGGGGCATGCGCTGTCCTCAACCCTTAGTTCATTTCTGGTCAAATCGGTGCGCGTGAAATCATATATTTTCAGTTGCACTTGTTGTCCGACCGACGTTTCAATTGACACTGTGCAGTTTCTCTGTCCGTTGACGACGGCCACCTGTGCTGACGAGGCGACTGATATGTATCCTTGATCGCCCGTCAGGGGCTGCCGTGGGGCAGACGAGGTCGGGCATAAGTTGTCAACTGAATCCGACATAGAAACGTAGTAGGCCGCGTTAACAGCGCATATATGTAGATTATATATATATATATATATATATATATATATATATATACATATATATATATATATACATATATATATATATATACATATATATATATATATACATATATACATATACATATATATATATATATATACATATATATATATATATATATATACATAATATATATATATATATATATATATATATATATATATATATATATATATATATATATATATATATATATATATATATATATATATATATATATATATATATATATATATATAAAATGTGTTTTGTAAAATGTGTTTTTTTGCTCAAAGGTTGACCACCGGAGCAGAGAGTTTGATACTATTAATACATACAAGATATACATGCGGGCACAAGCAGGCCCGCAACCAAACACACATGTCCTCGCAGGGAAAGACTACAACACCACGCATGCACGCAGGCACGCACGCACGCACGCCCGCATGCATGCAAGCACGCACTTATCTCTGATACCAAGGGCTACTGGATCATAACTAGATTGACTGGTGTTCATATATGGCATTGATATCTTGACAGTATTATCACCTTCCACGCAGTCGTAATCCGCCTCAAGATACGACTTGAAATCGGCCGAGCAGGCGTTCGCCAGCCGGTCTAATCCCGCCACTGGCGTCTCGCAACGTCGTTGACCAGAACAAAGCCGGTCAAGAAACGACAGGACAGTTGTTGAGCACCCGACGTACCCGAACTGACCAGAGATGCAACGCCCGGCCTGCATGCGCCCATAGGATGCGGTCCTCATCAAGACGACCTGGTTGCTGCCATTGCATGAAGCAGAGAACGTCTCCGAGAAGCAGTAATGAGCAGCATCTGGAAGACACGTCGACGTATCAATTATCATAATTATCATGTCGCGAACAATGTGCGTAAGATCGGTTAGCATTTCACGTAGGTCCGAATTATTATATTCATCAAGATAAGCATGGCCCTCTTTTGGCAACTATTTATATGCGCGTGCGTGCGTGTGTGTATGCGTGCCGGCGTTCGTGCGTTCGAGTACAGGTGCGTGCATGTGTTCTTCGGAAGTACATTTAAACATTCTATACGAAGGAATCGACTTGTAACAGATGATGCATTGGACGTTCCATAACCACCTGATTTACTTATTCCATCATTTCGTATGTCGTTGCTAGGTCTATAATGACACCGTATCATATCACATTACAGCCGAATTATATTACTGAAGTTACTGTTACGGGTCATGGTATGATGTATACTGTACAAGGTATGATGTATACTGTACATGGTATGATATATACTGTACATGGTATGATGTATACTGTACATGGTATGATGTATACTGTACAAGGTATGATGTATACTGTACATGGTATGATATATACTGTACAAGGTATGATGTATACTGTACATGGTATGATGTATACTGTACATGGTATGATGTATACTGTACATGGTATGATGTATACTGTACATGGTATGATGTATACTGTACATGGTATGATGTATACTGTACATGGTATGATATATACTGTACAAGGTATGATGTATACTGTACAAGGTATGATGTATACTGTACAAGGTATGATGTATACTGTACATGGTATGATGTATACTGTACATGGTATGATGTATACTGTACATGGTATGATATATACTGTACATGGTATGATGTATACTGTACATGGTATGATGTATACTGTACAAGGTATGATGTATACTGTACATGGTATGATATATACTGTACAAGGTATGATGTATACTGTACATGGTATGATGTATACTGTACATGGTATGATGTATACTGTACATGGTATGATGTATACTGTACATGGTATGATGTATACTGTACATGGTATGATGTATACTGTACATGGTATGATGTATACTGTACAAGGTATGATGTATACTGTACAAGGTATGATGTATACTGTACATGGTATGATGTATACTGTACATGGTATGATGTATACTGTACATGGTATGATATATACTGTACATGGTATGATGTATACTGTACATGGTATGATGTATACTGTACAAGGTATGATGTATACTGTACATGGTATGATATATACTGTACAAGATATGATGTATACTGTACATGGTATGATGTATACTGTACATGGTATGATATATACTGTACATGGTATGATGTATACTGTACATGGTATGATGTATACTGTACAAGGTATGATGTATACTGTACATGGTATGATATATACTGTACAAGGTATGATGTATACTGTACATGGTATGATGTATACTGTACATGGTATGATGTATACTGTACATGGTATGATGTATACTGTACATGGTATGATGTATACTGTACATGGTATGATGTATACTGTACATGGTATGATGTATACTGTACAAGGTATGATGTATACTGTACAAGGTATGATGTATACTGTACATGGTATGATGTATACTGTACATGGTATGATGTATACTGTACATGGTATGATGTATACTGTACATGGTATGATGTATACTGTACATGGTATGATGTATACTGTACATGGTATGATGTATACTGTACATGGTATGATGTATACTGTACATGGTATGATGTATACTGTACAGTTTACTGCCCCACGAATAGAGCAGGGTGTTACCAAAATAATCATAAGAAAATAAACAAACCGCAACGACCCCCAATGGTGTTAGCCTATATCCAGACTAACAAGCAGCGAAAATAAAACACCCGTTTTGGAACAGGGTACGAAACTAGAAGAAAGTGTGATCATGTCAAGCCATGTGTGTGTTATTACCTGAGTCGTATATGCAGTAGACGGCCATGCTGACGACAAGACACAACTGTAAGTGGGCGGCCACACCCATAACGATCGATGCTCCTTGAAGCAGCACCTCCTGACGCCTGTGTAGACCTAATGATACAGAACATAACATTAACACAGGCTTACTGGTCGAAAAAATTTAATGTCACGCCAATTGTGTCCAAATTGTTGCACGTATAACGTTATCGATATAAACCGATGTATTAATGATTCACATTAAATGTTCGACAGCAACACACGTACATCTTCAACACGGATACGCAGATCGCTGTTCACAAGGTTTCTCCGTGCAACTCCGTGGTTTCCCATTCTTGCAATACCGATTGTTTTTGTCGGCAATATTTCCACTTTTTATTGATAACACTAGTGGTTCACGAAGATGCCGTTTTTGAGACATTGACTTAAGCCTACCTGTCTGCCAGTGTTGGGACGTCGGAGGTAGCTCACGGCCGTACTCCAATGCTGCTCGCGTGGTGCTGTCTGCCACGCCTTCTTGTCGGCCTAATAATTCTCCGGCGTACCGTTTGCATACAGTGCGAGTGATTGTTCTCAGATAGTTTCTGAAGTGGCTGCTGCGTAGACAGCGGGACTGACGCGCAGGTGCGAGTCATTATTAAATTGGTGATCCCCATTTGTAGTGGACGTTGTGGACCTCCTGAATTCACAGACTTTGTGTGGTTCGTAGGATTTCGACGACTCCGCCCTCGTTGGGGGTGGGTTTGGGATATTCGAAAGAACCCCTTTTTGAAAGAATGTTGTGTAACTAATTTTTTTCAGAGATCATCCCAGAAATCCGCTCAAAGTCATTATTTAAGTTTATGTGCGGTTTCTGTATTACGGGATACGGCGCGTTTTTGTCAAATGACATGCGAATAACATGTAATCTGTTCAAAACACGTCCGTGTCTCTCACATATATCTTAGCTGAATGCAGTCAGGTGCCTTAGCATCTCACCAGACGATATCCAATCAATGTGTCCCAGTTTGTCACAGCGAGCAAATCGGGAAAACCAGCGGACGTACGTAGATAATCGTACGGATTTGTTTGCGATCTTACGGATTTCTGCTAGAAACGAGTCTTACAGGTGTGCACCACTCAGTGTTGCCGCATCAAGGAGCATCGATAGTGATGGGTGTGGCCGTCCACACGCTGCTGTGCCTCGCCATCACCACCACCCATTTGCACACGTACGATTCAGGTACGACCCACACGTGGCTTAACTCTGCACGATGAATTTGACCACGCTTTGGGGTATTTATAACATTATTTACAGAATACCTCAAATTATGATCCGTGACTGTAACACAATTCGTATAACTATAACTGATGTGTTAGAAACGAACTAAGAAATTATATGATAACATGTGTTACATGTTTAAAGAATATGCATTGCAACACATATTACACGCATGTTGATTTTCTCGTAATTGTACTTTTGTAGAACACACACGCACGCATGTATGTACATATGCATGCATGAACGAACGCACGCATGTATGTACATATGCGTGCATGCACGCCCGCCCAGAAGGTCACGTAATAGTAACATACGCACGCAAGTCCACGACAAGAGCAACCGAAGGCTATAATTATGTTGGAGAATATATAATAATAACGGGAAATGTCATGTGGCCACCGCAAATTACCTTATAAGTAAGCACATTTTCCGCGGCATGATAATTGATACGTCGACTTGTCTTCCACGCAGATGCTACTGCATGATTACTGCTTCTCGGATACGTTCTCTGCCTCGTGCAACGAAAGCAATCAAGTTGTCTTGATGAGGACCGCATCCTATGAACGCATTTTAGAACAAGTAAAAAGTATTTTAGCTAATAAAAATTCTTTAAAAAATGTATTTTGAAAATACTTGTTTTTATAACAAATACTGTTAAAATGGTTTCAGAGGGTGGTCCACGCAGATGCTAACGATGTAAATTCAAAGTGTGTATTGGACGCATACATTACGGTGCTGCATCAGTTAACCCACATATTTAAACAATTAAATGCTCAAGATGAATTTACATTTCTTAGCCAATTTGTTCTCAAACATCGGCTATGACGCAAATAATAATGTTTTTTAATAATCTGACTGTTAGGTTTTTGTGCGACTATTTGAAAAGTAATTTCGTAAACAAAGCACAGTATTTTATTAGAAGTCCTGCGTTAGCCCAAGTTTGGGCTGTTTGGAGTATAAACCACATGAGACTTGAGACTTAAGAAGTCAACGGATTTCATATGTCGTTAGCCATAGCGTAATATTTTGCCTTTTCCATGTGAAAATTTTTTTGCTTTCATTTTCGAAATGCATGATAACCGGAACATATTTTACTTAATTCGAGTGAGAGAATATATGAAAAAATCTACTTTTAGACTGGGTTTTAAAATTGTAAGAACTGCTGTTTGTGAGGTATGAAATAGTAACGAAATATATTAACATAATATATTATCGCTCAAGTTCGTCTTCCCGCAACTCTGTCTCTGTGTAACCGAAGTACAATAGTAGTCGGGCTGGTCCATCGACAATCATGCACATGAATAGCCTCGCTGTTTGAAGGCAGCATAAATAATTAGACACCTTGATGGCAGTATTTTGCCCCGTTCTCGGATAAATTTGTCCGAGCTCTGCCTCTAGTTCTACATGATTAATACACATTATAGTTCTTCTTTCGGGTACGAGTCAACGCTCTAGACTATTGAAACTGTAGTTGCATTGGCTAGCAGGTTATTCCAAATGCGTATGTCGAGAGGATCTCACCAGGGGTATAAGTTGGGGGAAGAGGTCCAGGGTGACTATGCCTTGCAATATCTTATAAAACATGACAAGGCGGAAGTTGGTTCTCCTTTGTTGGAGGCTGCGCCAGTGCAAGTGTTTGATCATAGTGGTGACACTTGCTTCACGGTTGTAGTTGTTACAAACATACCGTGCTGCCCGTCTTTGGACCATCTCTATTTTGTTTTTGTACGTTTGCGTGTAGGGGTCCCACATGGCAGTGGCATATTCTAACTGGGGTCCAACACATATCTCAGGAGGGCGGGCTATAAGTAGATGAACATTGTTGGACTCTCGATAAGCCAATGGCTTCCTTGTCCACTTGCCATCTGGGCCTTTGGCTTGGATGGCAAATCTTGTTAAATCTTGTTAAACTAAAGTGAAATAAGCACTGGTTTTTAATTTTTGCATGGCCAATTTTGAAATTTCTTCGCTAAGGATGCATTTGCTTAATTTGTTTGTGACACCATTTATGTGGTAATTCCAGGACAGTATTTTATTTATGTGGCCATGAAGAGTGTATTATTTGTATTTGGGGTTACGGGATCTGGTTATGTTGAGGACACTACATTTCTGGGGATGGAACTCCATTTGTCATGTGAGTTCTAGTTGTATCAAGCATTCGGCAAAGTTTTATTAACTGACTAATCCGTATACGTTGTGTTTACTAAATTTTGATGGTGTTGCGAAGTCACTCAACTAGCCAGCTGTTTCGGATCATCAATGCCAAGCCGACCTTTATATGCTGGCACTGCCACTGAGGTCACTGCCAGGGTGCATATCATCCTCAGTGGCAATGGCAATGCCAATGCAATCTTTTACGTCCCCAATTAAATGAAACAGGACTGACATTAACGAATCATGAGGGATACACAGTTGACAATGTTCAGAGCCAGGTTTTCACCCATGCCTGGTCCAGGTCTTGAAATCAAAACTCCGGCATGTAAAGTAGATGTGCTAACCACTGTACTACCGCATCTACCTTGTTGCATAAGCAAATTCGATTATCAATTCATAATTCCTATTTCACTTAATTTTTGAGTAATACCTTAAAATTAGATGGTTCTGATCGCAGGATTCTTGTGACTCCTCATTAATCAGATCTTCATCGTCGTCTATTAATAGTTTAAGAATTCCGGTTCCTATTGTTAAAGGTGCTTCAAAATTATATAGAAATTCCTGATTGGACCAGAAATGGTCTAGGCTGTTTTTAAAAGTATTTATAGATTTTTGCCTGAATAACTGTTTCCGGGAGGGAATTCTAAGGCTCAGTCACTCTGAGGGAAAAGCATTTTTTCTTATATTTGTATTTGATCTTTGAGTAAATAATTTTTAGAGTATGTCCTCTATTCCCTGTCCTGAAGGATGCATCATCCCATTTTAAAAGTTAAGGTGAAGATTCAATGTCATATAGACTGTATAATTAAAAACACTTCAATCATGTCACCTCATAGATGTCTATATGCTAATGAGGGTAGTATTAGCGATTTAAATTTTTCTACATAAGAAAGCACATCCTTTTTTTCTGTAGTGATCAAACTTGTCCTAATTAAATGGTACCAACATGATTAAAATTGGAGAACATAAATTATGCAGTTCAGATGTGTTTGAATTATGTTATTGAACATTTAATTTTGCCAGTACAAACAGTGAATGACTGTTAACTACTATTGCATCACAATATTGATCTTGTTAGTTGATTTCATGCTTTCTTTGATATGAAACTGCTTTTTTTGTATACAGAAAGACATAAAGTTCCAGAAGGTTTGGGAGAAACATTCAAGTCAGCCAATCACATATGAGGGGTGCGTTTAAGTTACCAGTCAGTAGACTCAGTAAACAGCTGTTTAATATTTTGAAAAAGAGATAAATTAATATAGTGCTAATAATAGAGTGCATGTCATCCCCAGTGGTTAGAGAGACAATAGCTAGGATATGTGATAACACACATGAAAACATTAATGGGTACACCTTTAACAGTGTAAACATTAATGGGTACAACTTTAACAATATAAACATTAATGGATACAGCTTTAATTGTGTAAACATTAATGTGTATAGCTTTAACTATGTAAACATTCATGGGTACAGCTTTAACTATGTAAACATTAATGGGTACAGCTTTTTACATTAACGGGTACAGCTTTAACTATGTTTACATTAATGGGCACAGCTTTAACTATGTAAACATTAATGGGTACAGCTTTAACTTTGTTTACATTAATGGGCACAACTTTAACTCTGCTTAATTTTCTTTTCTGTTGCAGCGGACAGTTGTATTTCAGTAATTACACAAAATGTTACACATGGTAAGTGTACGTTGATTTGAATTAATTTAATTATTCATACTTTTTCGTCATCAAAATACTTATGAAAACAACATTTAACAGGCGGAATGCTGATAGTTTAAAAGTAGTCATATTTAAAGATCATACATTTTTTTATATTATGTAAATGTTATCAAAGTTATATTTATGTTAAAGTTACATATCAACTCTAATCACCTTCTACTTGTAGTTTTGGACCGGGTGGTGTGCCATGTCAACTCTACTCACCTTCTACTTGTAGTTTTGGACCGGGTGGTGTGCCATGTCAACTCTACTCATCTTCTACTTGTAGTTTTGGACCGGGTGGTGTGCCATGTCAACTCTACTCACTTGCTGTACATCCGACAATAGAAAAGATTGAAGACTGCCTCATCTGCTATGGCTCCTTGGTTAGTAAAATGTTGATGACAGTTTGTACACTTTATTGTACACTTTATATATATATATATATATACATACATACATACATACATACATACATACATACATACATACATACATACATAGATATATGTATATATATATATATATATATACGTAAATGTTTATGTTTTGTATGTAATTGGTATGGAACATATTTTTGCGTATTTATGTGTACAGTGTATTTTCTAACTTGAATTTGAATTCCTTTGTTGAATGGTGAGGCAACTTTACATAATTTTATTAGATGTCTCACATTTGGAAGATGTAAAATAAATTTTTCTAGTAGAAGTATTAGTAAATAATTATATACATTTTATAAAAGTGTTATTTTGTATATTTAAAAAAATACATATTTAGGAAAACAGATATAATTGGAGACTGTTTTCTGTATTCACATAGTCAAATGTACAATATTTTCAGGACAAAATACCAGTAGAACACCGAGGTTACCGACCCAGTCTCCTGGCACTCAAGAACACCTGGTTGATGCGCTATGACCAGGAGACAGGCGAGATGTTGGAGCAAGTCTACCTCTCTCCATCCCTCAAGTTTAAGTTAGTTATAGAGTTCCATTCCACCTATTGTTATTCATGTTGAAATGATGTGTGGATGCTGGCAAAATATGATTTGGGGATGATGAAGTTTCCAAAGTGAAATGTGTTTAAAGCTACATCAGTAGATATAACAAGATTTGCCATCCAAGCCAAAGGCCCAGATGGCAAGTGGACAAGGAAGCCATTGGCTTATTGAGAGTCCAACAATGTTCATCTATGTGTAACCCGCCCTCCTGAGATATGTGTCAACCTTGTTTTTGAACATATTCACGCTGCTGGCAGTTATACAATCTGTAGACAATTTGTTCCATCCATTTATTGTCCTCTGTGAGAACGAGTACTTCCTGATATCCAATCTACACTGATCCTTTACTAATTTTACCTCATGTCCTTGAGTGAAAAAACATATTTCTATCAATATTTTCATACCCATTCAGTATCTTAAAAACTTCAATCTGATCTCCTCTCAATTTTGAAATAATTTTAGTTGCTCTCCTCTGTATGTGTTCAAGCGTATCTATATCCTTCATGCGATATGGTCTCCAGACTTGTATACAGTATACTAAATGAGGTCTAACTATTGCTTTATACAGAGGTATAATTAGGTTTTTTCTTTGTATGTTATGCTTCTCCTAATCAACCCAAGAATTTTATTACCCTTTGAAGCTGCAATACCACACTGCTCTGAAACTTTCATATCAGTGATTGTTGTAACTCTTAAGTCCTTTTCTTTTACAGTAGTACCCAGAACAGTATCTCCAATTTTATAGTTTACATCCAAGTTCCCATGTCCTGTATGTTGGCATTTACATTTCCCAAAATTGAACAAAATCTGCCATTTCTCAGACCATTTCCCTAATCTGTCTAGATCGTTTTGTAAATATTGTTTATCACCATCAGTGTTGACCTTTCTAAACACTTTTGTGTCATCCACAAATTTCAGTACATTACTTGGTATATTGTCATCCAAGTCATTGATATATATGTATATATTAAGAATAATAAAGGTCCTAATACTGATCCTTGTGGTACCCCCCTCAAAACTGATTTTCAGTTTGAAACTTCTCCATCTACTACAACACGCTGTCTTCTGTAAGTCAGCCATTGTTCTATCCTGTCAATTATGCCATCCCCGATACCATGGGCTTTTAAGTTAAGTAGTACTCTTTGATGTACCACTTTGTCAAAAACTTTCTGAAAATCTAAGTAGATAATATCTACTGGTGATCCCTCGTCTATCCACTTACTGATTTCTTCCAAAAAACATAACATTTGTTAAGCATGACCTCACTTTTAGGAATCCATGTTGAGATGAATTTTATAAATTATGCCTAACAAGGAAGTCCATCATATGGTCTTTAATTAACCTTTCTAATAATTTACAAATCACTGACGTTAAACTCACTGGTCTGTAATTCTCTGACTTATTTCTCGAACCCTTTTTAAATAATGGTATGATGTTTGCTTCTTTCCATTCAAACGGAACAACTCCCTCTTTTAATGACAAGTTGAACACTCTTTCAAGTGGTATACTGATTTGTTCTACTGTTTCCATTAGTAGTTTGGAGGAATTCCATCCACTCCCAATGATTTATTATCCTTCACTGCCTTTATTTTCTTAGTAGCCTATAGAAGCGTAAGGATTTTGTTAGCTTCTGTTATAAACAGATATTTAATTTAGATTCAGATTTGTTTGCAAATATAATAATACATCAACATTGAACTGACTTACCTATTTGCACTTGGGACTATTGAGAAAAGTGAAACATGACCTTGTATAGTTCCAGTATTTTATGACAATCATTTGTATATTTCAGGCATTTAGCATGGGACACTTCCATGGAATATGTTGTGGCTTGTACCGTCCAGATGGATGTGCGAAGCCAGCCACAACAGGTCAGTCACTCACACCACTCTATGTTTAAACATTGACTACAACTCCAAGTAGAAACCACTTTAACATGTCCTGTTTTTTATTCAGAGCAATCAAACACTTGCCTTCTACATAACAATTTACTACCTAGTGGGTAAGATTCTATTCCAATAGTGGAACTGAACAAAGTAGAACATCATTGTCTTGGATGACTACTGTGCATACAGGCGGAATACAAACAAAGTAGAACATCATTGTCTTGGATGACTACTGTGCAACAGGCGGAATACAAACAGTGCCAAAATAAGTGTATTTGACACAATACTATGATAATTATTGCAGCTGTGGGTAGAATAGTTGGAGAAAAATATTGATTTCACAAAACGATTTGGGCAGCGATGTCGTGAGCAGGTTATGCAAATTGAAGAAAAAGAGAATATTGTCACCTTGCTGAATTGATCAAAGTAGCTTTCAACGTGAAAAGAATATCATGCAATCATTGCACAATTCTGTAAGTTACCTGTCATTCTTGCACAGTGATTGTATCACACTGTGAACCTAGCAGATCAGTTACTCACCTGTGTCACTGGTATCAATGTCAGCCACTGTTGTGTTCTGTGTCAGCCATCCTCTGTTGGGTGTGGTCAGTGGTAGCAAGACAACTGTTAAGGTCTTTTCTGTGGGTTGGAGCTAATAAAGACATTAACTGCCATTTTGTCATTGGTGTGGTAAATGTAGACATTTATTATGGAGCTATATGTCGTATCCCATAAAGAGTGGCTGAGCCAAGAGTGATATGTTTATTAGTGGTAATGTGTAGTTTCTTAAAATATGCTTCTTCTGTGCAGGAAGACAGAACTCTGATGGTGCTGGCCGTTTTCAGTGTTTTCCCGCTTGAGTTTGTCGCGATGTTGGAAATATCTACTCATGTAAGTGAACTTTCTGGAAAGTAGTCATATTGTAGGCAACAAGCTTAAAATATTATAAATTTACATTGTAATACGTCTTGTTGGTTGACATGTCTAGAGTTGTACGATGTCTGTGTGTTCAGGTGTTTCATTGAGACATTTCCGTAGCTGCATGAGATCTGTGTGTTCAGGTGTTTGGTCAAGACATCTGTATCTGCATCATGTCTGTGTGTTCAAGTGTTTGGTGAAGACGTGTAGCTGTATGACATCTGTATGTTCAGTTGTTTGGTTGAGACATCTGTAGCTGTATGACGTCTGTGTGTTCAGATGTTTGGTTGAGACATCTGTAGCTGTATGATGTCTGTGTGTTCAGTTGTTTGGTCAAGTCATCTGTAGCTGTATGACGTGTGTTCAGGTGTTTGGTCAAGACATCTGTAGCTGTATGACATGTGTGTTCAGGTGTTTGGTTGAGACATCTGTAGCTGTATGACATATGTGTGTTCAGGTGTTTGGTCGAGATATCTGTAGCTGTATGACATATGTGTGTTCAGGTGTTTGGTCGAGATATCTGTAGCTGTATGATGTCTGATGGTCTTCTTCTCATCATGCATCACAATAGCTTCATCAGATTCTACAGCTTTGAACACATCTTGAAGCAGGTAATACTAAAACTGTTTTGATGATAATGAGATTTGTTTTCCATATTTTGTATTGTTAAATATTAAATCGGACATCGGCTGCAAGTTTTGCGGTCTCTAATTACCAACTGTACATTTTCAAACATAAATTATTAGTGTTATTTAAAAACAATACCAGAAATGTGTAGATTAGAAATTCAGAAATATGATTGCATATAGGACTAGTTAAATGTGAAATTATTACTGTCTCACTGGTGGTTCAGAATTAATATATTTTATGGTCCTGCTATAGAAAATTGTGTTACATTAACGAGGCATTTGTAATATTGGAGGGTCACTTGTAATTGAATACATCGTCAGTGATGTTGTCCTTGCAGGGTAAACTGCACAGTGCCAGTTTATACAGTCATTGTGAGGAGCTTGGAGGGGTGGTTGGAACACCCCCATGGGGGCTCCCTGTCAATGTCACCCTCACAGGTAACTAAGTGTTCTCTAGTATTACTGCCTCTGTGTTGTCACCACTGTAGTGATTGTGACAGTGTCAGCTCTGTCACTCATTCTATTGCTGTCGCTTATTCTATTGGCATCTGGTGACAATGTTACGTCTGTGTAAAGATGATGTCAGTTTCAGGTGTAACTATTGTAACATTGTCAGCTCGTCAATGTAATGGTGGTGAAAGTGTTAGCTGTGTAATTATAAAGGTTCTGATGGTATTGACAGTAAATAATAGTCTAAACACAACTTCCTATATGAGATTTACATATACATTAGCTGTGTAATTATAAAGGTTGTGATGGTATTGACAGTAAATAATAGTCTAAACACAACTTCCTATATGAGATTTACATGTACATTAGCTGTGTAATTATAAAGGTTGTGATGGTATTGACAGTAAATAATAGTCTAAACACAACTTCCTATATGAGATTTACATGTACATTAGCTGTGTAATTATAAAGGTTCTGATGGTATTGACAGTAAATAATAGTCTAAACACAACTTCCTATATGAGATTTACATGTACATTAGCTGTGTAATTATAAAGGTTGTGATGGTATTGACAGTAAATAATAGTCTAAACACAACTTCCTATATGAGATTTACATGTACATTAGCTGTGTAATTATAAAGGTTCTGATGGTATTGACAGTAAATAATAGTCTAAACACAACTTCCTATATGAGATTTACATGTAAATTTTCTTTTACTTAAAACTAGATGCATAACACTGAGTTCCTCTATAAGTAAAGCATAATTGTTCTTGCAGCCTGCCCAGAAGTGTTGTTTCAAGTGAGAAGTGTGGAGCACTTCTTGTGCATTGGAGGCATTCCCTGGCATTACATAATGACTCCACATGGTCAAGACAGTTGTTTTCATGTATTCACTCTTGCCAATAAACAACTCGTAAGTATTTGATTTCCATTTTATGGAGATGTTCTCCATCAAAAAGTTGTGATTATTATTGTTTTTTGTTCTAGGCATCATGGCTTTTAATAAACTTTAACAAGATCATATATAAACATACATAAACATCGGGGGCACACGTTCTTTAATTAGGAATATTCTTATATTGGCATATGTCATACCAATGAACACAGTGGTCTCCAATTATTTTGCACTCTGTAGCGCACATGCATGCATGCATGCATGCACACCCACAGACACACACACACACACACGCACCACTACTGCTACTATAAGAAATCGATTAATAAACATAAAATTTACAATTAAATGTCCTAAGCTTCCCATTATAAAGACGAGTCAACAGGAATAAGTACACTTCTGTTTTTAAATATCAAGCATGTTGATCCATATCTTTTATTTTACTGGTCATCCTTTTGGTGTTATCCACTTACATGACTGATTACCTCACAGCAATATAATACATTTTGGTTTATAGCATACTTTCACTAGAGTGAATCATTGCATGAAACTATACATGAACTGTGTACTAAGCAGCTACATTATCATCAATGTTAACATCATGTTTTTTTCGACAATTTTATAATTGTGTAATGACATTGCTACTTCTGTTATGTTTGTCTATTGTTGGAATAAAGATTCATTCATTCATCTACTACAGATTGATGCTGGAAGGATAGACTCAAAAGTGTTAACTCTGGAACCAGACAAGTGTCACTTTCACCCCGACGGACGCATCATTCACACAAGCGAACACGAAATCAGGAAAGTAGGCAGCGTTGGCTGATTGAAGACAATTTGCATGATTATATTAGTCACAAAAATACTGTAGTATACACATGCTACATTGTATACCTGCTTTTGTTCATTAGAATGCTCCGACTGGTTGAGTGTAACTCGCGCCCCGACAACCAATACTGCCTGAAAGAAGTCTTTGTAATCAAAGCACCAGAAAATACAAACTCAGCAGTAAGATTTTTATCTCTCTGCATGATCTGGGGGTACATTTTACAGCTTATCTTTTACAAGGTTCCTGAACTTCCATTAAATAGGTATTTAAATAGCATAGGAAACAACCTTCCCATACTTCGATTCACACCAATATAGCATAAGAAACATTTATGTAATATTAATTAAATCTGGTGTATTTATATTTTATTATAACTTATTAGAGATTAGTCATATTAATTGTGTGTGGTGCCAGTTTGCTTAGCACTGTCCATATTATCATGTTATCTCGTCTCTCTTGTTGAAGCAGTACCCAGCATTTAAGGTAGCCCAGGACATCCCCGGTAGGATTCACTTAGTGACCTGTAACGCCTCTACATTGTGCTATCAGTGACCTTGACCTTGCAGGTGTCTCAGCCATCATTCACGTCTTCAGGCCGTGCAGTGCGGAGGACAGCCAGGTTCTCTGAGGACACCCTGGATGACACGCTCAATGTATGCGACAGTCGATCTTCCCCGTTTGTCTAACATTCTGTGCAGTCTTCTACAGCGACTACAGCTTTGTGCGTGTCATTTAAGAGCATGTATCCGCAGATGTTTGATTGATGCAAGAACGGGACAATGTATTGTACTGGTATTTAACTAATCATATTCGTCTGTCGAGTCGACGAGGACCACTCTAGTCATCTGGGGGTAGTTGGGGCTGGATCTGGTGAGTGCGCAGATGGCTGACAAGGCCAATCCGTGCACGGAAGGTATGTTGGCAGTTGGGACAGGGAATGAGGGGGACGTCATCTTGAGGATTGCTGGCTCGGGCTTTCCTGGCTTGCCTCCTTAACTCTGCTACAGCGGTCCTGTTGGCCTCGCATATCTTGGAGCTTTGTGCACGGAGGAACGCCACTTGGCCCGGTCCATGGCGGTTTGTTCCCAGGAATCGGGGGTGATGGCAAACGCTTTCAGGGATGTTTTTAGAGTGTCTTTGAAGTGCTTCTTCTGGCCTCCATGGGACCGCTTTCCTTGCTGTAGTTCGCCATAGAAGAGCCTTTTTGGGAGCCGATGGTCTGGCATGCGGGCTACATGTCCTGCCCAGCATAGCTGGGACTGTATTAGATGCTGGGCAGGTCTGCTTGGGTATGTACCTCAGTGTCTGGAATCCTGTCCTGCCACTTCATGTTGAGGAGTTTCCTGAGGCACGTTGTGTGGAAGTGGTTCAGCTTCTTGGCATGGCTTTGGTACACTGTCCATGTTTCACATGCGTAGAGCAGCGTGGGGAGCACTGTATACCTTCAGCTTGGTCTGTAGACTAATGCCTCTTCTGTTCCAGACATTGGCATGTAGTCTAACTAATATATTAAATACAAATACATAAATTGGATGTTAAATTCTAACACTTATGCACATTATGTACATGAAATTATTGGCTAAAAAGTTAGTTATATCATTTCAAGTAGCACTTTTGCATGTATGTTTCAGACCATTCAGACAGTTGATTATGAAGACGAGCTGGATCTGATTGTGACTTTTGTAACAGTAATCAAACATGGAGATATACAGGCGAAAGTGAAGGTGTATGACAATGAGACGGGACGATTCATACGGGACATTGAGTTGGATGAACCGTGGGCTGAGGTATGGCCTATTGATTGTCGTATGAAGCACATGCAGAATCGTAGTAGGTCAACTTCATTTTAGATGTGGCAGACCTGGCGCTAGTTTCTACGATGAAGGATAAGGCTAACATAAATATTGAGCAGTTCTTATTGGCTGGTATTAATATGATCACCTGGTTGTGCTCTCAGTCAGAATACCCAAAGAATATGGGAAAAGTTTATCCCAAAAAATTAATGTGAGTGGAAGGAGCTGCGTGGCACAGAAGAAGTGACCCCAGCAGTGTGGGTAATCCCAAAATCTGGGTGGGGTGTTGCTTCTCAGTACATCCCTGGACCCACATGTATCTCAGGAACACAATAGGTCTATTGTTGAGAGATAAAGGTGGATTTAGTGGCCTCTTGGTTGAACAAAACGAGCATATGACGTGTGACGCATGCGTACATGTCAATCTGACTAATCTAAGCTGAACGCAAATTAGTCAACACTAGTTGTTTCATGTTTCACAGTACAGGTGTAGCAGCAAGTGTGATATGCAACATACTCATCGACATTTTATGTCCCTAAATGTACTATCAATAACACTAATATAGATAACTATACTAGCAGAAACAGAAAAATAATTGTATATTATGAAGCAAAAACAATATGAAGAAGATGAATGCAATACGAGCACGTGCTCTTCTTGTTTCCTATAACGCTATGTTGGTTGCCATGTTGATCACTGGTCGACCAGAGGTTCCACCACGTGAAGGCAGTGGCAAAGTTGGTTGGTGGGTGCGACGTAATTCTGACCAAAACAGGTCGACTTTTGCTGGTTGTGACTAGACCGACCACTGGTCGGTGTTAATCACTAAGTCAAACTCAGCCCAGGTGACTGTTTCACCAACAGACAACTAGTTACCCGAACAATTTCTAAAGCTGTAATTAATTCTCATAATTTGTTAAATATTTGCAGGCAAGGATCGGGCACACTTTATCTCAATTATTCTGCAGTTTGTCAACAAATTTAACTCTCTTGATTTAAAGTGTCAAATTGGCGTCTACAAGTGTAGTGTCATATTATCCACCAGAAGTGTCACAGGTTATTTCAGGTAGTCTCTGTCGTATTTCAGTTCAGTGAACACGTTGTTATACTTGACCTGGACATGATCATCCACACAGTGAAGCAACCTGGAAGAAAGTTCTCCTGCTACGTTCACAGATTAGAGAGAACTCCCAACGAGCCTCAAGTTACACGGACAAAACGCACAACACAACCCAGTATAGCTCAAAGAAATATGTCACATACTGCAAGTAGGTCAAGATGCCGATTTACTTCAAGAACTGTATCGCAATAATTTTGTAATTCAAACTTGAGTGTGGTAGAGGTGTGCAAACGTTGCAAAAAATGCAAATTCAGACTTTAGTTATGCAAATTAATTTTATGAAATATGTTATTATGCGTGTTCAAGCATTATTTTGCTAGCAGATTTTCTAATTTTGCTAATGAATGTTCAGTTATGCATACCCCTGGTGTGGTGTCTTATTTGTGTGGATATCCAACTCTGCAGCATTTCTTCAGCCAAGCCAGGGCACAAAAAGCATATGTGCATCAACAAAGTATTGTGATAATTGAAATATATTCATAAAAACATTACAAATTACATATCAAAATGTTACCTTTTAACTATTAAGTACATCTGAAATAAAACGGGTAGTGAAAACATCATTGTAGAATTTTACATCTTTCATCAATCACAAATTATTCGTGAGGTGCGTACCACAATTTCATCACTTTCAGTGACCTGCCTTTATAAAGCAGTGGACAGGGCGTATGTGGTATGACTTGGCGGTAATGCTTGCTTTAGGGGCCACATACAGGTACTTGTTACCATAATACTTGCCCTTGGGAAGGTCTGAGACAAAGGTCAGGGAAGGCTCTAGCAGGGCCCTGCCCTAGTGGGTGGGTGACACACCAGAAACAGGTCCTGGCAGGAGCAATTTGGACACGAGACGCTTGCCTCTCCTTGGGGAGGCAGCTGATGTCATGTCTCCTTGCTCTGGTTGAAAGCGTGTCATGACCAGCAATGTGTAGCTCGATTTGTAAGGTGACACACACTGTGTCATAACCCAATTCAGACTACTCTACTGACAAGTCCACTTTTTAAATTGTCCTTGTTTATAAAGTAACTTTTATGTCATGCACTCAATTCTGCCTAAGATATCACATTCACATATTTATTATAAACTTTAAACGTAATTAGACTTGCCAAATATTTTTTATACAGAAATTCAGCGGCCTGGTGATACCATCAAAAGTGGCCCAAAGCATAAGCTTAGCAACACTGCACTAAGAACGAGATAAAAGCAAGGATGGATCAATAAAAAATATACAACAAAAGAAAGAAAAATAAAAACCATGATTTATTTGGAGGTCATGGTAACCAGGAAATAACTCTAGGCCCTACCAGACTAGCTGTGCCATTCATCCACTCTACACCATGACCACCAGAAAATTAAAACAGTCACATTTGATCTGGAGAGAGGGAAAGCAGATGCTGGGAAGGAGTTCCACAGTTGACTCGTCCTAGGTGTATATATATATATATATATATGAGTTGAGATGTAGCTGTTTTTGGCCTAGGAACACATACACAATATGGATGTCCACTCACTGAAGATCTGGTAGCTCTCATGCTAGGTGCTTCAGAGGGTAGAATATCAGCAGCTCAATGGAAGGCTGGAGGAAGATATGACGGTAGAAGACACAAAGTGATGCAACGTTTCTCCTGTGACTCGGTGGAACTGTGCCAAACTTGAGAGGTTCATCGATCTTAAGCAGGCAAAGCGCTTTCTTCTGCAGCCTATCTAGCAACTTCAAAGATGTAGTTCCTGCTCCATTCCAGATTGGGGAAGCATATTCCATAAGATGTCGGATGTAAGCCTTGTAGATAGTGATACGAGCTTAGTGAGGAAGGAGATTTCTAGAACAGCCCAGGATATAGAGATGCTGTGCTGTCTTTTTGGTAATACATGTGATGTGCTGTGACCAGGACAATGTCTTAGTGATGGTGACACCCAGAGTAATACTATCTGTAGGCTGTAATTCCTTGTTCATAATGTGGAATGGGGGGTGATTCTGGCTTCTTTTTTCTGCTGATGATCATCTCTGTTTTGTTGGCATTGAGTGTAACACACCAACTGTCCACCCACGCTTCAATTTTATTCAAGTCACATTCGAGACTTTCTGCACTGATTCTAAAATATTCCATATCCAATTGGCCAGAAAGACACACCTGCAGTGAATAATTCATAGTGCTTTATTTCTAGGATATATGTACACAATTATCAGAAAGGTTGGTTTTAAATTAGTAATATTTATTATATGAAGTTGACAAACGTTACTTATTTATATTGTGTTACCTCATTAAATCCAGTTGCCATCTATTAAACCATTTCAGTTAGTTCACCTATTTTTTATAAACATGCTTACAATATAATAAATTATGTCTCTGATTAGTAAATCATTCTCTTTACAACTGCAATGTATTAAACACAACAATATACAACCTCCCAGTCATCACCAGCTATTTTCAAATCACAACTTCCAATTTTCGAGACCCATCGATGGACAGCACAACTTAAGTGACAAAAGGGTTGTCTAAAACGCTGTGGCCACAATATTGTGTCATGTTGTTGGCAATATCTTCAGAGACAAAACTGTATTTAATCTTTGCTGTAGCCTTATTATTAGAACAAAATTAACTATATATATATATATATATATGATATTCGACGTAACAAGCCTACAGTAAGCTTTACAAAAATTGGGCCATGGAAAAATTTCAAAGAATCTCTTTTTATAAGCGTACACCAATTTTTTTTCTCTAGACAATAAGGTAACTGTTTAAAACTAGTGGTGTCATTTGGCGACTAGTGTAGAACAACTGAAAAGTGGTGCCAACTGTTTAACACCAGATGGCGACACTAATCAACTTACAATAATTATGGATCCTGCCAATTAAAAAGGGGTGTACACTAATTAAGGCATGTAGACTTCTTCATGTACAAGTCGAATACAGTATATGTATATATATATGTGTACATGTGTATATCCATTGTGCGCATATATATACGTTTGTATATTATACATGTATACAGTCAAACCTGCTCAATAGGCCACCTCTCATTAACGACCACAATTCCTCCCAAAGTATTAAGAAGTAAAGATACAGATTGTAATAAGCGATCACTTGTATTAAGATTTGTTTTTGACCATACCTTGAGCAGCCACTTAAGACAGGTTTGACTGTATATAGCGTATTCTACCTAAGAAGAGTACAGTTTGCTTGACCAAAAAATTTGGCCATGAAAAATTGTCAAGGAATCTGTTCCTATAGGCGTACACCTAAAATTTCTTTCTCTAGACAATTAGTTAAATGCTTAACACTAGTGTGTCATCTGGTGTCTAGTGTAGAACTGAAAAGTGGTGCCAGCTATTTAACACCAGATGGCAACACTTTTTAGTTGTTCCACACTAGTCAAATTACAATTATGGATCCTGCTGATAAAAAAGGGGTGTATGCTAATTAGGGCATGTACGCTTAATAGGTCGAATAGAGTATATTATACATACAGGTGTATGTATGTATAGGTTTTCTTGTTGTAATTCTGGACAATGTCTGCATATACAAATCTGCAGCAAATGTGCCTCATTCAGAGCTAGTAATTTTATAGTAGCTGATTAGAACTGGATATGTAAAGCAATAGGATCACCATTTTGGAATAAGCAGCCTGTGATGCAGTCAATATACAGTGATTTTACTTAGCAACATTTTGACACCAGAAAATTCTATACAGGTTCTTTGTGGTCAACGTAATGTACAAGAGAGAGCATTTTATCCACCACACAAACTCACAACAGTAATATACATCACACATTTAATGAATGGAAGAATGAAGCCTGTGCTAGACCATATAATTTTATGAATGTAATCAGTTCTACAGGCCTGAAGGAGTCAATGTCAATTGACTTAATGTAGTTAACCCTACACCACAAGAACATCAGAAAGCCTAGCCTTCATGGAGAATGGGCGGGGAGTGTGTATGATCGACTGACCTAGGCTGCATCTTCTGAGTAGTGCTCTGCTCACGATTGCTCCGGCTCGACTACAAACACAATTTGAAGCAGGAGCCTGAGATTCTCAAAGTACTCTCTCTTGCACATCGAGACAGATCATAGTGAAGTAAGTTGCTGCAGATGGACAGTATGAGTAACATACTTAAGGGTTGAAAGTTCATGAAGTTGATAATAACCGGGTGGCTAATGGACTGAATTTTGCTCCACATAAATAGCTAACTATTTGATAATCCCCTATCTAGCTACTATATATGTGATGGGTAAACTGTTTGAGAGCCATCATCAGGGACTCGTGGAATAAACCAATGTTGGGTCTTGTAAGAGCTGTGAACTAGACAAATTTAGTGAATGTCTAAAATTGTGGTAAAAAATCTACCGATATAAAAAAGCTGGCTAGTCTAATGCATGGAATTCCAATGATGGCGACAGTTCAACCACAGAGGAGAACTCAAAGAAACAAAGGTACATTGTTAAAAATTTCTCTACGAATAAGATAAGCATTTATTAGTGGTACAAGCTCGGAATGCTTTGGACTGACCAAATGTTCCAGTCTGCCTACTGTGCACATGGTTAACTTGTCAACTTAAGTATCTAACAAGAAGCAATTGGTAATTTGCAAACATGCTTTATGCAGCTACCTTCTTGTGTGAAATGCCAGAAATACACTGGTTCAGTCCAATTAAACAAAAACACGGCTGCACATGTCGGCACTACTACTAAATTACTATTGCGTATGTACAACAGTTATAATATATACTGTAATTACTCGATTTCATAAAACCTTGTAGGCAAAGTTAACCATCTGCATAACTGCTGTATTTTGGCCCACAGCTGATAATTCCCAGCACGAAATGTCCGCGCATCAGCCATTCCATTTTACAGTTCTGAGATGTGCATGCCTATATCTACACACACGAAAGAATTTCCCCGTTAAAACTTTAGTTTTAGGGGTTTCAGTCTGCTGTCCACCACTTCTCCGTCATCGAGATGTTTTTTCCACATTGGTCACGCCACCCAATTCTACCACATGGTCTAAGTCACCTGCTAACATCTGGCTGTATCACAACTTGTACAACCTGCCGCTAGACTTGTCAGCTGAACCTGGAGGCAATGACGGGTGGGCGTACTGCAGAACAGCAAGGAAACTACGGAGGACTGAAGGGATCTGTTAGGAGGTTGCCACTTTGCCCGTGTCCTCCTTACCCCGGTATCTTGTCTTGCCGTGTGTGAACGGAATATACCGGTACTTCAGCATGTGCTGCAAGAAAACACAACACCATTACAGGCACAATTGGAAACTATTAAAATCCTGTACTTATCTAAACAAACAAGTGAAGATTTGTTATAGCATAACAATAATGAGGCATTTGGTACTAGTACAAAGTACAATTTGGCAATGTTTAGCTATAATGCACATTTATACAATTTTGTGAGAACATCAAACATTGGTGTCTGGCCTCGGGTATAAAGGAGATGTTTTCTTACATAGGACTACAATATACAGTTGGGGCAGTGAACACTACATGCTATATTTAACAGAACACTGTCAGGTTTCCCCAATACTCTGCCTTCCTTAACATAAGCTCAAAATGTCACTGCAATATTGTGGCTTGGACATTCACCTTGATCTGACGCTTCATTGTGATGGTGAAGAGGATGATGAAGTAGACGACGAGGATGGGCCAGAAGACAGGGATGTTGAGGGCTTCAAAGAATGTACACACGGTCGCAATGACGACCGCCTTTGCTGCACTGTACCTGTCAACCAGCATCAACACAATGGTGACACACTGCATGACGCAAACTCCCACCATCACAGCCAATTTATGAATGTTGGCAAATCAATAATGTATCATTTTCTTCATAGGTATTAAGAAATTCAAATAAACTAATCTGTCACTCATTCCCCCCACTGTTATTTAACTCAAGCTATCACTGCAACCATACAATGTTTAAATTCTGTATGTCATGGGTACTGAATAGGCATGTTATTTAACTTATTAAAATTTTTTTATACATGAGATACCTATTAATAATATCCTACAAAAAAGATGACAATATGGGTTATCATGTTTTTTCTCAAGATATGTGCCAATATTTTAGTTGGCTGATACATAACTTATAATTTTTGTGAGAATAGTCCATTTATATCTGATTATTATCTTTGAGAAAAGTGTAGAATGTTCCAACAACATGTTTACGTGACAGACATAGTAAGTTAAGTACATTATTTCACACAAGCAAAAATCAATCTTGTCACGATTCTTGTGAGTTGACAGTCCGAGCACGACTCTGTAAACACAGGTAATTAGGTGAATTATTTCATACAAACAATACTCAATCATGTTTTTCCTAACCCTCACTGTCAGTGGAGTCAATAGTACCAACACATATAGTCTGCAGAGACCGATGACAAGGGAAGATATCAAACCCATAAAATACACTCAAATAACCATAGCTGTCCAAGGTTCCCTGTCACAAACTCTACTGTTACTGTTCAAGCGACTAGATGACATGTTGATAACGCACCAGAATTTGAACTCTGGCAACCGCCTCATGAACGGACGGAACTCTTCATCAGCCTTGGTGGGTAGAGAGGGCCCGTCATCATCTGTCCCAATGAGATCACGTACAATGTTACCACATTACCACACACTCTCTCACAGATACAGTGACATTACTTTATTATGAATGTGAACAAATATTAAAGTAGACATTAAAAGATGTAAATCAATGATGTTTCAGCAGAAGTCAAAACCAGACGCTTCTCGCTAGATTTAGTTCAGCGCAGGAGCCTAAAACGAATGGTGTACCTTTGAATTGTCGAAAATGGGTTAACGATGGAATCGATCAGCTAAATTATCCATCTTTCCATAAATCCATTTATATAAGCTGAAAGATTGTTCAAACTAGTAATATTTAGCACTTTATTGAAGCCCCTGATTAGCATCGCGGTTGAGAAGTTTGAAACAAAGCCATTTTTACGCATTTTTAATCAACTCTCTTCACTTGCTTACAAACAGGAAACCCCATGTTATACATGGCTGGAAAGTGTATGACGTCAAGTATATGTGTGATTGGGTATCTCTTACTCTAGATCAATGAACAGCTCCTAGTTTACATAATTTATCCAGCAACAAAGTGCTGTTGTTGCTATGGAAGTAACGAAACGCTCGCTGATTGGTCGAAAACATAACCGCGCATGCGCAGTCAGCTTGTTTACACTTTTCTTTGTTCGCCATTTTCGCCTTCAATTCATTAAAGATTTGCACTATGGCACCGAAAGAAGCTTATTTAGCTACCGAGTTGGATTGTGCGAGGGGGTGCAATCTCGAGGACAGCAATTTAGCTGCCGTGATTGAAGATTACTTTGAAGGCCACGTTGAGTCCGTGGAGGTCGCCTCAGCAGGGGCAGGGCCAGGGCAGGGGAAGACCACATTGACCCTGCACTGGTTGGTTCAGCGGGAGCGGACTTTCTAATTTAGGGGAACTGACATTGCGTAGTGTTATTATGTACGTAATGTGTAAATGATGTTTTATTTTCAGATATTTCAGGGGTTCATCCCAGTGCTCGCGGTAGAATACCAAACCTGGTAGTAAATGAGGTGGCATTCAATAAATATTATGTTTTTTCCACTTTATACTTCTGAATCTTCTTTATACACACCGACTGGAGGAATAATTTTTTTTAATTCCATTTGGAGCATTATAAGTGCATGGTTGCTATGGGAGAAGCCGTTTTTTAAAGCTGATTTTCTCAAAACTGTTATTCCAAGAATGTGTACACTAAAAGTGTAATATCTTGGCCCAGGAGTAAGATACACTTTTCATGGTGTCATTTTAAAGCTGTATATCTCCTCTATTTGAATCTGTAATCAAATGTGTTTTGAAAAATTGTCGAGAAGAGCCTGGTTTTGGTATGTGGCATTACATATAATACTTCAGATTAATAATAAAATCTTTAGTTCTTCATCTATTTAGTTATGTTACCAGATTCAAATTTGTTTTTAAATGTTAAAAAAAATAGCCACAAAATTATTGTTTTGAGAAAATTCTGCCTACATTTAAGACGTCAAATTGCAGCTTAGTAAGTGTTGGTTTTTCTAAAAGTAAATTAAGCATTATTTCCTGGTTTTTAGTGAAAACAAAAATGTCAATAGGTAAGCGTACAATTGAAATGTGATGTTTTTCACTGGCGTTTTATGTATTGTTGACAAAACATAACAGCCATTATACTGATATGTCCCCTTAATGTACCACCACAATGGCCCTTCAATCTGTATTTGTAACGTGTTGCAGATATGCCAACTTCCGATCATAAGTTGGAGTAATGATGCAGTGGCAAAGCCCCAACGGCGACTGATGAAGGAGGTTGCAGCAAACCCTGAAGGTGTTTGCAGAGGAGTGTATGAGGATATCCTCTCTCCCACTGTGAGGAGTGTATGGGGGCAGGGGTGGGTTCAATTACACATAGTTATATCAATTACAATTACATTTAAATTTTTAGTTCAATTACACTCATAATTTTTCAATTCAATTACAATTACACTGTTTCAATTTCAATTACAATTACATTATGCGGAACCAAATATATTCAGCATTTGTTAATTATATAGTTTTGCACTTTTGCTGAATTTCAATATTTTGTACACAATTGATAAACAAATATAACGGTAATGATTGTAAATTGTTGAAGAATTCTGGCTTGAATTTTGAATTGTACTAAAAGACAGCCGTTTAAACATATTTTTATTATATAAATATATATTTTAAATCTGGTATATAGACATTAATAAATTTTATATATATATATATTGATGTATTTATAAACTCTTTCAAATCAATCTAGGTACTTGTCTTAACAGAGGGTACATGATTTTTGCTTATATAAAGACATTAGACAATGTCCACAAGGCTTCACCTCCTGTAGTTGCATAATCTGTCTTGGAAAGGAAAGCATGCTGTGTGTCTGTGGCTGTAGCAGTGCTAATTATTGTTTGCTGAAAGGGTGGATTAGCACCTGTCCATGGCCCTGTGTACTCCAAGGGTCTCTAACCAGACTGCAAACTGGTACAGTATTAAACAATGGTAGCCCAGACTATCTCACTTGAGTCAACATACTGAATTGAGAACAACTAGCACAAGCTCTAAGTGGACTTTAACTCAGGGCTTCTGACTTGAAAAGATACTTGCTCTGGAAGACAACTTTGTGTAGCTTCACTGCATTCAAAAAGGGAATAGCTCAGACATACACAATGTCATAAAATATTTGACTGTTAGGCTATCTGGTGTCAATACAGCTACACAAGTGTGCACACTTTGTGCTTTTGTATTAAAAGACATACAAAACTCTGTTGTAAACAATTATTTGTGCAAAATTCATATAAATTAGCGATTACAAAAATCGGAAGTAAAAAAAATCATAAATCAATGATTTTTTTGGAGTGATTTAAATCATGGTTTAAATCAATGATTTAAATAAAATGATTTAAATCAAACAACCCTGAACCTGTATGAGACTTAAATTATATTTTATTGACAGTTTGTTCAGGTAGTTTGTGATATGAAACGTGCTGTAATTGATTGTAATTGAAATAAATTTTCAATTATACAAAATATAACAATTACAATTACAGCACAAATTTGAAACCATAATCAATTACAATTACAAAATTTTGCTGTAATCAATTACAATTACGTAATTGGACCCAGCCCTGTATGGGGGTATCCCCTCTCCTACTGTAGGGAGTGTATGAGGATATCCCACCTCCCAATGTGAGGAGTGTATGAGGATATCCCACCTCCCACTGTGAGGAGTGTATGGGGGTATCCCACCTCCCACTGTGGGGAGTGTATGGGAGTATCCCCTCTCCCACTGTGAGGAGTGTATGGGGGTATCCCCTCTCCCACTGTGAGGAGTGTATGGGGGTATCCCCTCTCCCACTGCGAGGAGTGTATGGGAGTATCCCCTCTCCCACTGTGAGGAGTATATGGGGGTATCCCCTCTCCCACTGTGGGGAGTCTGGAATGGATGCTCTGTGATGCGTCATTTAACGGGAGACTCGGGTCGGATTTGACGGATTTTTGACAGTAAAATGAATTTCGAGTTTTTGCTATTTCCGTGTATAAATATTATTCAACTTGCCATTCATGTAAGTTGCACTGTCGAAATAAACACGTTTCTGTCATAAAACGTGTCTTTTGTATGATGCCTATCATTGCTAAGTCTTTGTTTATGTCAAATGAACCGAGACTAATGGGACATTAGGTGATTTTCCGCGAGCCATTGCATGCTGGAAAACGCTGCCATTCCAACATGGCGCATATCACGGGAAAGCCCCATTTTCGCTCTGTATGATGGTACAAACAGTTTTAAAATGTGCCCGGAGGTATCCGAGTAATTCCGACTATAAATGACCGCCTCTGAACCATCTCGGTGACAAAGGAATGGGGAATGCCACGACGATTCGCCAGACATCACCACGTGATGTCGGATTCCCTCAAATCAAGCGCTCTAATTGGTTGTAATACTAATTTCCATCCTCTGACGTCAGCTTGAAATACCAGCTACGTTCTATTCGATCGACTTTTTTATCCCATGAGTTTCGTTCATTTATATCGCTTTGTAAAACGACATTATGCCGTTTGGTCGAAAGCGAGTGGGCGGTTACGGTACTGGGAGGCAGCGAAAGTTTGCATCGTTGCAGTTAGCGCGCGATGCGAAGGCATCGAGGGTTGAATTCGCCAATGAACCTGCGGCGACAACTTCGTCTTCTTCGACCATCACCGTCCATGGTGCCAGCGAGAATGGCACGCAGTGTAAGTTTAATTCTGATATTTCATATGTTCACTTGTGTTTTATCCAAACATCGCCTTTGTGGCATAACTATTACTGTATAAACGATTTGACGCTGATCTAGTTCATGCTGTTGATGTTCGTGGTTGTGTTGACATTCAGGCCCAGGGGCCATCCAGGCACATCAGAAGCAAAGTTGTAACTATGGTTTATTATATTACTACAATTTGCCCTGGAAATTATCGTATACATAGCCTATATACACACACGCGCGCGGGTGTGTGTGTATAATATGGCAATGCCAATAAAATAAATTGCATTCAATGCCATACCCCTGCATACGTAGTAAGGGGGGGGGCTTTTGTTGTTGAACATGTCTTGGATACTTTTGTTCATGAAATACATTTATATTGTGTATTTTTTCCAGGCATCAAGGCGGTCATTAACAGTACCAGCTGATCCGTCTCGGAGACTGTCTGTCACTGAACGGAAGTTTGGTTATGCAGATCTTCTGGAGGAGATAGGTGTCCCTCGATTCCTGGTTGAGGATGAGACAGATGCTGATGGAGATCTTTCAACAGTACTTGTACGCTGTGCCGTGTTGCCATCACTTGTTGCGAACCTGCTATGCACGTTGTGTAGGAAGCATACACTCTCCACCCCAGCTGTCGACCGCACCGCACCCTCGGCATGGTGTGTGGCCTCGAGACTTTCTGCACCAGTTGCGACAAGGTCATCAATGCAACTCTGTCATCAGACTGTATCGATGGGACTCAGGCGACGAATGTCCCATTTGTCGTGGTGAGATCAGCTGTGTCGGCAACGATGGACATGGGTGTCGGGTACTCGGGACTTGTGTGAAATTTATTTTACAATGCCAATGACTCTTAACTTTGCCTTTTGATAGATTATACATTCAGTAATATGTATGCAAAGTTTCAATCATCTAGGTTGCTTTTCAGATGTTGAAATGTATGTGCCAATGTACATAAACTTTGAACACGATTTTCTCAAAAACATGTTTTCCCTCACACCTACTGCCTCCCGTGTCACTTATCTCTGCTATTGTTTGACAGAATTACTTGAAACTTTCTACAGTGTTTCTTGATAGTATGCTCTTGAAAACTATGTAGTAACTTTTTAGAAAACATTATTTATATTTTATATAATGAACCATCAATGTAAAATTTCATGATGAAAAAATACATTCAGATGTAAAAAAATCATGAAAACAAAAGTTTTTTGAAAACTTGGAAAGTCAACTGACTGTTTTCATTGGGATTATGTGGAGTAACTACACACCAAATTTGAGTCATGCCATACAGAACTGATGTGCATCTATGCAAAGAATGTCCACTGCATCATGCCATACAGAACTGATGTGCATCTATGCAAAGAATGTACACTGCATCATGCCATACAGAACTGATGTACATCTATGCAAAGAATGTACACTGCATCATGTCATACAAGTATTGTAAAACATACATTTTAACATATAATTATCAATCATCAAGTGCCATCCATTTTGAAGAACACAAGAACATTACCTAGGTAGTCATGACTATCGTCAATGACAATAATGACTATGGACATGGTCCGTGTTGTTCAGACAAACATCGACATCATAGCGATGTAGGCATGTCGCACGTAAACGTTATCAATCACGAGGAATACAAGTTATATAAATGTTGTAACTACATAATTAATGTTGCTCAGGCAAACATTTTAACACAGCATGACCAACCACATCACACATGTATGCTATGTGTGAGAATACTCGCCCTGAGATTTCCTCACTGGCACTGCTATCGGTTGGCCAATAGCCAATAGTCGCGTATATCACATTTTGATTTAAAGTTTGTTTTCTCAATATTTCCGAAATGTCTTCGATAATAAATGATACAACATGTATCGATTATGTAAAAATGTCAATTCAATGTACCTCAGACGTGTGTATCAGCATTATGTATTGCGATATTTTGTGCATAAAGAAGATGACAACTTTGAAAATGCTCGCGAATGCTATTTTGGAAACCTGTTGATCGATTTCCCACGCTGGCATAAATGAATGCGTAGTAAAGCTGTCGTAATAGTAGAAAGCTAATTAGAAAGTTTGTGATCGCTGATTGGCTGGCAGTGCCTGGGAGAGGTCGGTAGGGACTGATTGGCTGGCAGTGCCTGGGAGAGGTCGGTAGGGACTGATTGGCTGGCAGTGCCTGGGAGAGGTTGGTAGGGACTGATTGGCTGGCAGTGCCTGGGAGAGGTCGGTAGGGACTGATTGGCTGGCAGTGCCTGGGAGAGGTCGGTAGGGACTGATTGGCTGGCAGTGCCTGGGAGAGGTCGGTAGGGACCAGAAAACAACAGTTGTTGCCAATATCGTCACAGGAAAATTGGACTTACAAGATTTTGGGGAGGCAAGGGAAGCGTAATTATTGACTGACACATCGTAACAGCATAATGGAGGGCCAAATATCGTCATGATTATGCCCAAATCATAATGGTTGGCATCTCTGGTGTTGTCGTATATGATATCAGGTTACCACAGCCATCTGACAAACACGTGGCAGGGTGTGTTTACGATAATTTTTATTAGCCCATTATCCGCGGGGTCACCAGGTCACATCTATATGACTGTTTACGTTATAGCTTCAAAGGCACAATAAACTACGTTAGCGCTAATATTTGTTGGTTTAAGGACATGATTTAGTTAGGAAGACATGGTACTGATGTGTACTGGAATCACAGTAACCAGACAATATGTTTTCCGTGTCCACGGCGAACAAATAAAGCTGGTTCAAAGATCGAAGTGCACATGGTCGTTACTATGGAGTCACCATCGACGTTCAGTTCAACATTTCCTAGCATGTTGAAGGAAAAAATCAACTGACACATTAGCCGCCCCAGCTACCTTAATGAAAACGCTATTGTTTGATAGTCATTAAAAAGCTTGTCTAAGAAATTGAGAAACAAGCACACCTACCGTCCATATCAGAAACAGCTGGGTCGATTTTAGGTGTGAGAAACGCTATGAAGAGATTTAGAAGATATATTCCTAATGCATATGTCACTATGTACCACCCCTACAAGCAGAAGAAAATGCCAATGTCATTACAATATAACATTTTAGTTGTACAATTATATCAATCAGGAGTTATCAATACGAAACAACATAATGTGGTTAATGATTTGTTCTCCTTCACAGACCACACAGTGGCAAAACTATTGTACTTTCAACCAACCTCTGTGTACCCTATGGACAACCTACCCAGTACCCCTGATATTAACAATGTTTTCAACAAATATATAAAGCTAAGGAATCATGAATACAAAACTGGATGATCTACTGTGAATTTTACAGTGCGAAATGCTTTACGAAACAGCCAATAATAATTTCTATATGTTACCAAACATAGACTATAGCTACAATTTCTTGGGAAATAGACTATGCCAATGTTAGACAGCAGACAATTTTAGCAACGCTTCAAGGTAACTGAAAGAAGCCATTTGGAAAAGAGACTAATAATATTTTGTAGGGAGCCCATAGGCAAATTATACTTTTGAACAGAGGTCAATGAGACTAGTTACAGAAATATGCACTACGAATTAAAACCAAATGAAACAGTTCAGTAACATTCTGAAGTTATCAAAGTAAGGAAGTTGTAACTAATGCCATTTATTGGGCAATGTTTCATGTACAAATTCTAAAGGTGTGACATTTAATTTGGCCCTCACTTACAGAGCATTAAAATGAAACAGAAAAAGCAGGAAACTTACTTGTAATAAGAACACCCTAATTCCGTAGATTATAACCAGAAGTACCCAGATTATCCAGCGGAAAACCGTGTATGGTGTGGCTTTATCTAATAAATGTTGATGCATCTGAAAATAAGACGTTTTTATAATACATATTCATGATATTAGTTCAGTACATTTATAAATACTTACAAGGAAAGAACAATATTGTTTCCTCTGCCAGGTCAAATTTGTTATCACATTGTGTTGATTTTATTTTCCTACAATTCTTTCTTAAATCGCACATCACCATTGGAAGAAGTGACTGAATTCCTTACTCTGAATTATAATCAGCAGATCTCAATCAAGTGAATAGGTTTACAAATTTAGAGACCACCAGCTTTGCGAGTCTGACAGTTTAAACATTCTTTTACTTTCCCTGGCATAGACACCAAGGTAGTAGTGGGGCGTGGTGGCTGTGTGGCAGTGCACCAGACTGTTGGTCGAGGGGATCAGGGTTCAAATCCACCATGCCGTCATTTCAAAACTTGGGGGAAAAAGGGGAACTGGAATAATATTATAATGATATATAAAATACTTTTATTGCACTAAAATCCTCGGGAGACCCAAGCTCGGCAGTGCACCAAAACAAAAGGGGTTAAGCAGTTCATAATCAATAAGCAGTTCCAGTTGTAAACATATGGATTGGTACACTGGGGAGCTATGGAGAATAAGCAAGTTTAAATGGGTGGGTTTTCAGTTCACGGCAAAATGTTGCTATATTCCTACAGACACTAACAAGGAGCGAGTTCCACAGAGTCGGTGCAGCAACTGAAAATGTTCTAGTTCTGACATTTGTTTTAACAATGGGAACAAAAAGTACATTAGAATTAGATGGTCGAAGCTGTCTGGGCTGTCTTGCAATAACGTGGACTCAGGCACCCCAAAGAGCACCGGTGATCTCTAAACTCACTACTTACCAGCTTAGCTGTGATCAGCTAGGGAGTATCACATCAAACAGACCTATGTCTACTGAAAGGTAGGTATAACGATTCTGGAAAATATCCCAAAATGAGATAAACATATCAACCTACCATGTGGTAGTTCTTGTATTTTCGACTGAAGAATCCAGGAGCATTTGCCGCAGCAGAATCTCCAGCAGATGATGTATCATCCATGCTGGCGTTAGAAACTTCACTTAGTTACCTGTATCAGACATACAGAATAAACTTTAATTTAATAATTTACAGGTGTACATTGAAACGGATATAAAGTATCTGGATCATTTAAATGTTAAGATATTCTATACTTATTTTTTATTGAATAAAACTAAACTTAGACTACTTGAATGTTGAAATGAAAAATATATGTATGTAGTTATGGAATGTATTATAATTATCGACAATAGTTTGCCAGGATGACAATGCAGGCCCTGCTGGTACTGATTCACTGACTAATTTGAATATAAAATAACTTGGATCTGAGCAGCCAAACACGTATCTATAACTTGATCCACACAGTGAGAAAGCTAATGAAAAACAGCAGTAGGTAGAATCAATAATTGTTTCACATCATCATCTCAACAGATTTCCAATCATATGAATGCAAAGCAATGGATTTATTGAGAAGCATCTTCTGTGACAAAATATTTCGAGTAGATCACGTAAAACAAGTGCTAGTTTGGTGATTGGTGTGATGATCATAGCGTAAGCACACAAACGCAGGGTGAACGCTCCTGAAAGACAGGTCCAGGTTCATGACGGCAGAAAATTGGGGTTCACAACTGACTGACTACCTTATCCGAATCTGTGTTATAGCAGGGTGTATAATTATGAGGCCAGACTGTAATATGTTCCAGCGCCATGCGAATAAGAACAAACTTCGCCGTTATTCGCAGACCTGCTCTGCGAATAAGAAAACTTTTGGCCGTAATTCGAAGAGCTGCTCTGCGAATAGCCTCGTCCAAATTAGTTTCATTTGCATTTAGCCTGGCCCTAGGTAATTTAGCCAGGACGATACGATTAATTGCATATGTTCATAGATAATGTGTTTACCGGTAATAGCTTACGGGTTTATGTGAGCATTGCACCTTAATTTATTATTGTCTTGTTATGCACACGCATTGTTTGTTGGCTGTCAACAATATTTTGACTTGACATCGGCGCCCCTCACAACACCGCCTCCTACAACTGGAAGGAAATACCGGCGCGTTTACTCGCCAAAAACCCCGTGTAACCTCGAAGAAAAAAGTCTCCCAGTTCCACTCACCAACATACCTATATATAAAGAAACATGCGAATGGTATTGCTACAGCAACGATGTCAGATTAAGTGCTATTTTAACAAAATTTTAACTGTCAAAATTGATTCCACGTTGCACAGCCTCGAAATGAAACATGTGACCTATTTCGGTAGATCACGTGCTTCCGTGAAGGCAGCCTCGAACGCGAACCCGGTCCTGGGTCTTAAATGCGAATCGTCCAATTTCCTTTTAACTTGTGAACACATTAAACTATTGCTTTAGGAAGACTCTCGGTGAAAATATGTAGTCCGATGGAAATGCACGTAGTTTTGCATGATGATACAAAATGCATTGCAAATGTTTTTTCTTTAGTTATTATTGATTATATTTACGTCCGCCCACTACTGGAGTGCTATGCCAATGAAAGGGCGCTGTATAGGGACTGTACAGAGACGGACAGCCAATAGTCATTCCAGTCCAAGATGTCTTGAACTATTTAAAGCACTTTTTCAGGCTTTCCTTTCCCCATATCTCTTGCAATATTCCCCCAAAGCATTAGAGTGTTCAACATGTTGAAGTTGGATGCAATACGGTAGAGAAAGCACACAGAATGCAACAATGTGAAGTGGGTAACATTGGCAAACGTGAATTGTATATCATGTGTTCGGAAAGACTGAGCATTTTCTACAGTTGTGTTTTAAATTTGTTAAAACGGGGACAAATATGTTCAAATGCATTTATAAAGTTCTCTAGTTTATCCTTCCGCGTATATGTATGTATAGTTCCATTAATAAAGGGGGTGAGGCCGAGAAATTATTGTACCGCTGAACTGCTTTGGTTGTTGTCCTTTTCCACTGCTCCAAATTGGAAGCTTTTGCTTTGTACTTTTTATCTTCCTCTGTGAACTGCATGATAATCCTGCTAGCAGACAATCGCATTGTTATATTCAATTCATTCTTTTAGAAAACGAGCATGACACAGATGGTAAAAGAAGTGAATTCTTTTGGACTAGATTAGTCATAATATAGTATGGTATAACAGCATGGTGGGAGGTGTTGCAAACAGTGTCTTTAAGAGGTTGAACACCATTGCATGACATATAAGTCAGCACGCAGTTGTTGTTGTTGTTGCTGATTTCAATCTGTTCCAATTGGCAGACGTACTTGTAGTAGATGGTGCCGATCCGATGGAACAACAGGATTCTATAAGCACAAACGGAATGCAATGATTCGTTATGACATTCTTCAAAACCTTGATATTCAATTTGAATGCTAAATGTTGCTTAGAAAACCCTGCAGATGGATCGCTGTTGCCAACGAGACGCCATCTTTGTTGTTCTTCATCTACAGGCCGTTAAAAAACGTGCTCAAAGGCGTCGTCGACGCAACGATGACGTCATAGACGTTACAGACATGAAATAGCGTATTACAATACAATAAAAACACTTATATTGCGCTAAAATCAATGCAACATTATTGAACAGCGTCTAGTGGGTTTAACAATTCTAGGTGTAAACAATCGGATCGTTACGCTGGGCAGCTTTGGAGGATAGGCAAGTTTAATAAGTTTGTTTTTAGTAGACGTCGAAATGTTACTACATTTCTTGTCGACTTAAGCTAATAGAAAGATTCTGCACATCAAATGTAAATCATGGCAGTAGTGATATGCTGAGTGGCGCCATCGCTGGAAAATGGATTCATTGATATATTTTACAAGAATCGCGATTCATGTTATGCTCTACATGCAAACATAATAATTGTTGCTTAGATGTTATCAAAGTTGAAAGTTTAAACCACGTTAAAAGCAAACCTTGGAAACAGTTTCGAGTCTGTTAATTTGTAATGTGTGCATAGTCAACGCGAAAGGAACTAAATTTGTTTGTTAACAGGCGAAATGTCGCCTGATATTTTTTCTATGTGAGCTTCTTCCTTAGCTGAACAGCTGTCCCTCTCCACTCTGGGGGCGGGCGCTGCCTCAAGGCACCAAGATAGGTGTTGATTTCTGTCTTGAACTCGTTTCTCTCCCTGATTGCAACTATTTCCTCTGGGGGTTAATTCCAGAGGCGGGAGGCAGTTGATAAGGATGTCCTCTTATGACCAGCAGCGTTTGATGATGGAATTATCACAGCAGCTGTGTGGCTACAAACCAAAACGGCGACAGTTGTGGTCAAAACGGTGACAAGTCATAAGTCAAAACGGCGACAAGTCATAAGTCAAAACGGCGACAACGATTAGTCAAACCGGCGACATCCATTGGTCAAATCGGCGACAAACCAGAACGGCGACAAGCAAAAAAGGCGACTGTTGTTAAAATAATACTAAGAAAAACAATGACATTTTACTATTGTCAGTGAACGTCACAAAGCCACATGCAAGCTAAGTCTTTGAACCGCGTTTTTCATCAGGATACCTTTTCATCAGATGGAAGCCTGGGGCAATCCGAAGGTTGTGAATGTGAAGCCATGTATGTTATTCACACCTACCCTGTATGAGGCGAAGCATTCAACAGCAGTGTAACCAGCTAACTAAATTTGGCCTCCATTTGATGACGAGTAGGCCTGCAGGAATAACAACTGCTCAAAATGAGGGCATCTGTGATGATTACACTTCACACCCAATTCGAACCTTTGGCAAGTTTGATCACACCACATTGCCACAGTTCACTCAGCTGTATAAATGAGTACCTGGCAATACAGACAGTGGTGGATATGTGAACGAATAGTTTTCGCGCAGTAATTGCAGCATGGCTGCATGCTTCCCCGAGAAGTTGAGATGGCCTTGGAATGAACAGATCTGCCAGGGGGTGAAGTGTAAAGCGCTTTGAGCAGTCCTAAGGACTGGATACCGCGCTATATAAGAACTTACCTTTTTTACCTTTATAAATCCTCTTGTTGCTATGGAAACACATTCAGTTTGTTAGATTAACAACATTGTGTAATATTGTGAATTACATGTGATATTTAACTTGTTTAGTAATACTTGTTTAATATAATATAACCCTTTGAAACTATGCAATAATATTTGACATGATAATGACCTACTGAGAGAGGCACAGGGAGTGAGTATTGATTAAGTATGTAATTATACCTCAATACACTTTTGCATTTTTATTGTATGTTCTTGAGAGGTAATTACCACATCACACATGACATTCCGAGAAAGTGTCCATCCATTCAAAGAAATTGTACTGAGTGTCAATGACCTTGACATGGGACATGTATTTTGTCACCTACAGACACTCTCACAAGTTCGCTGGTTCCTGTCGCCCCATTCCCAGCGCCCCTTAGTGGCTGCCCTACCACTGAGGTGGAGTAATTTACCCTGGAGCAGCCAGAGCTGGCCGCACCCTTCACCTACGTGAACCACCTGTACGTGTCCCCGCACAACCTCAAGTACGATTGTCAGAAAGTCTTCGCAAAGGTTAGTGCCCTCACACTGTCTCAGTACAACCAGGTCATCTCAGTACAACCAGGTCATCTCAGTACAATCAGGTCATCTCAGTACAATCAGGTCATCTCAGTGGTCATCTCAATTTCCAATACTATTAACTGCAAGTAGACAATTTTGCATGTTTTATGAGAATTTCTGATGTTCAGTGTTCAGAGGATATCGTAATAGGTGAAATTTGTCACAAAATTAAATTAAGAGAAGGCACAAAATACACACGTATGTGGTGTAGCCAGTCCCCACCTGCCGGCTTGAAGGTTAAACGAGATGCATTTGATCTGACTAGATGAATATCAAATTGAGCAACTTAAAAAAATACTTTTGGTGCACAATGCAGAAATGTCATGGTATGAATGTGCACCACTGTGTAATTCACAGCTACATTCTGTGTAGGCATGAAACGTCGCTTGTTATGTGGAGATTCAGGACTATGACACGGAGGGTGCAGCGCCTCTCAAGGTAGGCTGACATTTTGGGTGCATTTCAGTGTCCTTACAAACTCCTGCTAATTGGGAGCATGACACATTGCTATTGTCACATACTAATAACAGCATGACACATTGCTATTGTCACATACTAATAACAGCATGACACATTGCTATTGTCACATACTAATGACAGCATGACACATTGCTATTGTCACATACTAATGGCAGCCTGACACTTTGCTATTGTCATATACTAATGGCAGCCTGACACATTGCTGTTGTCATGTACAAATGACAGCATGACACGTTGCTATTGTCATATAATAATGACAGCATGACACATTGCTATTGTCACATACTAATGACAGCATGACACGTTGCTATTGTCATATACTAATGACAGCCTGACACTGCTATTGTCATATACTAATTGGCCGCCTGACACTTTGCTATTGTCATATGCTAACGACAGCCTGACACATTGCTATTGTCATATACTAATGACAGCATGACACATTGCTATTGTCATATACTAATGACAGCATGACACATTGCTATTGTCATGTACTAATGACAGCATGACACAATGCTATTGTCATATACTAATGACAGCATGACACATTGCTATTGTCATGTACTAATGACAGCATGACACATTGCTATTGTCATATACTAATGACAGCATGACACATTGCTATTGTCATGTACTAATGACAGCATGACACAATGCTATTGTCATATACTAATGACAGCATGACACATTGCTATTGTCATGTACTAATGACAGCATGACACATTACTATTGTCATATACTAATGACAGCATGACGCAATGCTATTGTCATATACTAATGACAGCATGACACATTACTATTGTCATATACTAATGACAGCATGACACATTGTTATTGTCATATACTAATGACAGCCTAACACATTGCTATTGTCATGTACTAATGACAGCATGACACATTGCTATTGTCATATGCTAATGACAGCCTGTGAAAGAGCAACGTCAAGACAAGGCGTTCTCATTGTTAAAGTACAGCACATGCTCCATCAGTTACAAGGACTTACAGGGTAAGTCATACATGATCCACTATAAGTACAGCACATGCTCCAGCAGTTACAAGGGCTTACCAGGGTAAGTTATACATGATCCACTATAAGTACAGCACATGCTCCAGCAGTTACAAGGGCTTACCAGGGTAAGTTATACATGATCCACTATAAGTACAGCACATGCTCCAACAGTTACAAGGATCTACCAGGTAGGTTATCACCCTAAGTAGTCACCCTGTAAGTTGAGTTGGTGTTCAAATGTATTGATCTCCCAATAATTCTTTATTCCTTCTGTCATTCAAATTAGTAAGTAAAGGCTTCACGTCATGTTAAATTAATAGTCTCCCTACAGTGACCACACTGTACCATATTAGTTTCCCTACAGTGACCACAAGTTCTGCCATTGCCGGTCCCAAGCCCGGATGAGAAAGGAGGAGGGCTGTGCGTGAGGTTAGCACCCTCACCATGTAAGAAAAACTCAAGCTACAGAAACCAGTACCAAAGAACAATACGTCAAAGGTGCGAGGAGTGAAGTAACCCAGGAAACTGGGATCATGAAGGATGGCAGCCAAACCCGGTCGGGAGCTGACACCCCGAGAGCGGAGCTCCTCAAGCCGAAAAACAAGATACGAGTGGGCTCCTGGAACGTGAGAACACTGTATCAAGCAGGAAAGCTTCAGCAAGTACTGCGGGAGATGGAAAATTACAAAGTGGAACTTTTATGTGTGAGCGAGGCTAGATGGATAGACTCAGGGAAGAGGACTTTGTCCTCGGGACACACCATACTTTATTCAGGCCGATCAGATAACCAGCACAGAGGTGGAGTTGCCATCATTGTGACGAGAAAGGTGGAAAAAACTCTGCTGGAGTGGAAGCCAATCAACGACAGACTACTCAAGGCAAGATTCAATTCCAAGTTTGCAAAGCTGACAGTGATCGCATGCTATGCACCAACAGAGGATGCAGAGGAGGAGATCAAGGATGAGTTCTATGACCAGTTGGAGGAGGAAATCCGGACAACACCCCAGCATGATGTACTCATGGTGGTAGGAGACCTAAACGCAAGAGTTGGAAAGGAAAACACAGGAAGAGAAAGGGCCATGGGCACCGAGGGCTTTGGATGCATAAATAACAACGGCGAGAGACTCTCTGACCTATGTGTTCAGAATAACCTAGTCATAGGTGGAACTCTATTCAAGCACAGAAACATTCACAAAACCACCTGGAGGTCCCCAGATAACAACACTGTCAGCCAGATCGACCATGTGATAGTCAATCAGAAGTGGAGACGATCACTTCAGGACGTTAGAGCCAGACGCAGAGCTGATGTGGGGAGTGACCATGTGCTGGTAGTAGCAACATTGTCCTTGAAGCTACGGAAGACACAAAGAAGAGAAGAGAGACAACGGCGATTTGACACAGGAAAGTTAAAGAACCCAAATACAGAGAAAGCTTTCCAGCTGGACTTAAAAAACCGCTTTCGCATACTCCAAGAGGAACAAGAATTGAACATCGACAGTTTCAATCAGGCACTGATGGAAACAAGCAAGAAACTTTTAGGGTACAGAAGAAAAAAGAAGGAGGAATGGATCAAGTCAGACACATGGACAACAATTGATGAAAGAAAAGCAACAAAAAAGAAGCTAAACAACGCCAAATCTCAACGACTGAAGGAACAGCTGCAGAGTAGATACTAGATACTCAGAACTGGACAAAGAAGTCAAAAGGAAGACGAGAGCAGATAAGAGAGCCTTCATCGAAAATCTGGCAGATGAAACAGAAGCAGCAGCACAGACACAGAACATGGCCACACTGTACAATATAACCAAAACGCTGACTGGCGGTTTTAAAAATAGTGATATTCCAGTGAAAGGTGTGGATGGAAATGTTGTCACCTGTGAAGTAAAACAGACCCAGAGATGGAAAACACACTTCGAGACCATCCTCAACAAGGAAGCACCAAGAAATCAAGCAGAAATTCCAGAAAGCAAAGAGGACCTGAAGGTCAACACAGACCCACCATCTGCTGAAGAAGTGAGAAAAGCAATCAGGACCATGAAGTCTGGGAAAGCACTGGGTGCAGACTGTGTAAGTGCAGAGATGTTGAAAGCTGGAGGAGAAGTCACCATGGGAGCCTTGACAGAGATCTTTGAAGGAATATGGGAGACGGAAGAAACACCAGGCGACTGGAAGATGGGGCTGATCGTCAAACTACCAAAGAAAGGAGACCTTAGCCTTTGCAAAAACTGGAGAGGGATCACTCTGTTGTCTATCACTAGCAAAGTTTTCAGCAGGGTGATCCTTGACAGAATTTCAGAAGCCCTTGACCCACTGTTACGCAAAGAACAGGCAGGTTTTAGGAAAGGAAAATCCTGTGGGGACCACATCTTTACCTTAAGGCAGATCCTGGAGCAGGGCCAGGAATGGAACACGCCATTCTATGCAAACTTTGTCGATTTTGAAAAGGCTTTCGACAGCATTCACAAAGACTCTCTCTGGCATATAATCCGGCACTATGGAATCCCCCCAAGATTGTGAGCATAATCAGACTGCTATATGGCGATTTCAGGACCAAGGTCATTTGCGGCCAATACCTGACAGAAGATTTTGAAATCAAGACCGGAGTGAAACAAGGATGCATACTATCTCCCTTTCTCTTCCTCCCCCCAAGGAAACGTGGAGGAGATCAGTAGAGCGGGAGATGAAGGCTCTCGGGTGGAGTTGGGGCCAGGTGACGAAGCTTGCAACGGACAGGCAACATTGGCGTTCTTTGGTGTCGGCCTTATGTGTGATCCCGCACGAAGAGGATTAAGTAAGTAACAGTGACCACACTGTACCATATTAGTCTCCCTACAGTGACCACACTATCATTATCCTTACAGTGACCATGCTGTCTTAGGTTGGCATCCCTACAGCGACCACACTAGGTTGCCTCTCTACAATGATTACACTGTCTTAGGATGGCATTTCTACAGTAATCACACTCTCTTAGATTAGGCTGTCTACAGCGTCCACTGCACCACATGTTGAACTTGTTACAATGACCATGTTATCATATGTCAGCCTCTCTACAGTGACCACACTATGCTATCTTGGCAGTTGCACCTATACACCACTCTTTAGTAGTATGATCACTGTTTAATGTGACCATATCAGACAGTGTGACCTTGTTGAGACCACACTGTCGCATCTAGAGAGGTTGTACAGTTACGTCTAGTAAGACCACAATACAAATTCTAATAGAGATGTTTTGTATGAAGACAACAGTGCCTGTTGCCTGTGTGAAGGAATCTGGTTCATATTTCAATAATATGGGGCTAATACGGAGGGAGGGAGGAAGGGAGGGGGAGAGGGTAGGGAGGGAGAGTGGTCAGAGAGAGAGAGTGGTGAGGAAAGAGGGGAGAGTTTGGAGAAAGTGGTGAAGGAAAGAGTGGTGAGGAGAGAAGGAAGAGGGAGAGAAGGGAGAGAGTTGTGAGGGGAGAGGGAGAGAGTGGTGAACGAGATATGGGTGATGGAGAGAGGGGAGAAGGTAGCAAGGGAGGGAGGGGGGCCGAGGAACGGGGGGCGTGCGAGAGAGGGGTGAGGAAACTGTAGGATTGTTGAAGCTAGGTCGGTCACGAAGTAGACACAATAAAGTATTGTTTACTCTTGAAAACTCTAGTATTGCTAAAATGAAGTCACATAAAAATTGCACATAGTTGATGTAGGCTGAGAGTTATTTCATGGTGCAGATTGTGATAGTTATTTGATGTTACATAGTTATTTGATGTTGCAGACTGCAAGAATTATTTGACATTGCAGACAGAGAGTTATTTGATGTTGCAGACTGCGGGAGTTCCCCAGTCAAAGGCAGCAACTTGCTAGAATCTCTTGAACACAGCATGAATCCAGAACTTCAGAAGGTTCGTTCTTATGTTCTTTGTTAAGTTTGTTGTTAATTTTATTGTTATGTTTGTTGTTATGTTAGTTGTTATGTTTCTCTTGGAGATAAACCTCTCCTGAAAGTTACAGAAGGTGGATATTGATCTCAGTAGGTCAGTGCGACAACAAACATTATCTGACTGACACTCGCAATAAGATCAGACTTCGTTGTCCACCTGCGATGTGGATCTTCTCACCTGTGATCTTATTACATCTTGTTACATTGTTAGATCCGATTAATCTGGTTACATCCTGTTGGTTCATGTTACATCTTCTTACATATCTTTACACTTGGTTATACATTGTAACATTTGAAATCCTGTTGGATCTGAGTACATGGTGTTACATCTTGTTACACATGGTTACATTGTGTTATACCTGGTTACATCTTGTTACACCTGTTACATCTTGTTACGTATTGTTGCACCTGGTTACACCCTGTTAATGACAGACTGTGTGCTTCAGTATGCGCGTGAGACAGACAACATCCTGGACTATTCACTATCTACCCTCAAATACAGGTGAGGCAGGACGTTCCAATGAAACCTCAAATACAGGTGAGACAGGACTGTCCAATGGACCCTCAAATGCAGGTGAGACAGGATGGTCCAATGGACCCTCAAATACAGGTGAGACAGGACGATCCAATGGACCCTCAAATACAGGTGAGACAGGACGGTCCAATGGACCCTCAAATACAGGTGAGACAGGACGATCCAATGGACCCTCAAATACAGGTGAGACAGGACAGTCCAATAGATCCTCAAATACAGGTGAGACAGGACAGTCCAATGGACTCTCAAATACAGGTGAGACAGGATGGTCCAGTGGGCACTCAAATACAGGTGAGACAGGGCAGTCCAATGGACCCTCAAATGCAGGTGAGACAGGAAGGTCCAGTGGACCCTCAAACACTTCTACAACAGGATGACGTTTTCCAACGGTCAGTCATGTCTCCTGAGGTGACCTGGGAGCCCGTGTCTTGATCTGCTGATCTTGGTGCAGTTGGGCAGGAAGTTCCGGGTGGGAAATAGCAGAGAAAAACTGATAACAAATTAATTAAACAACATTTAATAATTTTAATAAAATAATTAAAACTAAAAGAAAAATCATGCATTATTATAAAGGTACCTGTAGTGTGCTTGTAGGTGGTAAGGAAACAATATCAATTTGTGGTTTAACTTTGCAGTGAGGCCTGTTGCCACCAGGTGGCAGCAATGAGGTGGAGATGGACGTGTATCAGGAACATTTTGGCACAAGGTTCGTTGTGGAGTGTCAAGAGTTTCAACTAAGGCTACAAGTAAACCTGGCGGAAGACAGGAAACCACAGCTGCTGGACAATGTGAGTGGGGCACTTCTAGCCCACAAGTAGTTTCTCAGCCTAAATACTAAACTTGCAATGCACTGACATTTCATGCTCATAACAATTACAAATTCAGAGTTGTAGAACAGTTTCAGCCAACAAGAAGTGTTGTTGACTGAATAGTTTAATTGTCCTGATGATGTAAGATGTTCCATTAATTTGTAATTTTTTTTTTTTTTGCACATTTAACATGAATTTATTTTTGTGTACACACGTGATTTGTATATATATATATTTGCATGGACAAAAACATTTATAGTATATAACTGTACTTTGTAAATAATACATTCTCAGTATTGGTTGTTCCATCTTTCAGCCGGAACCCTTTTTTATCACCCTTTCCCTGTACGATGCTCGGGAAGGGAAGAAGATCTCGGAGGATTTCCACTTTGATCCCAACAAGAAAAGAATCCGGTCGATGATCCCTAACGAGCTGCTCAATACCACCGACATGTTGAACAGCGTCAACAGGGCAACATCCGGGGAACCAGACCTGTACAGAGTTGACTCGAAGTGGCTTGCCTACTGTGATTGCGTGAGTTATTGTCCAAGGCACAGTAATAACGTGGCTGTGAGATCTGCAGTCTTCTTCAGTCTTGTTCAGTTTTAATCTAATAACTTTCTTTATAATATATTCTGAAATTAGCAATTGTCAGACATCTTAGCTTAGGTGTTAGGTGTATAAATCAGTAGAAAGCAATCACTGAAACTTACTAGTGCATTCCCATTATTTGTTTCTCTCACCTAGTGCCACTTCTTAAATCACTGCATTGGCTCCCTGTCTGATATCGCATGACAACCCATCAACCAAAACTCCACCTGCTTAAACTCACTTAACCACCATAGCTTCTCACCGTAGATTTTACCACAACAGAAGGGTCTTTATTGTATTGTATTGTTTTGTTATGTATTGTATTACATCGCCAGGCCATCTACACTGTGGCAAGGCCTCACCATGAGCACGCGTTGAGAAAGTTTTCCAGGGCGGCATCAACGCAGCCGTAGATCCCTACATTCCAAACCCCGATGAGAAACTGGGTACCAAGATACACCGCCAGATGGCACTGTACTGCAGCAAGCTTGGCCACTATCGGATGCCATTCGCATGGGGGGGCAAGGTCGTTATTTTGTCTCTGTGTCAGCAAACTTCCTGTTCTAGTTGTGTAGTGTTAATTTAGTTGAAACTGATATTCAGTAAAACCTGCGTTAGTGGACACCTGTCCATAGTGGACATCTGTCTATAACGAAAAAAATTTAAAGTCCTGAATTACTTACTATTAGTTTGCATTGTCTGCTAACGGCCCATAGCGGCCCCCTGGCCAATGTGGACATCAGACAGGGAATTTGGACCTAACCATTCATTGTCACCCTGCTGCTTGTGGACAGATCAAAGTGCATTGACAATCCTGAGACTCAATTTAGCTGAGCCACCGCTGATACCCACTAACATCACTAAGTATGTATTCTGTGTCATACCATTTGCATAATGTCGTCAAAAAGTATACGAAATGTGCTCCAGATAAGGCGAGCCTCTTGCCTAGCCCTAGTCTAGGCCACTGCCAGCTGTATAAACTTTCATCCCTTGGTTTCTATTAAGATAAAGTTATTTATTTACTTAAATTACATACATAAAGTTATTTATTTACTTAAATTACATACATAAGGTAATATCTGACATAGTGGTAGTAAACGTTTTCGGTAAAAAGGAATTAACAGCAGGATTTTAGCATAAATTAGTACACACTGACTTCGTTTTTTGTTACACAGTGTTCTCTGTATTCGCTAGGTGGCAGGTTTTTTTTTCTCATGCGAGGTTAATAGAAGACACAGTTAGCAAGTATATTAGCCTAAAGTGTTCTTTTGATCACCAAAAAAGCCTTATTCAAGGCTAACGTAGCAAACTAATTAAAGCTAAATTGTATGATGGCGCCATGCAAACGGCAGTTAAAGGCCACAAGGCACTTAATTTGTGGCAGTTGCAGTAACTGGGTGGACTTCGTCAAGTCTGGGTGCGAGAAGTCGTGGGCTGAGGTCCAGGCAGATAGTTTTAGTTTTGAGTGTAGGGGATGTACGAAGATGAAGGAACTAGAGGAGGGGTTGGAAGAGCTGAGGCTGCTCGTTGTGGCAATGGTGGGAAGGGAACAGGGGGGTTGTGCCAGTAGTTCCGGTGGGGGAACAGTAGATGATAAAGTGGGGAAAGACACAAGAGATGCTAGGGAGAGCTCACCGCAGCCTGGGAGGAAGCTGAGAGGAGGGAAGGCGACAGGTCATAGGGAGACAGGACGTAAGGAGACGGGAAGGAAAGGAACGGGAGGGAAGACAACCGGAGTGAAGGAGAGGGGAGTAGGGGAGACAGGAGGGAAGGAGAAGGGAGTGGGGGAGACGGGAGGGAAAACAACCGGAGTGAAGGAGAGGGGAGTGGGAGAGACAAGAGCAAAGGAGTGGGAAGTGGGGGAGACAGGAGCGAAGGAGACAGGAGGGAAGGGGTCAGGACAGAATGTGATGGAGGGGATCGAACGGAAGAGTTATTCTGCAGCAGTGATAGAGGGGGCGAGGAAGAGAGCGAGGGTGTTTGTGGGGGATTCGATAGTTAGGAAGACCGACAGAGTCTTAAACAAGGGAGATGATGTGGTGGTCTGCTTGTCTGGAGCCAAAATAGAGGCGATAACTGAGAGGGTAAAAAACATTGTAAGCTCGGGTAAGGGTGGATCTGTTTTAGTACACGTAGGGACAAATAACGTAGAGAGGGAGGGTACAACTGCCATAGTTAGGAAATATAGGCAGTTGGTCAGAACACTAAAACAGACGCGGTTTGAGCAGGTAATACTGTCAGGGATTTTACCTGTAATGGGCAGGAGGGGTCACAAATATCGACATTGTCGGGGGATGGCAATTAACTAGAACTAGAAGTGCAGGGGGTTTAACTAGAGGTGTCTCAAGCAGAACAAGAGGCCACTAGCACAGATAAACCAATATCAAATCATCCGAAAAACATCTCTGAAAAAGGTTATAGATGCGTATGTTTAAATGCAAGGAGCATAGTAAATAAGAAAAACGAATTAAACATTATGGTAGAAGATATTGACCCTCACATAATTGGTTTAACTGAATCATGGGCCAACATAGATATAACAGATGCTGAATTAGGACTGACAGGATATGTAATGTTTAGGAAAGATCGAATAGGAAGAAGGGGCGGGGGAGTTACTTTATATGTTAAAGAATCTATTCAGGCTTATGAAATAAAACTAGAAAGGGAAGCAGATTGCGATGAAGCTGTTTGGTGCAAACTTGTTTCAGGAAATTCAAAATTAACTATTGGATTAGTTTACCGAAGTCCAAACAAATTCAAACGAAGAGGACAACACAAAAATAAAAACCACTATAAAGGAAGTTAGTAAAGGGGAATGTATCATAATGGGAGATTTTAACCATGGACACATACAATGGAATTATCTAGAGAGCACAGGGATTGAGGACCAACAATTTCTATTTTTAATCCAGGATAGCTTTCTTACTCAGCACGTACTAGAACCAACCAGGAGAGAAAATGTATTAGATATAGTTTTGTCATCACAAAAAGAATTAGTGGACAATGTAAAAATATTTGAACCATTGGGTAATAGTGACCATAATCAAATACATTTTGACATCAATGTAAAATCAGAAAGTAAAAATAAGAAAACGTACAAGAGAAACTTCCACAAAAGTAACTACAAAGATATGAGAAAATACTTAGCAAAGCTAGATTGGAATAACATGCTGATGAATAAGACCGCAATTGAATGTTGGAATATTCTAAAATATGAAATTGAGAGTATCATCGATAAATTTGTTCCCTTCCAAAAACAAGGAAAACGGTGTAGAAAGAAACACTTGTCAAAAGAGGCTATTTGAAAAATAATGCTATAACAAACTATGTGGAGGGTTTATAGGCGTACCAGAAAGGAAGAAGACTATGCAAAATACAAAGAGGCATTTAATGCAGCTACAACTGAAATCAGACAATCTAAAAGAAGCTATGAGCAAAAACTAGCATGTAACATAAAAAATTACAAGAGTTTTTATGCATATGTCAGGAGTAAACAAAACGTACAAGACAAGGTTGGACCTCTAGAAGACAGTGCTGGAAATATAATATCACAGGGGTTTTTAATGGCGGAAGACCTAAATGGTTACTTCAGTTCAGTGTTTACCAAAGAAGATATTAGTTCATTACCAGTTGCTGATGCTAAATTTCAGGGGGCTAAATCTGACTATTTAGGTCCGTTAGTTGTAACTCCAGAATTGGTAGCTAAGAAAACAAAGGCAATGAAGGATAACAAATCACCGGGAGTGGATGGGATTCCTCCAAAATTACTAATGGAAACAGTAGAACAAATCAGTACACCACTTGCAAGAGTATTCAACTTGTCATTAAAAGAGGGAGTTGTTCCGTTTGAATGGAAAGAAGCAAACATCATACCATTATTTAAAAAGGGTTCGAGAAATAAGTCAGAGAATTACAGACCAGTGAGTTTAACGTCAGTGATTTGTAAATTATTAGAAAGGTTAATTAAAGACCATATGGTGGACTTCCTCGTTAAGCATAAATTATTAAATTCATCTCAACATGGATTCCTTAAAGCGAGGTCATGCTTAACAAATATGTTATGTTTTTTGGAAGAAATCTCTAAGTGGATAGATGTGGGATCGCCAGTAGATATTATCTACTTAGATTTTCAGAAAGCTTTTGATAAAGTGCCACATCAAAGATTACTACTTAAATTAAAAGCCCATGGTATGGGGGATAGCATAACTGACTGGATAGAACAATGGCTGACTGACAGAAGACAACGAGTTGTAGTAGATGGAGAAGTTTCAAATAGGAAATCGGTTTTGAGTGGGGTACCTCAAGGATCAGTATTAGGACCTATATTATTCTTAATTTATATCAATGACTTGGACGACAGTATAACAAGTAACGTACTGAAATTTGCGGATGACACAAAACTGTTTAGAAAGGTTAATACTGATGGTGATAAACAACATTTACACAACGATCTAGACAGATTAGTGAAATGGTCTGAGAAATGGCAGATGTTGTTCAATTTTGGGAAATGTAAATGCCTACATACAGGACATGGGAACTTGAATGTAAACTATAAAATGGGAGATACTGTTCTGGGTACTACTGTAAAAGAAAAGGACTTAGGAGTTACAATAAGCGCTGATATGAAAGTTTCAGAGCAGTGTGGTATTGCAGCTTCAAAGGGTAATCAAATTCTTGGATTGATTAGAAGAAACATAACATACAAGGGAAAAAAGTTAATTATACCTCTTTATAAAGCAATAGTTAGACATCATTTAGAATACTGTATAAAAGCATGGAGACCATATCGTAAGAAGGATATAGATACGTTTGAACGCATACAAAGGAGAGCAACTAAAATGATTCCAGAACTGAGAGACCTTAGTTATGAAGAACGCCTGAAAGAATGTGGTTTAACAACTCTAGAGACAAGGAGGTTAAGAGGAGATCAGATTGAAGTTTTTAAGATATTGAATGGGTATGAAAATATTGATAGAAATATGTTTTTCTCACTCAAGAAGGATAGCAGAACTAGAAGACATGAGGTAAAATTAGTAAAGGATCAATGTAGATTGGACATCAGGAAGCACTCGTTCTCACAGAGGACAATAAATGAATGGAACAAATTGTCTACAGATTGTGTAACTGCTAGCAGCGTGAATATGTTTAAAAACAAGGTTGACATATATCTCAGGAGGGCGGGTTATAAGTAGATGAACATTGTTGGACTCTCGATAAGCCAATGGCTTCCTTGTCCACTTGCCATATGGGCCTTTGGCTTGGATGGCAAATCTTGTTAAATCAGACAGAAGTGTTTAAATTATTATAAAACAATTTTGAATTGTTTTGTAATATACCTGGTATCATCATGTCTCCTTCAAATGAAAACATAAACAAATAAACTGAAAGGCTAAAACAAAAGGTTCGTGTGCAGAAAGTAACATTTTAATAACATTTTTAAAGCTCCTACCAAACAAAACTTGTTGTCCATCTCAGTGGCAAACGTATTAGAAATGAAACAAATCTTAAGCCTTCGGCATGCCATCAGCCAGCTGACGTTTGAGTGATTGCAAGTAACTGATAGTTTGATCTAATTTCTCCGCTGTCAAGAAGCGGCTGTCAGCCAGCAGATTAAACAAGTAAGCTGTATGCTGGTCAGGTGGAATAAAGTCCTCTTTGGGGGCGACAGGTGTCGGTGCCACAACAGGTGCAGTAGCATTCTCACGTAACTCCAACATGTAGGCTTCAAAGTTGTATTCAATCAGCACTATAGCGTCATCCAATAGCATATTCCGATGTTCTGGAGGTATGAAAACAATCAGAAAACGTACATTTAGTAGCAATATGATTCAATAAATCTACCATAAAATAAATGTTTCATGAAAATCCATCTGAAAGTATGTATTGCAGATGTGCTCTATCGAAGACACGCAAACCAGCATTCCTGCTGTTTTTATCACTACACATAAAACAAGTGCTCCACTTTGAAGCCACTCAAATGAGCTTTCATGATGGACTAACATCAGCTTTTCCCACTGAAAAAGAAACAGATCATTTTTAAACAACACAATGCTATCTACTTTCTGTATACTTTGTAAAAGAAAGTTGTAATGTTGGCCAAAAAAAAGGTCAACCAATATGTGACAGTCCAATCCAAATACTGCAGGATGCAAAACAAATCCAATGTGCTGTTTGGTGAGCATCATGCTGTAAATTCAAATTTAACTTTCAAAATGTCACACATTTAAGTGGCCATGACTTGCCAAATTTTCAACTTCTTGCTAGGCTAGCGCTGCCGATCGCCAATTGCGCCATAGGCGAAACGGTTTCCCATTTGGCGAAAGGAAAACAAAACTCTTCGCCAATTTGGCGAAACGCATTTATATTATAATTGTTTTTCGCACCCCCTAATCTAGGCAAAGTCAATCGCCCTACAATGTTTTTCTATCTGGCTGTTGCTACTATAGGGCGAAGAGCTCGCTCGGCCGAAACGTAAGTATTTTCATGAAGCGTGAAACCTTACAAAAACGCCATAAACAGAGCAATAAACACGTCTTTCGTGTCTGTATGCATTCTTATATGTATATCACTAAAGTTACCTGACAATAACCATGTAAAAGTGTGAAATTATTACCTTTTTGTCAGAACGCATGTGCTTGTCAAGGTTTGTATATAACCGGATGTTGTTGTGAGCGAGAAAGGCATGCGGGATTTCCATAGATCTATATAAGGTCACGCTAAGAATTGCCGTCTGCTGGCCATAGAGTTACATCATTAATAATGCCCCTATAAACTATTAACTTACTAACGGGTGTTTTATTTATTTCTGTGCTGCTGGCCCATTCTGGCCTCATTCTACACGAAATCGCGTTTGATCATGTGACCCAAAGGCAACATCACGTGCACAGTATGGCGGCTAATTGTGAAATGTTTTCTATGTCACCGATAAAAGTACTCATAAGTAATTATTTGGAGCACATTTCTTCAGTTTCTTGACGCCCAATTGTCGGTTGTATGTCACAGAATACACATGTGAAACGGTTAGTGCGTATCGGTTTTAAAACTTAAGTTATTAGTTCCGTAGCCAAATGGCTACGGAACTGCCAATATGGCGCTTTAGCAAATGCCGCTCCGGCCTTTCGCCCCAGAGACGAAGAGTGTGGCGAATTTTTTTGCCTACCCCTAATCTAGGCAACCCCTAATCTATAATTGCCCGGCGATAAGCCAATGATGGAATTGCTCTCAGCGAATGTTTGCATCCTGCTGGGCAGCTACAAAATAATATTATAACCTTAACATATGGGAGCTCACTTCCTCGCAGTTTTTAAATTTGTTATCGGTTAAAATGATTCGTAAATGTACTTCGGCCGGCGAAGATCGCGGAAAGGAAAAAGGCGGACGGGTTCGTACGTTTTGCGTGGCTTATTCACGATAGCAAAAACCACGTCTTTCGCTGCAAAGTTTGCGTGCACGCGAAAGCAAGAACGTGTTTGTCACCGGGAAGGACTGCGCCAAGCCCAAGAAGACTTGGCAAAACACGATATATGTGCAGACCACCGGAGATCGATGTTACTGCCGAAACGCCAGAGACAGATAGACTTCGTCACTGCGAACGATCACGCGAACTCGGCGATTATCGCCCATAGGCGGACCGTGTTGACGCAAGCGATGCACCGTCTCCCGACAGCTAAGAACGCTTTCACGAGGAAGCCTTCAAGATCTGTACGGTGAAGGAGCAGCGTCCCGGATTCACTCTTAGTGAAACGGGTGGACACTGTCGCAGAGACCAGAATAGTGGTGGTGGACATTTGGGGCGACACTTGTATCGTCATTCATGGTGACGATTTGCAGTGTGTGTGCTCGATTTTCTTGTATTATATATTTATAATTAAACGTTGTTATGTTAATTTATATTGGTGTTATGTTCTCTTGTGACTATCTATATGTTTAATATACGTATATTATGTTTATATAATATATGGTATATTAGGCCTAGTAAAAAAGAAAATAGTTTCTTTTTTAAGTTAGAGGGAGGCCTTTATTATTTATGAATTTTTTGGTATTAGTTTCGAAGATGGCCGCCATGTCTTAGATGTTCACTGTGGTTTTTTTCGATGCAGTATGGAACATGCCAATGATGTATATATATATAGCCTGCCATTCCATTGTCAAATACATTACTTTTTAGTGGGAATGGCAGATGAATAGAAACATTTACGTAAATGTAATGTGGCTCATACCTGTTACACCGGAACACTACTTAAATTGACCAGAAAGAAACAAGAAGCAAACGCAATGTTGAATATATTTATAAATGTCATGTGCAGGTTTGACCATGGTTTCATTAGTATGTATCACAGGCATACACCTGAATGGTATTTATACTGATTGAGACTGGAATTTTGTAAATGAGTCTGCCAAGACTATTTAATGCAAGGCATCATCATTTTAATCTTATTTTAGACTCTGTAGAATGCACATACATCCCTACACCTTGTATGATGAATAACGAGTGAACTGAAAGAGTATAACAGTACTTCGTACAGCAAATTTTTTTTAGACAAAGATTTCACAGAACTGGAAAAACTTTTTTAAATAATCTTTTTCAATAGTAAATAAAACAGGAGGCGGAGACAAAAAAGGAAATGGGTGGGGACAAGAAACTAGTTTCTTTTTTTACGAGGCCATAACGCATTTTTTTTATGTCATGTTTTATTTATTTTGACGTTTTGTCATCTTAGTGTCTGCTAAAAAAATGGCTAAACAAAATCTCATTTGGCTAAAGTAAATTTGAACCTTTAGCCAAATTGGCTAAACAGATTTTAGGCCCAGCGCTAGCCTAGTCTTGTACACTTTAAATGTGGAAAATGGTTCTGTAAAACATTAATATTTAGTACTGCAGTACCACTGGAGGAAAAGGCAACCAACAAATTGAAAAATGTAGACATCAAACTTTGCCTACTATTGTTCGCCTGGAACACATTTAGAACATTGTAAAAACGATCTTTCGGTGAAAAACCCCTATGCAAGTTTGAAAAAAATGGAAGGCATAACTTTTTTCAAAGCAGAAAATGCAGAACAAGGATTAGTAAAACATCCATCTAAAACACATTTTAAAAGAGTATTATTTCTAAGCAACAATCTAAAAAGACATTTGAAATGACAATGCTCAAACAAATGTGTCTGGTAACAGTGGCTTCAGCAGAGTTGATATGGGCCATTGCAGGGACCATACCTTGCGGGGTGCCATGCAGGATGTTGAGTGTGAGTGAGTGGTGTAGTTCGTTCTGTTCATTGAGGATAACGACGAAGAGCAGACCGCGGCGCTTCGCATCCGCCACGGCCTTGCGCAGCAGCTTCTCTGCTGCTATCTTGTGGTCAGACAGCAGAGCTGAGCTCTTCAGTCGTTGCTCTATCATCTCCGCATAGCTCCTGACAGGCATACAAATAATTGTGTGGGTAAAACCTAAGGTAATGTGAATATCTGAGTCGCGAGGGATACACAACTCCTGGTGTTGAGGGCCAGGTCCCGTATTGTAGAGAAAAGTTACAATAAAGTGCGTAAATCTATCTTCTGAGTAACACATGTTTGTACAGACGTGTAAAAAAATTACAATTTGATTTATGTCAAGAATTTAGGGCCAGGTTTTACACCAAATACACATCTTACCATTGAGTGACATGTCAGGCTAACAACTACACCATACAAATGCAAGTCTCAACATACATCCACATATTTAACATTAGTCTACTTGAGCTGAACTGAACTTGAGGACAGCATCATTGCGTCACAACTAATGATGCTTGTCTGCCACTCATTGTGACACATCCAGAGCGCCACAAATATAACAACTTAATGTGATACTGTATGCTGTATAGCATCTTTGACACTACGATGTCACCTCAGATATAGGGATGTCATATTTGACACTACGATGTCACCTCAGACATAGGGATGCCATCTTTGACACTACGATGTCACCTCAGATATAGAGATGCCAGCTTCCAACCATAAGTCGGAAGTAATGCTGTTGCGGCAAAGCCCCGATGGCAACTGATGAATGCAGTTGTGGCAAACGTTGAAGGTGTTTGTGCAGGAGTGTATTGGGGTATCCAATCTCCCATTGGGGGGAGTAGGGGAAGGATGTCCTGTGGTGCATTTAAGAGCCATCTGGGCACTAATTTGGGTAGTCCAAAATTAAGTTTTTAAAGAAAAATATTAATAATTATCACTAACATCAATATTTCACAATGCCTTATCAAATGGTTTCATTATTAGATGACAGGCCCTCATTCCAATAGCAAAATGTGCATAAAAATCATCATTATCAAGAACTGAATGTGGAGTACAGAAGTCAGAACTGGTGTAGATTTATACAAAGAATGTACACTGCATCATGCCATACATGTATTTTAAAACATACATTTTAATATATAAATAACAGTGATCCACTGTGAAGAACACAAGAACGCTTGTCATGACTGTGGTCAATAACCATGTAGTTCAGACAAACATCCTAGTGACATAGCCGTAGGCGTAGCCTAGGCATGTGGCACGTAAATGCTATCAATAACGAGGACTACAAGTTATATAAATGTCATAACTACATCATTAATCTTGCTCAGGCAAACATTTTAACACAACACGATCAATCAGATCACACATTTATGCTACGTGTGAGTACACATGCCCAGAGACCAGCATCCTCCCCTGCCATCGCAGGTAGGCTTGATGAGCGATAATTGGTCAATACAATAATTGCACATACCACATTTTGATTTAGTTTGTTTCTTTAGTATTTCCAAAGTATCACCTGTAATAAATGATACATGTATTGATTATGTAAGAATATCAATTTGGTATACCTCTGATGTGTGTATCAGCGTTATATATCACGATATTTCGTGCATAAAGACGATGACAACTTCTAAAACACTGCCATGAACGACATTTTGGAAACCTGCTGGTTATTTCTTGTGCTGGCATGAATGAATGCATAGTAAACCTGGCGTAATTTGTAGTAAAAATATGCTATTTGGAAAGTATGTGATCGTTGATTGGCTAGCAGTTGCCTGGGAGAGGTCGGCAGGGAACGGAAAACAACGGCTGTTGACAATAGGGGTAAGACCACAGTTGACCTTCCTGTTTATTGGCCCAGTGCGTTAGCAACATTGTGTAACAAATTTGGACAGAATAGTTGTATTTTGGTTGTGTCACACCCACTGGAAGCATTGCGTAGATCAGCATTTTCAAATCTGGCCGCTACTGGCATCTGGTCATGTGATACCCTTTTATGGTGGCGTATCGAAATCAAGCCGTTCGCCTTGTATCTTATCAACTAGAAGTATGAAAGCAGTCACATAAAGAATAAAATTGGACAAACCTGAATCATTGGAATGTATCCTAAATCCTGTTAAATGTGAAAAATTTCCAATTTTCTTACAAAGTTATGCCATGTTTGGTTTAAAATCAAGCAATTATATGAATAATAATTTAAAAATAAACTCATTAGTATATTCAAAGAGACAATAAGCAGGCTTCATTGGTTCGCAGTGCTATGTAAATCCAGTGTACATGATCTATGATTTATCAAGTGTCAAAATCGACCTATAATTAAATTATGTGACTGGTTTTCAGCTAATAATACGGACAAAGCATTGTTTAGACTTGGCTGTCAAACAAATAATAATGACTTGACAAGTAGGAGTGTTCCATAATGTGTCTACATATACACTGTGCCGCAACTTGATATAAAATTTGACACTTTCTGAAACAAACAAATTCCCTATTTGGGGTAAGACCACAGTTGACCTTCCTGTTTATTGTTTCACACGAATGTAGGGCGTATTAAATTGCGATATGTGAATTTAAAGAATTCATATGATGTGACATAAGTGCAATTGAGCAGGCATATTCACAGGTTTGTTTGTAGAAGCTATTGACTGTGAAATGGTGCATTTTTTTGAGAGTTTAAAAGGCGGAGGGATTTATGGGAAATTTTTTGCTATGGGCCACGTGGACGCATGAATACAAGGCTATTTTTGTCAACATTGATGGGCATCGCACGTCGGGGCGTTTTAAAAGAGCTGGAGGTATGTGATTTTGATAAAACTTGGTCAGCATGTCAACGAGATGATGGCAGATGCTGTGAAAAAGTTTAAGAATTTTTAGTGTTCACGTTTTCTCATAATCTAACAAAACGTTAACATGGCCACCAATGCAATTTTCAACTGTGGTCTGATTCCAATAGTGTCATGGGAAACATTTGATTTTAAGATATTCTGTATGGGAAGGGACGGGGAGCGTAATTATTGACCAACAGGGCCAAATATTGTAATGATTACGCCCAAATCGTAATGGTTGGCATCTCTGTAGATACATGCTATTCAATGTAACATTTGCAGAAACGCCACCGTTGTTGCTGAAATTATACTATGCAATTCATAAGCACATTATATTGTGCAAAAATATTCCTAAATCCTACTACAATACTAATCACTGCATATGCATACCTGAGCTTGGGATTGGTGACAATGATGGCACAGTCAAAGGCTGGTTTCTCAGCCATGCCATGACGCAGACGGGGTCTCACTACTTCAGGTGGTACAAAAGGGTCCTGTCTGTAAAGAGATGAAAGTGTGGAACACTCACTACTTCACAAGTCTGGCCAACATGCCATCACAAAACACACACACAGGAGAATCAGCCAGGCAAACGACTCTATATTGGCTCATACCTAAACCTAAGACACTACTTAGCACAACACCTCACACAACACCTCACCTCACACAACACCTCACTTGCCAGACTGGTCAGTGCTCTCCTCACACACATTCTAACATAATACTAAACTTGATATCAATGTAGATGTTATCTATCGTAGTACATTGATAAGTACACTGATGGTTAGTACACTGTGTTAAGTACACAAACATGGTTAAGCCTAAAATATAATAATTAAGTAAGACAATAGTGTAAAACTGTATTAATAGCCCAGTTTAAGTGTTCATATCAAAGTTTGCATAGGATTTCTTAAATGCCAGGAGGAAAATTATGCCTCCTAATTGATGAAGCTGGAAACTGATGACGTGTTTCTTGTGCACATCAACAATAGACATCATTTGGCATGGAAACAAATTAAAGGTAGGTGTTCGAAACAAATTAAAGGTAGGTGTTCGTAAAACAATTTTTTTTATTATAAAATCGTGTTATTTAGTGTAAATTATATATACTGTAACATATGCCGACCGGCCAAACGTGTCGAAATGAAGACGCAAATTTTTAATCGACGCTTACAACACTCGACATCGCTGGTCAGTGCACTTCCCGAAAAGCTTTCGGCAAGTTCCGAGAGGGTCGCGACCCGAGGAGGCGGAGCTTGTATTATGTCAGCGCCTGTCACTGATAAGCAACATGGCTTCCATAGTAACAGATGGTTCATCAACGTAGTTGGAGGTACGTTATAGCACAAATTGTCGTAAATATTCCGTTTGTCACTGTGTCTGAGAAATTCCCTTCGTTTGAGATTTGTTTCATTTCAATGATTGTTTTCAACAAGCCGTGTCCGGCAAAAAGCATTGAGAAGCCAGAAAAAGGAGAGACTACAGGTAAAATTGTATTTATATGGAATTACACAATTGTAACAAAAATGCAGCTGATAAAGGTCTCTATATTATTGTTTAGCCTCATTTGTGGTATTTTTATGTATGCAATAAACTGCATTGACATAAATTATATCAAATTAATTATGAAGTGTAATAACTGAAAATTATATGTACCCAGTATAACTGAATTTTTACTTCATTACCCTAATTAACCATAATTAAGGAGTTAATTCATTTGCATAACATATTACAAGTACATCTAACAAGGTGGTAGAAAGATGCTTTAAAATTATTAAATGAAGTTAAGTATCATTATGTTGAATGAATTGTACAGTATTACTGTGACATGGATCTAACACAATGCATTCTATATGTACCGGTATACATAATTCTGAACTACATGACACCTATTTGATAAATATCTGCGATAGATGTAGCCAGATTACATTGACAACTCAAGCTGTCTGTATTGTACAAAGGTTAAGGGAGATGGAGATCATTTACATGATGTGGACCCCTGCATGACATTAATTTGTTATTTTAACAACACTACATGACATCTGTCTGTCACATAGATGACAAATGCATATTTGATAATATAATGCATATAATTACAGCCCCAATCACTCAGTGATAGGAAGTAATGTTATTAGTCAATATAATTATGCAAGAAAATACAGGAAACAATATGTAGAATAGTTGTCACATAATTTACAAAAAATTAAAACACTTATTATAATATACATACAACATCAGTGGTGATGATTTCATATGTTGATCAACATTTAAATTTCTGAGCCAAATATTATAGACAATAATAAGTGCATATAGTATCCCTGCAACCCTTTGCAACATCAGCAATACCTGTGTGTCGAGTACTTAAAATAATATGCAGATATGCCAAGTGTACTACTTTGGAAGTAGAACTGCTTTTCCAGCATTTTTACAACCTGCTTTCAAGCCAAAATGTACTAGCAACAAAATGTAATAGTAAACCGCAAAAAACGTGTTTACTCATTTTTAATCCAGATGTACCTGCACACCATCATTTCACTTTAAAAAACACCAGAATGAAGTACATGCAACGTGAAATAAAAAAATTCCACACACCACAACCATTGAGTGAGGCCCCCAGCATCCGATTTTCACATACCACCCACAAATCATGGAAACCAGTACATTTACCATTTTTAGAGCAACTTTACTTGGTGGCACCTCTTCTTCGTCATCCTTTCAGGCCGACATCAGTGCCTTGACTGAGCAGGAAGCAAAAGGGCTGCTTCTGCAGATGGCCGAGAGGGAGCCAGGCCTCTTATTCGATATTATGAGGCAAAATACACCAAGAACAGTGGGAAGTGTGGTTGCTGCAAATTGGTCATTGTCAAGAAATGACCAGCGATGTCGAACGTTTATGTTGCAACATACAGCCTGACAAATGTTTCAGCCTTCGACCTGTAAGTAATACAAGAAGGTGTGTGGCAGCAGTCTCAATCTCCTAACCACCTGTTTTTGGGGCCAACTTCCCATCTCCCATCTGTTTGTGGGTCCAACCTTTTACCCTTAGAGTCAATCTCCTATCCAATCTACCACCTCCCACCATTTTTTTAGATTTAACCTCTCACCAATTTTTCAGACCAACCTCGCACTTTCTGCCACCCCAATTACTTGAGTACCGTAGTGAACATCATTTTCTGAAGTTACATATTTCTTACTACAAATCAGTTTAGTAGCAGGGTTGGAGTCATTATGGTGATAAAGAAATGATAATTATTGTGTTAATTACATAATTATCACGAAAATAATCGATTTTAAATTCACATAATGATAATTAACCCGTGATGAAAAATAATGATCATCATGCCATCAGGTTATTTAATTATGTTGTCACCATTTGGGATGAAATTCCAGATTCGTTTCTCCAGGCTTTTTGATGTTTCAATGAGTTTCACCGTGGAGTATACATAGCAGGAGACACTGACAGTCAGTCACTGCTGAATGCCTCAAATTTCCTATGAAGCATACTTTTAATTAAATTCCCTACACAACTGTTTTCTACACAAGTCTATGAAGACATGCTCCACAGGCTTGCCATTGAAGCCATTCACTCACTGGTGATCAAGTAATGGATAAGGGTTACCCACTTACAGCAGTGGACCAACATGAATACTGACCAGCACTAAGCAAATTGTCTTCAACATTTGTATCACTAAATCTAAATCAATCATTGCAGTTCCCTGCCCTTTCATGCTGGACAATGCTTGAACAAACACAAACACCCTATTATACCAACTTTCTTACAGAATGTACATCATTGGCTCTAACCAACTGATCTCATTAAGAACTACTGAACAAATATAATCAGCTGTCCATGAAGCAACAACAGAACAGTATGGGATAACCAGACTGTGTTACATCAGCAGACAACTGTCAAGCATCACTCTTTCTTTGTTTGCGTTTTGTTAAGCCGTCATGTCTACTACAAAAGTTTTCCATGCTGCAACATGGTTTGATATGTGATTGGTAAGGAAATTGATAACGAAGAATTATAAATTATACACATACCTAGTGACAAGATGATAATACAAATTATAATAAACACATACTGATCACAATGAACACTTTTAATGATTCTGACCCTGTTTAGTAGCATTATGTCTCTGGCACAGAATATGCTGTTGAGTGTTTGACCTATATCTTACTTTCATATCAACATTATTTGCAACTGTTACAACAAATCAGACCTACAATGAATATAATATTCTCATAATATAATATATATGGCATCTTGTGGCAGTACAATTATTATGTATATATGTATGTATTCATGTAACCACACATGCATAATCACCTGTCATTTTATGCAAACAGTACAGTTAAAATGCCTAAAAATTAATGATAATTATATATTTTCTACAGGAAATGGATTTACTGGTACTTGACCCTACAGTATTGACAATGGTGGGACGTTACAGAGCTGATGTGTTTGGTGTGCCAGCACGAGGGGACAATGATGCTATGCGGCATTATGCATACCACCAGTTTGTTCTGTGGCAACATGGCAAGCTGGGAATAGGTAACCGCCATGTTATACTAAGCTGTCATGTGTGTGGCAAATTAGACAGACATTTCCAAGTGAAAATAGACAATACACTGGGTTCAAAGTTCATAGATTAGGTTAAGCCATTACTTGTTAAACATGAATGCACATTCATACGCTTTGTGAAAAAAATTATCCAGACACATTATAAAGTTACCCATGACAGTTTTGAAACCACAGCGCTTTCATAAAAATTTTTACTTTTGAACTGTTTGATATTACACAACAAATACGCAGGTTAAATGGCACGTTGGTTACCTGTTCCTACCTTGCTTCTCTCCGTTACATTGGGAACTAATGACAACGACACGATTAAGTCTTTGTAAATCGAGTACGATGGCTGGCAACTAGCTCAGGTGTTGGTGGAGCAGGCACTGTTGCGATGTTGGGTGCAATGTTTCTGGGATTGTCAGGCTTGATACCACGCTTCCTGGCTTTGGGCAATTCATCCTCTATGCAGGCAGAGATAATTGTCTCCGGCAGGCTGACAATGTAATCATAATGTTTCAGTTGCTGCTCTGGCAGAATTGTCCAGTTTGTCCTTCTTTTGTTGAATACCTTGTGGTAACTATAAATTAACAAACAAACTTAATGATATGTTATACAACAATTAATAACTCTTGTTAGGCAGGATGGCATTTGAAAGACATTCTCTATTCCACATGCTGGTGCTATTTACTGTTTCAACGTAAATAGCTAAATGATTTAACACAAATGTAATGTTATTGAAAATACTGGATATGAATGCATATGCATAACATGATATACACATGCTGTTTTTATTTTGTACTGTATTACTGGTTGTGTATTGCAACGCAATAAACCTCCCATTGGAAATATTAACATATGTGAATGATGTTTTTTTGTATAAACAGCCATCTGAAACATTGTTTTAATCACTATGTAGTCTTCTTTTCAAAATACTAACTAACCCAAGGGGCTAAGTAGAAACATAATCGAGATTATCAAAATGCCACATATGCAACATGTAGGCACTATCTTTTATGTGGGTGTGTGCATGCGCACGGCTACAACAAATCAAATGGTGTCCTCGACCAGACCTGAGGCGGAAGTACTCGGTACTCGAGTAAATGTTTTTAAATACTCGTACTCGTATAACTGATGTGTCAGGTACTAGTATTCATACTCAATGTACGCAGAATGTATGAGTACATCTGTGTACTTTTCAATATATATATACTGTGAAAACTAATTTATTTGTAGTTAACAAAATTAAACTTTCCTGAAGTATTTCAATGTTCAATTATTATGTTTTTATTTTAAATTATTTTTGTAAATACTTTGTTTTTTCTGAATGATTACTCCCCTTTGGCTTTTCTTTGGCCTTGCCATTCCTACACATAGCACGCACCCTTTTTTCCAATAGCCATGACTATGATACAAAAAAATAGACAACATACAGCAACTTTTCCCAGTAAGAAATACCCTGTTAAGCAAACAATTGTTTAATTCAATTTATATTGTTGTAGCCTGTCGGGTTGCGTCGGTAGGATCGTAACGTTAGTTCCGTTACTTGTAATTAAAACGTTGATATATTTTTACATTCCTCTCACATACACACATTCATGAACGAATTACACATAAACCCACATTCTGGAAACAACTTAACTGGTGTTAAACCTGAATTGTGTGAAGGCACCACATGCGACATAGCCATAGCGCTAGGGCCGGGGCTCCGGGTATCGATCTGATGCCGATACTCGCGCTAGGCCTAGGTCTAGGATAGTAATAATAAGAAAATGTACTAACGTGTCGAATAAAATGTCTGCCACTTCACTGTCTTTCATATTTAAGACATTCTTCAGGCGATCCCAACGTCGCTTTAGGTTTTTCAGTGTCACTCATGTTGCCAATCTCGCTTTATCCAACTCCTTTTTCCTCCTCATCGTCGCGGAACGCAACGGTGAACGCACAACCCGCCTGTCACTGTCAGCCACGTTGCCCGAATGTCAACAAACTCTGAGCAAGTTGCCGGTGCACGCGTGATCACGTGATGCATCTCATTAACGTTCGGCAAAGCAAGCTTCGCCTAGCTCCGCCCCTGTGGTTTCGCGCCATAAACACTATTCGCAACTTTTCATAACGAAACAGTAAAAATGCGAACACATGTATTTGGCTTATTAAACGTATTTTGGCAGGCAGCATCATTTACAAATGTTTATTCTAGTACCAAGAACATTATATTATTAAATGAGCAACAAATACCGTACCTTTAATCATGTTTCCTTGTAGTTAAATTCTCTACTAATTCATCGGGTAACACTACCCACATTTGACATTAGTATTAGCATCCACCCATCTATCAGTATATTCATATTTGTCACTGTAATGCTACTTATCTCCGAGCTCAAAATATGGGTCTCTGGGATGTGGCAAAGGTATGTAGGGTTCTCCAATGGGCTCTCTCTCAAACATATCTGCATGCCTGTTATGCAAGCAGGAAAATCACAGATACATAAGACTTTGCATTTCCAAAGGACATTTGCATGTATTGAATACTTAAAAAAAATATTCACTGAAAATCAAGATGTTCACATGTAGCTAAGCTAAACAAAGCTGAAATAAATATCTGACAGGGCAATTTGGATCCATGTACCATATGCTGGTGCGAGTGGTGTCGCTCCATATTATTAAATGTGATCGTTGGACTGTACATTGTGGACTGTGGACTGTGCATTCCAGAAACCACAGCAACTATCCTCTGGTGTGTATGCCAGGGTAAAAAGGGTAACAAACTACACCGCGAACACATTGCCTCGACTCACCTGTAAGCTTCAATTTCACGGAGAGGGGACCGATCCCTTTGTCGCTCATCTCTGGATGAACACAATGTTTTATTAAGCATCTTATTATAGGACTAAGAACTTTTGAAACTAACTGCATAAATTAACATGAATTTCTTGTTCACTACAAAAGATGGAGAAGGATCGGCCATGTTTTATGAAAGCTAGGATGAGCTCCCGAAGGAAAATGTGGATGACCATGGAGAACTGTGGATTGGGAATTATGGGAAATGCACCCCACTTGGAAAAAAAATACATCATCAGTTTATCGTATTAAAACATCTCATGATAGCTGTGAGAGGTACAAAAACCCAACTAGTTATATGTGCCTACCCTATTTCAATATCTGGCTATGACCTTGTGTTTGCAATGTAAACCAATACATTTATTAGACAGTTTAATGAGAAAAAAAATTGTTGGCATAATGCATGTCGTTAATTTAACACAAGAGCATACCAAATAGTTTACTGTCTTGAAGTGACATACCTTCTAGGGGGTTCCCTCCGAGGTGGTGATGCTTCTCTTCTTATATGCATAACTTGTATTATTAATACATTGTCTTTTGCTTTCCTTTGACCTTCGAATGCCATCTTCACATCTGCAAATTTAGTTATTTATACATACCTCCAAACAACATTTATAGCATTCTATGCGACAAAGTTGAGAAACACAATCTTGTAATTGTTCCACCATCAAAAGTCAAATTAAAAATAACAACATTGCTGCAAACAATGCCTGATATTACCAATCAAATTTATATTCAATAAAACTATTCCCATAGATCAATAAAGAAACACAACAAGCACACCTAATTTGTTTCCTTTCAACAGGCTACCATTTTCCATCGTGCACGCCTGTCTTGCTATGCCCTCCTCTTCATATTGCACAAACCCGTATCCACTCAGTATCGAGATAGCTATTGTCAACAGAAAAACAGTTGTGTGAAAGCATGGTATTGGCTTCATTCCAAAATCAAATAGTTAAACTTAATGTATACTATTATAATACTTCATATATGTACATGTAGGTTTAATAACAAGTTGTATATTTCTGACATAACACAGATATGTCCCGCCTTCCCTGTAAGTTTGGTGCATAGGAGATTAATTTTACATTTCAGGGATAGATTTTAACTCCTTCCATCCCAACTTTAACTTTTCACGTAGTTACCTTTTCTATCAGAACTACGATTTCTTGTGTAGTTATAGCACAGGCCTATCGAATTATCTCGAGTACATGTACACATATTCCTATGATGTTACAAACTGTGTGTATGTGTACTGGCCCAGAACACTTCTGGTTGTTATATGCTGTTTTGTTTAAATCTTCGATGGTAAATTACTAAATAGACTGTTGATTTTCGTTGTTATCGCAAAATGTATCACGCCGTGCGCGATGGCAACGATGTTGATGCATTCTCAGATGATTCAGATGTTATAATTTTGTTATAAGTAATCAAGCGGTTCTTGAACCAACCGATCGGCACAAGTTCATGACAACTGGATGCAACTTTGGCTAGTAGAGGACTCAGAAACCGTCTGTGATTTTGAGGGTTTCCAATGGAGGATGGGTTTTCGACAATGTCTTGCATAGAGACGTTCTCAAATGTGGTATGGGTGGTAGTCAAAATAGGAATGCGGTATGATTTGGTTGCTAAGACTAGTGTGGTGCACTGCACAGCTCTATATGGTATATGCAGTGTTCGAAATTAATTTAAGGCCTTTTTATTGGCGGCCGCCGGCGCCGATTCTAAATGCATCCGCCGATGCAGTTAGCCAAAAGTTATCGGCCCCACCCCGCCGATTCATCAGGTGCCCGCGGCTGTGTCGGACTGTATTAGTGATGGACATTAAAGTGCTTATTAATCTACGCTAATACGATATAAAATACATTTGTGACAAACTACTTTTTACTTGTCAGTGATAGATTGCTGCCAAGGCAAAGTCCATTCATGCAAGGGAAACCCCTGGTATTTGTAACAAGGATGCATATTGGATGATTCACATTTAATGATGTCAGTATCTCGGAGAATAACAGGGAACCACCAAAGCAAAGATGGCGGACAAAGTTGCGAGAATCGTAGAGCTCGACACTTTTTTTGAAGGATATGCAAATTTACCTCATACCTTCATACTGGTGATACTATCCGATTGACTGATTAATGTTTTAATAGGCCCAGTTCTATTTTGAACCGGCCCAGGTGGGTTTTAACTGGCCCCACAAAAAAGGTATAAATCATAGGTATACGTAATAAAACAAAGTTTTCATGCATAAAACAGGCACTGCTTTAAATTAGAATGAATAATAATTTAGTAAATATAAACCATACTAAATAGTCGTTCATTTCTTCTAACTAGCTGACCAATAAAAAAAGTTATGTATTTAATAAACATTTCAGTGTGAATTTTATTTGCGAAACAGTTACTCAACTGCTCAGTGTTTTGTGGCAACGTTTTGCGCACAGTGCCACTGCCCTGGGCCAGGCCTGGAAAAGGCACAAATCTATGCTGTTCTCAATTCACTCCAAATAGAAGCCTCCAAAGTTCACTTTCACAGCCAAATACCACATTAACAGTCAATCGGATTGTCTGCCTCCTTAATATCATCAGTATGACTAGTGCGAATTGGCGTAATACCTTAAAAAAATTTCTACGATTCTCGCAACTTCGTCCACCATTTGTGATTTGCATTGGTGATTCCATGGTATTTCCCTCGATACTGATGTCATTAAATGTGATTCATCCAAGTTATAATACCAGGGGTTTCCCTTGCATGTGCGGACTTCACCTTTGCAGCGATCTGTCGCTGGCAAGGAAGTAGTAGTTTGTCACAATTGTATTTTATATCGAATTAGTGTAAGTACTGTAATGTACATCACTACTAACTTGCGCATTTTGGCTAACTGAATCGGCGGAACACATTTTGAATTGGCAGCCGCCGATAAAAAAGCCTTAATTTCAAACACTGGAAACTTCATAATTTATATGTATATTTATTGCTAATTATTGGTAATTTCAAGGATTCCACATGACTGTTATTAATTTGTCAGCATAACGTGTGTTATAATACAAAGTATCGAGTCATATATTTATACGTTTTTAAGTTGTATTTCACGTTTACATTAATAATAATAAATGGACGTCTGAAGTTAATTTTGATTTGGAATAATTTGGTGCTGTAGTTGTATAAAACGTTATTATATGTATATATGCACACACAATTACTTGGCTCCTAAAAAAAATGTAGGTAGGACCCAAAAAAGTTCATGTAGAGGGCTGCCCAGTTACACGTCTAGCCATCAGACAAGTGTTGATGAACAATACAGAACAACTGGACATATTTCATTTGGTATTCAAACTTTGTGATTGCCCTCTAGTCAACATACCAAGTATCTTTCCATATTTGCTAAACATTTCTTCCAAGTCGTCCCTAGACACGCGTTCTGTCGGCAGATTGCCAATGAACACTCGGCTCATCAACAGCTTTGGATCAGAACTGTTGGTGTGGTTGGATATGTAAGGCCTGCTTCGATCTTGCTCCCTGTCCCGATCATGGGATAGGTCGAGGGGGCGACTGTCACGTTCACGAGCCATTCTCTTGTGTTCTCCAACTGGAACAATGAAACAACTCATGTAAAATTGTTTCATTATGAAATCCTGCTCTGTCTGTATGAGATTTACATGCAATGCTTACTAAGAAAAAAACAGGTATTTTAGTTCCTCTGTTATAGACACTAGACAGGAGGAATTAAAGGCTTTTAGGGTCTTTTCTGAAAGACAGGTAAAGTGGGAAGAACAAAATTGTTTTGAAACAGCAGCATTTTGGTAAACATTAATAACTTTATATTTTTGGCCAAGTGCCTACGAGGCTTGTTAACAAATGCAAATGCATTTGAATGCGCATTCAAATGCATCCATAAAATTGTAAACACAACAAGTCCACACAAGGTCCACAACAGGTCTAAAACAGGTCCAAAACACGTCCACAACAGGTCTAAAACAGGTCCACAAAAGTCCACAACAGGTCCACACAAGTCCACAACAGGTCCACAACAGGTCCACACAAGTCAACAACAGGTACACACAAGTCCACAACAGGTCCACACAAATCCACAACAGGTCCACACAAGTCCTCAATTCCACAACAGGTCCACACTAGTCCACAACAGGTCCATACATGTCCACAACATGTCCATACAAGTCCACATCAGGTCTCAAAAATGTCCACAGAAGTCCAAATCAGGTCCCAGCAAGTCCACAACAGGTCCACACAAGCCCACAACAGGTCCACACAAGTCCACACAAGTCCACAACAGGTCCACACAAATCCACAACAGGTCCACACAAGTCCTCAATTCCACAACAGGTCCACACTAGTCCACAACAGGTCCATACATGTCCACAACATGTCCATACAAGTCCACATCAGGTCCAAAACAGGTCTCAAAAAGGTCCAAAAACAGGTCCACAAGAGGTCCATAGGAGGTCTACAACAGGTCCACAAGTCCACGACAGGTCCACAACAGATCCACAAATCCACAACAGGTCCAAAAGTCCACAACAGGTCCACACAAGTCCACAACAGGTCCTCACATGTCCACAACAGGTCCACACAAGTCCACAACAGGTCCACACAAATCCACATCAGGTCCACACAAATCCACATCAGGCCCACACAAGTCCACAACAGGTCCACAACAGGACCACAACAGGTCCACAACAGGCCCACACAACAGGGGAAAACATAATTTCAGAGGGGTTTCAAATGGCAGAGGTCCTGAATGAGCATTTCAGCTCAGTATTTACCATAGAAGATATCAGCTCACTTCCAGTTCCATTTACTAAATTTGAGGGAAATAAATCAGAACATTTAGGGCAGTTATTTGTAGCTCCTGTAATGATAGCAAACAAAATTAAGAAGATGAAAGATAATAAATCACCTGGAGTTGATGGGATACCACCAAAACTGCTTAAGGAAATTGTTGAGCAAATTAGTACACCACTTGCAGAATTGTTTAACTTGTCACTAAAAGAAGGAATAGTTCCATCAGATTGGAAAGAAGCAAACATTACGCCACTATTTAAGAAGGGGTCGAGGAACAAGCCAGAAAATTACAGACCAGTGAGTTTAACATCAGTTATATGTAAATTACTCGAAACATTAATTAGATTACCATGTGGTAACATGGTGGAATTCCTTGTAAAACATAATTTAATAAATACATCTCAACATGGGTTCCTAAAAGCAAGGTCATGTCTAACCAATCTCTTGTGTTTTTTTGAAGAAATTACAAAGTGGGTAGATGACGGGTCACCAGTGGATGTTGTCTACTTAGATTTTCAGAAAGCTTTCGGTAAAGTGCTACACCAAAGATTGATACTTAAATTAAAAGCCCATGGTATAGGTAATGATGTAATCAACTGGATAGAAAAGTGGCTTACACACAGAAGACAGATAGTAATAGTAGACGGTGAGATTTCAAACTGGAAATCGGTTTTGAGTGGGGTACCACAGCGATCAGTATTAGGCCCTATACTGTTTTTAATATATATAAATGATCTAGAAGATGACATATCTAGCAAAGTACTCAAATTTGCAGATGACACAAAAGTATTCAGAAAGGTTACAAATGATACAGATAAACAAAGTTTACAGGATGATCTAGATAAATTAGTTAAATGGTCAGAAAAATGGCAAATGTTATTAAATTTTGGGAAGTGCAAATGTATACACATAGGGCATGGAAACATGGACGAAGAATATAAAATGGGGATGCTGTACTAAGTAGAACCACACAAGAAAAGGACTTAGGAGTAACATTTAGTGCTGACATGAAAGTTTCAGAGCAATGTGGGATTGCTGCTTCAAAAGGAAATCAAATTCTAGGGCTAATTAGGAGAACTATCATGTATAAGGAGAAACAGCTAATTGTACCCCTGTACAAAGCAATAGTTAGACCACATTTGGAATATTGTATTTAAGCATGGAGGCCGTATCGTAAAAAGGACATAGACAAGCTAGAAAGAATACAACGAAGAGCAACCAAAATGATTCCAGAATTGAGAGACCTTAGTTAGGAAAGTCGCTTATTACAATGTGGTTTGACAACACTAGAGACCAAGAGACTAAGAGGAGACCAAATAGAAGTATTTAAAATAGTGAACGGTTATGAGGATGTTGATAGGAATATGTTCTTCAAACTTAAAGTAGGCAGTAGAACCAGAGGACACAAAGCAGCATTAGTTAAGGAGCAGTGTAGGTTGGACATGAGAAAGTACTCTTTCTCACAGAGGGTGATAAATGAATGGAACAAACCGCCAAATGATTGTGTTAATGCTAGTAGTGTGAATATGTTTAAAAATAGAATTGACAGATATTTGATAAGGGTGGGCTACACATAGATGAGAAAATTGTTGGACTCTCGATAAGCCAATGGCTTCCTTGTCCAATTTGCCATCTGGAACTTGTTGTTTGGGATGACAATCTTGTTAAATCTTGTTAAATCACATCAAGTCCACAACAGGTCCACAAGGTGTCCACAACAGGTCCACACAATTCCACAACAGGTCCACTCAAAAACAGGTCCACACAAGTCAACAACAGGTCCACAATTCCACAACAGGTCCACACAAGTCCACAACAGTTCCACAAACGTATACATACATACCAGGTGGTCCGACAATGTATCGTCTGCACGTATGTTGCGTATCATACAACTGCACACGTTGAACTGGCGGCGTGGAGCAGAACATGCAACTGTCATAAAAAATTTTCCCGCCAGTTTACAGACGTGTACTGCTGGCCAATATGGGGCGCCACACACGTTTAAGCCTTTTCGAACTGGCGTCTGACATTCCAACAATGGTATATTGTGAAAGAAAGACAATGCGTCAATAGTAGTTTCCAATGACCACAGGTACTATAACAACTACAGGCAATGGGAAGGTTGGAAGGTCAGTGTCACGTAATTCTGACTAAACCTTGTCACACAGAATGTGTTCTACTAAGCCTGATTGCGACTATTATGACGATTAGTCAATTGGTTCAGTAAGTCGAAGTGGATCCTGCAAGCGGTGGCAATATTGGTTGGTCAGTGTTACGTAATTCTGACCAAACCGTGACACACGGAATGCGTTCGACGTTTCACGTGGGATTTCTCATCGTTGTGTTACGTTCCGTTGCGCTCACGTTGGGTTGCGATCCGTTCCGTTCCTTTGCGTTACCGTTGCTTTCCGCTGCGTTCCATCCTGTTGCGTTCCGTTTCGTTCCCTTTGCACTCCCTTTGCGTTGCGTTCCTTTGAATTGCGTTGCCTTTGCATAGCGTTCCCGTTCCGTTGAGTTCCATTGCGTTCCATTGCGTTCCCTTTGCGTTCCGTTGCGTTCCATTTTGTTGCGTTCCGTTGCGTTCCCTTTGCGCTCCCTTTGCGTTGCGTTCCCGTCATGATACGCTCCCGCTGCGTTCCGTTCCGTTCTGTTCACGTTGCGTTCCCATTCCGTTACATTCCTTTGCGATCCATTATGTTGCTTTCCACTGCGTTCCGTTGCGCTCCCGTTGGGTTTCGTTCCCATTGCGTTACGTTCCCGTTCCGTAGCTTTCCATTCTTTTGCGTTCCGTTGCGCTCCCGTTCCGTTGCGCTCCCGTTGCGTTGCGCTCCCGTTGCGTTGCGTTATATTACTTTCCTTTGCGTTCCATTCCGTTGCGTTGCGCTCCCGTTGCGTTGCGTTTTGTTACTTTCCTTTGCGTTCCATTCCGTTGTGTTGCGAATATAGGCTTCGCGAGCACTGGCATAAAACAGGTTGAACAAATCACATCTGCTGAGCGAGGCGTCCTAGTCACAATGTACGCATGCGTCAACGCAATATTGAAAATACGATTCCTCCTATTTTTATTTTCCCACGTGTTCACTTCCAAGAACACATGCTCAACGGTGCTCCTCCTGGATCAGTAGGAGCTGCAGATAATTCGGGGTGGATGAACAGTGAGATTTTTGTATCTTATCTACGACACTTCATCAAACACACCAACTGCTCCAAGAACAACAAAGTGTACCGATCATGGACAACCACGACACTCACGTCAAGTTAGAGGTGGTCGACTTAACCAGGGGAAGTGGCATTGTAATCCTCACACTACAGCCACACTGTAGTCACAAGTTGCAGCTACTGGACCGCGCTTTAACCACTGGCCATATAAGCCTTCATGGCTTCCTAAGGTGTAATGCTTGGGGGATGACTTTACCTTTACCATTAGCTGTGAACAGGCTTCTGTAAAAATCTGCATAATAGTTTGCAGTTAAAAAACTTTGTAAAAAATATTTTTTATATACATAATAATGCTAATGACCTATACATCTCAAACATGCTGAGAAGCTGACACTGAGGTTTACATGATGTCTAAGTAGGGTATATACTGTTTTTTTTCCACATTTTGCCAACGGCCCCTGTATAAATGTGCAAAAGAAGTGAAAAATAGCATTGCTTACTTGCAACCAAAATAATGGATGCACTGGAATGAATGATCCCCACACAGGTTGAGAACATCGAGTACTTCCACAATATGTCAAAAAAAAATACATTAATATTAGTAATTTTTTAGACCAGGTACACTTTTAATCAAAATAGAAAAACATGTTTTGGAAATGTTGATGGGGGGGTGTCTTTAAAGTGCTCTAACATGAAAACTATTTAACATACAGCCATACAACTGATTCCATGGTGTATATTAATAATATATATTTCCAATGATCTTTATCCTACATGATACACGTCAAATATTCATCCTGCATCAGCATGTCTTCAGCTGTGAACAGGCGTCTGTAAAAATACATAATAGTTTGCAGTTTAAAAAAATCTTGTAAAAAATATTTTTTACATATATAATAATGCTAATGACCTATACATGTCAAACATGCTTAGAACTAGAAGTAGACACTGAGTTTTAAAAATGTATCTGTAGGGTATATACTGTGGTTGTTTTTTACATTTTACCAACCAAAATGTGCAGAATAAGTGAAAAATAGCACTGTTTACAGTTCTCTTGCAACATAAATAATGGATGCACTGGTATGAATGAGCACCACACAGGTTGAAAACATTGAGTACCACCACAATATATAAAAAAAATACATTAACATTAATATTAGTACAATAATTTTAGGCCAGGTACACTTTTTTGATCAAAATAGAAAAAACGTGTTTTGAAAACGTTGACGGGGGTTGTCTTTAAAGTGCTCTAACATGAAAAGTAATTAACATGTGGCCATACAACTGATACAATGATGTATATTAATAATAGACCTTTCCAATGATGTATAATACTTTACAATAACTTAATTATCTCAAAATGGTCCAGCATAGCTAACATAGACAGTCTCCATACCTACACCATGGATAAGTTTACGCTGAGCACTGTATTTGAAAGGCAGTTTATGTGAGGAGGTGTGGTGAAAGGGAGTTCCATGATAGCTTCTTGAAATGATTTGGGGTTTTTTATGTTGGTAATTTTTGGTGGAATCATATTCCATATGCGAATGGCTCGGGGATAAAATGAAAAGACCATTGCATTTATACGACACCCAGGCCCTTAGCCAGGGACCCGTCTGCCCGTCTTCAAGACGGGCAAATGTCTTACCACGACGGGTAATATAAAAATAAAAGACGGGTTTTTCTTTTTACAAGATGATATTTTTTCATAATGTCATGAGACGGCTCGTCCACGTAAGAGAGGGGTCCCCTTGTTATCAGCAAGGTCCCGCAAGGAGAACACGCTGATGCCTTTTTCACCCGTTTATTAAAGTCTTAACAAGACCCTGCCCACAGTCCGCTGATACTCAATGTAAATGTTGTTGCGCAGTGCTCATAACAATGGCCACCAATAATAATTCGCGTTGCACATAAATAAAAACCCGTGTTGTGAACCATGCGTCCTCTCTCTCTTTCCAATCTGTCCTTTCCTCACACTCTCATTCAAATTCTAGATTACTACACGATGACGTATTTAGTATGATGGTGAAAGTGTGTACACAGTGAGCTAAACTGACATTCGGATAACAGTATCCACTGCTTGACTGACATATATAATATTATATAGATTAAAGTTGAAACAATTAGAAGAAAAATATTTATGTTAAAGAATGGGATTACATCTGTTGCGTAGTATTTAAAATAAAGTGGTTACCAAGCATATCACCACCTATTGGCTGGTGCCAAGGACCACTAATGGTCACTCGGCGGCGCCACCGCATTGACCAACCATGACATCTTCCCCAGATTTCTTTGAATCCGTCCACGGATTGCACTAAGATAACAAAAGTTGTGTCCTCACGGTATCATACAAAAATGGCCACTAATACCTCAACCCTCCAGCCAAACCAATTAAGATAATACAAATTTAGTAAACACACGTAATGCAGGCGTTTTCAGTTAATCTATACATCGGCCTAATTAATCCAAATCCAACAATAGAATTTACAGCATCCGTCCACCTGATGCTACTGTCTCCACAAGGAGCAAACATCATTGTAACCTAACTACACAAATACTACTACACCCTGGACTACATGAACCTTTAGATTACTCTGATGTGGGCTAACACCCTGTCTCCACAAGGAGCAAACATCATTGTAACCTAACTACACAAATACTACTACACCCTGGACTACATGAACCTTTAGATTACTCTGATGTGGGCTAACACCCTGTCTCCACAAGGAGCAAACATCATTGTAACCTAACTACACAAATACTACTACACCCTGGACTACGTGAACCTTCAGATTACTCTGATGTGGGCTAACACCCTGTCTCCACAAGGAGCAAACATCATTGTACCCTTTCTAGCAGAGCGGGAGAAACTTCAACACTGCTTGTCGCAGCCCCCGGCCATATCTCATCTGTCCCTCCTCTGTAAGATGACACCCGTCCTCACAAACGTATTTTGGTAAATTTACCCGAGTCTGGGAAAACATGCGGACATTAGCTTGTTGGAGGATACTAGTGGACAATCGTGAATTAAAAGATTTAACCCGGTGATTATACGTGTTCAGCGACACTCCACAATGATTCCCTATGGATGTCCGCTGAACTACTGACAGAAAAACAACCACCTTGGGAGACACGTTGTAACAATCCAACACCCCCAGAAACCTCAGGGCATTGTCCACCACCTCGGCGACAGATGTGTCCACTGGGCCGAGGTCGTTGGACCCGACATCCACAATCAAAAGGTCAGGCTGACGGCCACACGCCAAGATATGTTGCATGTACCCACCGGGGTTGGATAGAATTCGATGGTAGGACAAGCCGCCCTGACCATAGCTGAACAGCTCACACTTGGCCCCCAGGCCGAGGGTGTGCAAGAGCGACTCGCCTCGATGAGTGGACCGACTGGCCAGTCGCTTGACAAACGAATGTCCAAACAAACACACCATTGGCTTGTCATCCGCCATCACCCCCTCTACACGTACGGTGACAGTGACCTCAGGTAGTGGCGACCAGCCAAGTCCCGCTTCTGCAGGCAACTACCTCAACACTGTCCACCTTCTGCAGGCAACTACCTCAACACTGTCCACCTTCTGCAGGCAACTACCTCAACACTGTCCACCTTCTGCAGGCAACTACCTCAACACTGTCCACCTTCTGCAGGCAACTACCTCAACACTGTCCTCCTAAAAACGGAAACTAGTATCAATACAACGCCAGATGGTAGTGGCAAATACCATGTCCCGCTCGTGCAGGCAACTACCTCGGCACCTTATCTGTACCTACAACTGAAGGAAAAAAATACAATGTTAAATGGTAGTGGCATAAGCCATGTCCCGCAACTGGCAGGCAACTACATACGGCCCAAATTTACGGACCAATCGACCGAAGCCATGAGATAGTGGCAAACACCATGTCCCGCATATAGCAGGCAACTATCTACATGCCACAATGTTCACAACAACCTACATACCATTTCCCCCATACTCGATCTGTATCAATACCCAGGCATGGGCAAATGGGCTGGGTTAGAGTGGTGTCCCTTGTTGGACCGGCTAGACCGACGACACACAGGCCTTGCAGGGAGCGGTTCATCAACCAGTGCTGGGGCCTCCGAATCACTGTCAGGCTCCACTTCTGGTAGGGCGTCCAGCCCAATGGTGCTATCATGTGCACCATTCCGTGGATCCTGCACCAGTAGCTTCCGATTCACCCATCTGGATGGCCCTCCGAGAGCCGGGCGAATCTTGTACAGGTTCTGTTCAGCTTTGGTGCTCACCACCACGTGGCTGAGCTCACTGTAATGATTGCTGAGTTTGTGTCTACTCGTGAAAGCACACTGTTTCAACAACACCCGGTCTCCCACTGAGATGGGGCCTGCGTGGGCCCGACGGTCCCATCTCTGCTTGTCAGCATCAGCAGCCCTCATCAGACACTCCTTGGCAACAGCCTGTGCACGACGAAGCAATTCAGATTGCTCTTGCACATAGCTCTCATTCCAGTTGTGTTCAGTGTTGCTTATCAGCTGATCCACGGGCAACACTGGTTTTCGCCCGAACATTAGTGTATATGGCGAGATACCGGTGACGCAGTGTGGGGTAGTGTTGTAAATCATGACTAAATGAGGCAATGCATCAGGCCATCGCCGACGTTCCGCCACACTGAGTGATTTGATCAAGGAACAGAGGGTGTGGTTGAAACGCTCAGTCTGGCCATTCCCCTGTGGGTGGTACGGGCTGGTGCGGGTCTTGTGCACGCCATAGAGCCCACATATTTCTCGGATCAGCTCGCTCTCGAAGTTGCGGCCCTGATCTGAGTGCAACTGTACTGGGACACCATAGCTTCCAAACCAATGGTCACGGAGCACTTTAGCCACAACTGGAGCAGTCTGATCTTTGCAAGGAACTGCCTGAGCAAATTTCGTGAACGAATCAGTCATGACTAGGACATCCTCAAATCCACCATGACCTCGATCCAACTTCAGAAAGTCCACTGCCAGACGCTCCAGTGGCCTGAAGGCCAGTAGGTGGCGCATGGGTGGACGGACAACGGGGGTTTGTGCCTTTGTGACAGTGCACTGGAAGCATTTTCGCACATACTCCCTGACATGGCGATTCATGCCCGGCCAATAACACCGCGCCTTCAGCAAGCCATAGGACCGACCTACTCCTTGATGACCCCATTGGTCATGCACTGCTTGTAACATAATCGTTCGCAGCACCGTCGGTACCAGCAACTGGTAAATGGAACCATGCACTCGGTCATGGGCAACCCGATAAAGAACGCCATTTCGTTCAGCAAAATTTGGCCATTCGCTGACCCAGGCCTGGAGACCAGGCACGTCATCATTCGGGGCCAGTTGACCGGGTTCCCACCTGATTCTCCACCTCTCCCACAACTTTCCAAGCAGCTGATCCTCACACTGCATCTTCGCAAGCTGCTCCGGGCTGTAAGAGGGTAAAACTGCAGGTGTGAGCCCACCTTCCGACACGGTGAGTTCCGCCACCGTCACGTCATGCGACTGGCTTGCCCTGATCTCCCTAGGCACAGATGTGCTGTCCATTGTCAGATAAAGCACATTTGCTGTCTCCTCAGTTGACATATTTGCCGTACATCGACTCAAAGCGTCAGCACAACGGTTGGTCTTCCCTGGCCTGTACCGCACATCTATGTCAAATGGAGCCAGCTGTGCAACCCATCGGTGCTCGGTTGCCCCAAGATTGGCTGTCTTCAAGTGGGCAAGAGGATTATGATCAGTGTATACCGTGCAGTGTGAACCAAGAGTGTATGCCTTAAACTTCTCAGACACTGCCCACTTGAGTGCCAGCAACTCTAGTTTGAAGCTAGAAAAGTCTGGGTAATTGCATTCTGCTCCCCTCAGACCACGACTGCCGAAGGCCACTGGCCGCAATTTGCCATCCTCATCCACCTGTGAAAGGCATGCCCCCAGCCCCTTCAGGGAAGCATCCACCTCCAGTACAAAGTCGTGGCCAAACCGAGGATACGTTAGTATTGGAACACTGCACAGAGCCTGCTTCAAAGACGCCAATGCATGTGTCGCTTCCTCTGACCATTCCAAGGTCCTCACGGCCCTCCGAGCTTTTGTATCTACTTTGCCCGTCAGCGCATGCAGAGATTTTCTTTTTTTCCCCGAACAATAAAAGATTGGAATTCATTACCAGACGCAATAGTCAACATCACAGAACCACAGCAATTTAAGCAAGCACTCACACACCTAGCCCCAAACAAACATGACTAAATAGCATTCAGACCCAACCCTGACCGTTTGACTCCATAGGAGTGTTGGCCAGTAACAATACAAGACAAGACAAGGTGCGGCCAACTTGGCAAAATTTCACACATACCGTCGATAGTAGGATGCTAGACCCAGAAAGGACCGTAACTCGGCCTGAGTAGTTGGCGTTGGCCAGTCACGGACACGTGCAATCTTGTCCGGGTCGACTGCCACTCCCTCCTTGCTTACAATGTGCCCAAGATAAACCACCTGTGTCTGGAACAATTGACACTTTGCCCCATTCAGTTTCAGACCATGTTGGTGGAATCGCTGAAAGACCTTCTCTAATCTCTCAATGTGTTCTGGCACAGTTTTCGAGAAGACTAACACATCATCCAGATAGAGGATTAGCTCAGACAGATTCATGTCACCGAAAATCAGTTCCATTATCCTCTGGAATGTGCTAGGGCTGTTCATCAATCCTTGAGGCATCCGTGTGAATTCGTACAGGCCCCACGGCACCCGAAAAGCAGTCTTTGCAACAGACTCGGGGTGCATTGTCACCTGAAAGTAACCATGAGCCAAATCCAGTGATGAAAACAAGCTTGCTCCACTCATGGCCTCCAACGACTCGTCAATGCGTGGCAGAGGAAACGCGTCCTTGAGACATTTAGCATTCAGCTGCCGGTAATCAATACATAGCCGCAAAGCACCCGATTTCTTTCTGACCAGAACGACAGCGCTGGCATAATTGCTGGATGAACGGCGAATTAGACCTTGTTCCAAGAAGCCCTGCAACAACTGCTTAACCTCATTCACTAAGTGTGGTGGGACACGACGGTAGGCAGCATGAACTGGGGTTGCATCAGTCACTCGGATCTCGTGTGGTATCAGGTCACATCGTCCAACATCCAATGGCCCTTTGGAGAAAACAGAGTCATACTGCCTAACCAATGCTGCCACTCGTGCTGCATCCTCGGACCCCAATCCATCTAGCTGTAGTCCTGGCGGCAGGGTGTACTGCGATCCATCCGGAAAGGAAAAGACAACAGGTGAGGGGGCCATTTCATCTGGTTGGACTGGATCGCCCAACGGCAACTCCTGCGTCAGTGAGGACGCCTCTCCGCCGCTTTCGACCATCACCTGCTGTACAGACACCTTTAATGCCTCTGGAGTGGGCAAAATCACCACTTGGTCCGTCACTGCAATTTTCTGTACTGTCAACAGTCTGGCTGCGGCTGGAAGAGTGACTGTCTCAGGCCCCAGATTAGCCACAATCACCTCTACCATGCCATCTTTGACATGCTGGATCCCCTCTATCATGCACAGTTGCCCCTCCCGGTATTCATTTGCCTGCATCAACACGGGCCTCCCTTCCAGAGACACACCCTCTCGGCAAACTTGACACTGCAGGACAATCACTTCCCCGTGAGGAATGGTGACCACTTCACTTGTCTCTGCATACATCGCTCTCTCTTCCTCACCAGCGGGAGCAAAAGGCACACTCCTCGCTGTCCCAACAACAACCGACTGACCTTCATTGCTGTCTGACTGTGTTCCCGGCTCTAACTGTATCCACCGCAGAGCCAGCTGCCAATCATCTTTGGATGGCCCCACTGGTTCCATCGACTTCTCAGCGATAGTACGAAGGACGTTACACCCCAGGATGACTGGAGATTTTACCCTCCTACTTGTAGAATTGCCCTCTGTGTCTGGTTTCACAAAGAAACTGGCCATCAGTGTCTGTCCAAATATGGTAATCGGTACATCCAGGTACCCTTCGATTGGAACATCAAGGTCATTCACCCCCACTATTTTAAGGAAAGTACCGACACTCTGCAATCCTTTCACCAAGCCAGTGAGATGCTCATAATAGAATGAAGAGGGTATCAACGAGGTCTCGGCCCCAGTGTCTAGCACACAAACCACGGGGACTCCACCAATCTCTATTTCTGCAGTAGGGCTCTTTGCCACCAACTTCTCCAAAAGCTCCCCCCTAGACAACACATGATCTACCACTACTCGTTCGTCCACAGTATCACTAACCAGCTCTGTATAGTCGATTTGCCTGGGCACATATGCAACGGCCTCCACCAGTTTGCCCACTGTAGTGGAGGGGACTAGTTTTCCGAACTAGCCATTGGTCGAGTTGACCCTTGAGCCCGCCCTTGTTCGGGCCCTCTCCTCGCACCTGCATCTCTTTTCCTCGGACAATCACGGATGAAATGCCCCTGCTCCCTGCAAAAAAAACAGGAACTATCGCGGGGATTGGGCCTGGTCGATGGACCAAATCGAGGTCGGACATCGCGATCTGATGGCAAACGGTCTAGTACTGCCTGTAACTGGTTAGCCGTTTGATTTTGCTGCGCCATCAGCTGCATCATTTGTGCTTGCAGTTGCTGCTGTGTCTGCAACATCTGTGAGACCAAAGGGTCTGTGGCAGCAGGGTCTCTCTCTCGCCTGCGGGGGACCGATACCTGATCAACCAGGTATTCGTCCTGGTCCACCTCTGCCCCTCGCACCCGCATGGTGCGATGGCGTTCGGCATGCTCATGCAATAGATAGAGAGCCTCACCACGCATGTGGTGAAAGGATTTATTTGTAGAGTTCAGAGCAATCCGCCTCAGCTCCTGACGAACAGATTACTCGCGGACACCCCGAACAAATTGCTCCTTCAGCGCATTGTCCCGCAGTAAGGCCAAAGCTTGACCCTCAGCTTCAGTGGTCGCTGCCTTCTCCATGCGACTGTGCAGCCGCATGAGTACTCGGCTGTAGTCGGCCAGGGTCTCCCCGTCTAGCTGCATTCGGGCATGGAATGCTGTGCTCAGTGATGGCACCGTTTCGGGCGGCCCGAATCGCAATTGGAGCAAGGTGACCAATGCTTTGTAATCGTGCCGCACCGCGTCAGGATGGCACAACACTTCTTCCCGAGCACACCCTCCCAGGTGGTCGAGGATCGCCATTGCTCGATCTGCATTCTGCACTCCCGCCTGGCGGGCATACACATCAAACTCTTGCAGCCATTCAGCCACTGTAGGGTCCCCAACCCTCCTAGGATACCCCATGAATTTGTTCAATTTCATAGTAGGGACTGGAGGGGCCCTCAACCCTTGTAGGGCCCCAGCTAACGTTGCCGCCAAGACAGCATTTGACTGGGCGATCATCTCTGCAATTCGTTCATCGGCCATATTGCAAGGAAATTGTAAAATAGATAGGCGTCAACTCACAGAGGTGGGTACAGTAAGCCCAACAACTCAGAAGATCAAACAATGTTAAATAACCCTCACCATCTGACAAGTATGGTTATTTACAACACAAACAAATTACACAATCTGACACAGAATTGACAATGGTAAGCACCACACATTCAATACAAGTAAAGTGAAGCAAAACCAATCCACTGGATGCTAACAAGAATTCCACCCTCACCCGACTGTGCGACAGGGTCTTCGTTCCACGCGCGTCGATCCTTGCGAGACGATCCCGCTTCCGGCACCAGATGTCATGAGTCGGCTCGTCCACGTAAGAGAGGGGTCCCCTTGTTATCAGCAAGGTCCCGCAAGGAGAACACGCTGATGCCTTTTTCACCCGTTTATTAAAGTCTTAACAAGACCCTGCCCACAGTCCGCTGATACTCAATGTAAATGTTGTTGCGCAGTGCTCATAACAATGGCCACCAATAATAATTCGCGTTGCACATAAATAAAAACCCGTGTTGTGAACCATGCGTCCTCTCTCTCTTTCCAATCTGTCCTTTCCTCACACTCTCATTCAAATTCTAGATTACTACACGATGACGTATTTAGTATGATGGTGAAAGTGTGTACACAGTGAGCTAAACTGACATTCGGATAACAGTATCCACTGCTTGACTGACATATATAATATTATATAGATTAAAGTTGAAACAATTAGAAGAAAAATATTTATGTTAAAGAATGGGATTACATCTGTTGCGTAGTATTTAAAGTAAAGTGGTTACCAAGCATATCACCACCTATTGGCTGGTGCCAAGGACCACTAATGGTCACTCGGCGGCGCCACCGCATTGACCAACCATGACAATAATAAAATTGTTTGAACGGTCTTAGTGACTCTTTGACTTAGGCTTAGCGCACGACGAATTATACGAATGTTGTCGTCGGCAGAATAGCGAATACCAACGATATAAGACTATATATTTTAACCTTGACATCGTTGGAAAATAAAGATACTGCGTTTGATTTATTTATTGTAATCGTGTATGTCATTGGTTGGGAAACGCATTTATGTGGCCTTTCTCAGTGCCTATCCGTTGACGTTTTCATTTGAAGAAACAATCCCATGCCCCGGATGTCGTGGGGCAAGTTCAAAATGGCACCTGCCAAGAGAGTGAAAAGATGCGATATGTCAACGTCAGAGTTCACGACAATCGATGCCTTTTTTTTTCGTAAACGTGAATAAAAGCAGCTTTGCTGAGATTGTCCATAAACAGTCCAAGTCAGCATCCTTTGTTAAGTTGGTGGAGATCCATAATGTTGAAACTTTGAAATTTAGTCTGATTCGTGCTCCGGTTCACTTACATAACCTGCGTGTAGGCACTACTATCGGCAGCAGTTTCCCGGTTCCTCAACTCAAGCGGCAGGCAAACCACGAACAATTAAGCTGTACTCAGTGTAGTAAATTCATAGTTTGTTGTCCAATACCGGCAATAGCCAGGCAATACTGAATCTGGATGGATGCTGTTTTTTAAAGATGTCATATTTCATTGTAGTACTTTCAAAACCAATTATGTTACTGGGTGCTATATCTTACACGGCTAGAGATAAGCTTTTTATAGTTTGCCTATATCTTAACCCAGTTTTTAGCTATTCTATTTTTATTTGTTGTCTTGTTTTACTTTTAGAGTTAAGCATTTGATTTTTAGTCTGATTATAATCATATATGTTCATATTAGGCATATTTGCATACATGTATTTACAGTCTTAAGATGTTTCAAACATTACTTCCATGTTTATAAATGTTCAAGTTATTTTTTCATGAACCTTCCTGTATTTGTTCTTCTTCTATTCAGTAATACTGTGCAGGTGTTAACGCCAGCCTTACACAGCTAGTAAGTAACCTTCCTGTATTTGTTCTTCTTCTATTCAGTAATACTGTGCAGGTGTTAACGCCAGCCTCACTACACAGCTAGTAAGTAACCTTCCTGTATTTGTTCTTCTTCTATTCAGTAATACTGTGCAGGTGTTAACGCCAGCCTCACTACACAGCTAGTAAGTAACCTTCCTGTATTTGTTCTTCTTCTATTCAGTAATACTGTGCAGGGTTAACGCCAGCCTCGCTACACAGCTAGTAAGACTCGACTGGGGCAATAATGGTTACCCCGGTCTTGGCCTGCCTTTGAAAAAACCTAATTCGGCCAATAATGGCTGTCATTTGATATTTGCTCAACTTGCACTGGCTTTATCAGTGCAAAATCAAAATGGGCCAATAATGGGATTGCCATTGAAAAAAACTTAATTGGGCTTCCACGGAAGCCTATTCGCACGTTTAAGGCTTTTTAGAATGTTCAAGACTGGCAAAAGTTTATTTCTGGCTAAGGGCCTGACGACACCTGGGGGCTACGGATTGTCCACGGGTTCGAGAGCAGGTTAGTAAGCCTGGGGGGGGGGGAGTTTGATCTCAATAATGTTATTTATAATTTTGTAGAAGATTGTGGCTTGTTTAATTATACATCTTCGTTCAAGGGTTGGCCATCCAAGGGCAGTAATTAGATCTGCTGGATTTGTGTTCCGTCAGTAATAATGTTTAACAAATCTGGCAGCAGAGTGTTGTACTCTTTCAAAGCTTTTAATTTGTGAAGTGGTGTGAGGAATCCATATGGGTGACGAGTACTCAAGTTTTGGCCGGATTAGCATGTCATAGGTTGTTTGTTTAATGTCAGGTTTACATGGGCCAAGAGTTTGTTTAATCATGCCTAAAACTTTCGAAGATTTTGAAGTTATGTCAGTGACATGATTTGTCCAGTTTAATTTGGAATCCAATTTGAGTGGCTGGATACAGTGGATAGTGGCGGGCCAAAAAGCGAGTACTTGTGTGGACTGGGTTTAGTTTTGTTTGTTATTGGAAGGTGGCCACATTTAGATACATTAAATTCCATTTGCCATTTGTCTGACCATGTTTGGAGTTGGTTTAGGTCTGTTTGGAGAATTTTGTGGTCGGTTTTGGAAGAAATGTGACGATATATAATACTGTCATCTGCAAGATTTGATGTTCGCATCAATGTCATTTATGTAGAGTAAGAAGAGGACAGGGCCTAGAACTGAACCCTGTGGGACACCAGATGTGACATCTGTGATATCCGACAGGGCACCGTTAACTGAGGATCTCTGTTTGCGGTTGGATAGAAAAGATTTGATCCAATTTTTAGTGTTACTGTAGGAGGTCAATTTTGATAGAAGACATAGATGAGGCACTTTGTCAAAGGCTTTGGCAAAGTCAAGCAGAATTGTGTCAATTTGGGTCTTGTTGTCCATAGCAGTCATCCAGTTGTGGACTGTCTCAATGACTTGAGATTCACAAGACAGTCCCGACTGGAATCCGTGTTGGAAGTGGAGAACCATGTCAAGGTGTGTAACTCCCAAACTGTCCCTCTCAACTCCAGTCTTCCATAGTTCCTCCCTCACAGACCATGTCAAGGTGTGTAACTCCCAAACTGTCCCTCTCAATTCCTGTCTCCCATAGTTCCTCCCTCATCCTAAGGAGCCATTCACAATTGTTGACCATCGTACAAAGTGTACTAAATGTTTATAGGTTTAAGGCCAGCATACTAATTTTAATAAATGTCGGTCACGTGAAATATACCAGCCCATTGAACCGCCAGGGAACCCGAGTTGTTTTATATTGTGCAACCATTCACGGCACAACATTCTTACATCCATATGTTTGTCAATCTGGAAAACTTTCCACATTTTAAAGTACTAATTTGAGGGGGTCAGAAAATAAGTATGCTTTGTACAAATAGGTAAATATCGACACTTCGTGAACGATCTCTAGGGTGAGCAGAAAAGAGGGTTGAGAAGAGTTGACAACATGTCCTGTCAGGAAGGACTGTCATGTGTCCTGTCAGGAGGAAGGACTGACACATGTCCTGTCAGGAGGAAGGACTGGCACGTGTCCTGTCAGGAAGGACTGACACGTGTCCTGTCAGGAGGAAGGACTGACACGTGTCCTGTCAGGAGGAAGGACTGACACGTGTCCTGTCAGGAGGAAGGACTGACACATGTCCTGTCAGGAAGGACTGCCACTTGTCCTGTCAGGAGGAAGGACTGGCACGTGTCCTGTCAGGAAGGACTGACACGTGTCCTGTCAGGAGGAAGGACTGACACGTGTCCTGTCAGGAGGAAGGACTGACACGTGTCCTGTCAGGAGGAAGGACTGACACATGTCCTGTCAGGAAGGACTGCCACTTGTCCTGTCAGGAGGAAGGACTGACACGTGTCCTGTCAGGAGGAAGGACTGTCACGTGTCCTGTCAGGAAGGACTGGCACGTGTCATGTCAGGAGGAAGGACTGACACGTGTCCTGTCAGGAGGAAGGACTGACACGTGTCCTGTCAGGAGGAAGGGCTGACACGTGTCCTGTCAGGAGGTAGGACTGACACGTGTCCTGTCATGAGGAAGGACTGGCACGTGTCACGTCAGGATCAAGGACTGGCACGTGTTGAACACAGTCACATTGTCTGCCTGGACGACATTTTAGACTGATACATTGTCATAGCTGTGTAATATACATACTGCATTCATTAATTTCATCATCAATACCATAAATGTATTGTATGATGTGAGTAATAAGGAAATTATATATACTAAAATCATGGTTCTATTGAATATATTTTGTTCATTGTCATTGTGTCAAAGTGGTTATATGAGAGAGTGACGTGAATAACACTTGCTGTTTGATGCCTCCTCAGTGGTGCGTGTCTCCAGAACTTAACGATTTTACATGTTTCTACTTAAAACATCATAAAAACAATACCACACAGCCAGAGTATGAATACGAGTACATGACCATAATTTCTATGAGTACGAGTATGAATATTTCAAAAATGTACTCGAGTACCGAGTACGAGTATTTAAAAAATGTACTTGAGTACCAAATACTTCGTCCCCAGGCCTGATGTGAATGTACGACTTAACTAATGCTCTTGTAATAAATATATTTCACAAGTATACTAGACCATTTTTAGCAAAAAATCATGCGTTTAAGGAAAGTTGGCATTGAGTTTAAGTAACTAGTACATATAGGCCATAGCCGTAGTCTGTGGTGTGGAAGACATAATACTATTACTAGCAGGATCATTTCTCACTCAAAACTCTAAAAAACGGTATTGGTTTGGTTGTCACCTCTTTTCTTTTGACAAATAAACCCAGCACCTGTTGTACCACCTAACGGATATTATTGACGCTATAGTGGTTATCAGAACCGGGCGGCGTGGTGGATACCTGTCTTGATAGCCATGCCACGTCAGTTGAATCTGTTCAGCAACGTTGTTCAGCTTAGGTTGTTCTATAACTCTCTTTCAAAGTTGCTTCCAGTGTTATGGAGCATCATCAGTACACATCACGGGGACACATTCCCCAGCTTGGTGATCCTAGCATCCATGGCAGTGGTCTTCCCACTCTACACTGCGGATGTGGAACGTGGATTTTCAGCACAGAACATGTTGCGGAGCAGGTTGTCTAGTCAGCGACTCAACATAACTCAACACACTGGCGAGAATTAAATTATGTTGAGTCCCTGGCAGCCTTCAGGAAGGTGAAGGAAAGGCGCCTTTATCAGGGACTGATTGTGGTGTTAATGATTGGTGTTAACTTGATCATGAAAGGTTTAATAAATCTCAACTTTACTGGGTGGCTCTGTATCAACTGAGTATGTAATTAGTACTCCATCAGCAAGCAGTTTCTACAGCAAAGTGTGAGTACAGCATACAAGATTGTTTTATAAAGTCATATCTAACATACAAATGCAGTTTATGTAACAATATCTGTCTGACTAATTAAAAGATGGAAAAAATGGTAATTCGTTTGTTTATTTTGTGACTTTCAGCCCCTCCATATATCTTACATACATTAAGGATTCAGGGTGTTTTTTGCGATGGCCACTGCAACAAGTCACAGATCAGTAGTGTATATTTTGCAATCATTATGGTTAGTATTTAAAATGATCAACAGTGATATTATACTGTCCCTTCAATCTCGCACTCTGCATTTAGGTTGTCCACTCCATTAGGTTGCCCACTCCATTAGGGGTATTTTTATTTACTACCTTCAATTACTGGTTACTGACTCTGAGCTAACAACAGAAAACATTAATATTTGTGCTCTGTCCCATATATATACATATATTATATATGATATATATATATATATATATATATATATATATATATATATATATATATATATACCGTGTGCGTGTTAAATCAGTTGTGATCGCCAATGATTTATATATATTGATCAGTGGCTCAGCATAAGACTGTGTCCCCTAAATTTCAAATCCTAGCTCAAACACTGTTGACACCAGTTAAGTTGTTTCCAGAATGTGGGTTTATGTGTAATTCATTTATGAACGTGTGTATGTGAGAGGAATGAAAAAGATTTAACAAGATTTGCCATCCAAACCAAAGGCCCAGATGGCAAGCGGACAAGGAAGCCATTGGCTTATCGAAAGTCCATCAGTGTTCGTCTGCATGTAACCCGCCCTCCTGAGATATGTGTCCAACTTGTTTTTAAGCATATTCATGCTGCTAGCGGTTATACAATCCATAGATAATTTGTTCCATTCATTTACAGTCCTCTGTGAGACAGGCCCTTAGCCAGGGATCCGTCTGCCCGTTTTGAAGACGGGCAAAATTATGTCTTAAGACGACAGGTAAATTAAAAATAAGACAGGTTTTTCCTTTTACAAGTCTTAGTGATTCTACAAATGTTGTCGGCGACAGGATAGTGAATACCGCCGATCTATAAGACTTTTAACCTTGACATCATCGAAAAATAATGATACTGTGGTTGATCTCTATTTATTGTAATCGTGTACGTTGTTGGTTGATTTCTGCGGCCTTTCTCAGTGCCTATCCATTGGTATCCGGAAGTTGTGGGGTGAGTTCAAAGTGGCACCTACCCTCGATTATCCAGGCTCCGCGCTGTGGTGCCACCGTTTGTCGCACACATCACTGCATGGACACAGAGTGCGGTTCCCATTGTGATGGAAATTATGTATGCGCCCAGAATCTGGGCGCATACATAAGTAACTCATTAAGTTCGATGATGATGCTAATTGGCTGCTGGCACTTTATCCGGTAATGCCTACAGAAATGCAAATGGAGTCGCTACGAGTCGCACGTGCTACCGACAGAGCAAGTCGTTAAATTTAGAATTTGCACTGAAATAAAAACAGTTTACCCGGTACCTGCATCCAGAACATTGCTGATGGACGTGATGTGATGGGAATACTTCCAACAGGGTACAGAGAAACCCTCATATACACAATCCTCCCCCGTGTACTTGATATATTACCCGGCAAGCATATCGGCTGGCACATGTCCATCATGTTGATATGGTGTTGGTCATCGGAAGAAAGACTACGCATGATGATGGGCCTTGGAGCTGTTCACCTGAGGCTGAGCGGTAGCACTATTGATACTGGTAAGTCATTGTATTGATTTCAGTTTCATACATATAGCATATATGGCATATATAATGCAGATTCTCATGTCACTTGTGGTTCATGTTTGTATTGCAAAGTTAGTCAGTTCTAAACAAGGCACATGAAAACAAGTCAAAATAACTGAATATGTACGATTTGGGACTCTTACCCTTGTTTTTTTGTAAAGCATTATTTTAATAAATTGATTATATTTTATAGAATCAAATAGCAGTATAACTGCTAGCAACGTGAATATGTTTACAAACAAGGCCGACACATCTCAGGAGGGCGGGTTACACGTAGATGAACATTGTTGGACTCTCTATGCGATCCCTAGGCTATGCGAAAATTAATACGCAGAAAACACTGTTTAAAGATAGAGCAAAATATAATGGCTTTATTGATGTGTTCTTCTGTGTTTACATGAATGACAGCTGCAATTTAACACCCAACAACACATCTTAATGTATATATTATATAGTATAGATTACATGGTTCACAGTTCACTGCAATTGTGTTCATTCACTTTTTTGAGACACGTCCACGCCACGCCCAGTTTGCTAAAGCCTTCGACAAAGTGCCTCACCTACGTCTTCTATCAAAATTGACCTCCTACGGAATCACTGGAAACACTCAAAATTGGATCAAATCTTTTCTATCCAACCGCAAACAGAGAGTCTCAGTTAACGGTGCCCTATCGGACATCACAGATGTCACATCTGGTGTCCCACAGGGTTCAGTTCTAGGACCTGTCCTCTTCTTACTCTACATAAATGACATAAATGGGAACATCAAATCTTCTATACGCCTTTTTGCAGATGATAGTATTATATATCGTAAAATTTCTTCCAAAACCGACCATGAAATCCTCCAAACTGACCTTAGCCAACTCCAAACATGGTCAGACAAATGGCAAATGGAATTTAATGTATCTAAATGCGTCCACCTTCCAATAACAAACAAAACTAAACCCAGCACACACAAGTACTCGCTTTCTGGCCAGCCATTATCCACCGTATCCAGCCACTCATACCTCGGAGTAAAATTGGATTCCAAATTAACCTGGACAAATCACGTCACTGACATTTCACACATATACACTAATATTATTATTATTAGAACCTTCGCCGATTTCGCTATCAGCTTCGATGTCATCGTGACCAACGCCAGTGGTTGCCATGCCCACAGTCGCAGCTGTCAGTTTCGTCAGATCTTCAATATCACTTTCCAAGTCGGACTTCCCTTCGTGAAATGTATCATCGTCTGAGTCAATCGTGTGTCCAGACGTAAAGTAATCAAATGTCACATCATTTAGTAGGTAACGGTAAGCATCGCAGTATATATTTAGCCGGCTAGCATCGTTCATAAACGCCGCAACTTCTGAACCTGGCAAATGCATGGGCGCCGCCATCTTGGATTTACAAATGTAAACAGCCGACGGTAAATTCCACAATGCACATATATATATACATACATATCCTCTTCGGTCTTCAGGCAAAATCTGCCTATGTACCGCTCTTAGTTAGTCTTAGTGTGGCTTTGTAGTCATATTTGACTGCCTGGTTTCGCCAGTGTTTGTCTAGTCGATTTTTAAGCGTATTTACTGACGGTGCAGTGACGACGGTGTCCGGAAGTGAATTCCAAATATTAATGACTCTCTGGCTAAAGAAATGCCTCCTTAATTCCCGTTTACTTCGGTCCTTGAACAACTTTAGAGAATGACCCCGTGTGCCTTCGTACAAGTCTTTGTTAAACATATCGTGCGAAAAGGTAAAACTGCCATGCAAGTATTTATACACATCAATAATATCTCCTCGTAAACGACGATAGGTCAGTGTTGGTAAATTTAATGCCTTTAATCTAGATTCGTAATCTAAATGTCTCAGTACTGGGACCATCCTACTAGCTCTTCTCTGGACAGCCTCCAGAGCATCAATATCATGCTGGTACTGTGGTGACCAGACTACCACTCCGTATTCCAAAGTAGGACGGACTAGTCCCTTATATAAATGTAGAAAGGTTGTCCTGTCCAAGTATTGATATGTTCGTCGTATTACACCCAGCAATCTATTTGTTTTTGACACTGCCTGCTGTACCTGTTGTGTAAATTTTAACTGGTCATCAACTAGGATGCCCAGGTCTTTCTCTACATGGCTACACTCCAGAGGATTTGCATCTGTTTCTGTTGTCAAAGTATAAGTAAATTCTGGGTGCCCATGTCCAATTCTTAGAACTTTGCATTTATCTGGGTGAAATTTTAACTGCCACTTTTCAGCCCAGTAGCTACTTAGCCAAACGTTAAAAAACAACAACACATACGTATTCGTGATATGTATAGATCAACGAATACTATCATACATATCACTGATGTTTACACTACAGAATATCGATACAATTTGCGAAATGCAGCGGTGCTTCGAGTTCACGATTATCTTGCGGATTTTCGCTGCGCAGTAGTAATACGTATGTTAATGAGGGTGCGCATTGATACAAACAGATTGGCTGGGCTGTGCTCTTTTAAATAATAATGTGAAAAGTCGCAGTAGGCCAAATAGAACGAAAGTTATTACGCATTGTATGTGGAGTTTGAGTCGGCGAATTTGTTTCAGTAATGCAGAGGGTGGGGGGATAGATTAAAACATGTTTAGAAGAAAAAGTTCTTTGTTTTTCTTAATAATACTTCGAAATTAGAGAGTTAAGATATAAAATATATATATATATCCATATACATACATACATATACATACATATCATATACACATAAACATATATATATATATACACATATATATATATACACACACATATATATATATATATATATATATATATATATATATATATATATATATATATATATATATACAAATATACATACACAATATGTGTATGTATATTATATATATATATATATATATATATATATATATATATATTATATATGTGTGTGTGTGTGTGTGTGTGTGTGGTGGTGGTGGTGGTGTATGTGGTGTGGTGTGGTGTGTGTGTGTGTTAGGGAGGGAATGCTGGTAATGAGTGGATGCTACACACCTTCCTCCCTGTTCAATACTACGTAAACAATTATAAAATAAGCATAACAGTGGCAATTATAACTTGATAACTATATATGTTTTTAATAATTTAATTCCTGTATGCCACCAACTTAACACATTGGGCACTTGTTATGTTGTACACACATAAAATATGATAAATTATGATGTTCTGATGTAAAACAATACACATGAATAATAATATTGCTCAACATGCCTAATTAAATAAGAAACAACAATGGATCAGTATTGCCTTCCACAACATAACAATGTAGCAACTGAAATCCGTTTCACAGATATTTACTAACAATCATACGTCCTTTAACAGGATATGATGGCAGTGGCACCCAGGAATATATCAGGGGCAGATGAGCAACTTGTTTGGCTTCTCCAAATATTAGTGGTGTACATGTGGCATTGTTTAAAAAAAAAATTGCCTTAGTTTCCTGTCGAACATGACTTTAACTCACAATTGTCATGCCCCACCAATACACAAAATACACTTCAGTTACCGATGCCATCCCCTAGTCAATTTACCATGCCAATGCTAACAACACAACTAATTTAAAGCATGTCATTAACTTGAAAATTCTACGACTGTGATAAGGCTACTTTTAAAGTAGCCAATTATTAATGGTGGCCAATTCGTGCATGTGTACAGTATGTATTTTGTTTGGTTAAATTACATTATAAACATGTTTTGGTTGTGTACTGTCTGCAACACATATAACTTTCAATCAGTCACATATGAGATATCTTATTTGGGCTGATTGTTCACATTAGTAAATTTATCAGCCTTTGACCTGCGACAATGAACAATATTGATATCCATCTGTTACACACTGTAACAATTGGTACTAGAACCAGACAAATAACTTTGGCCCTAATGGTCCTAAAGTGCTGGTTTTGGTGTTGAAATAAAGCTAAAACATTGTTCTATCAATTGATATGTCTCATGTGGCGTTAAAATTTTGTTTAAAGGTCATTAACCTTGACCTTTGAACCGATATACCCAGAAAGAGTAAACTACGATTTTGATCAAATTTTATCTTTAGCAAGGTCATTGTATCAACAAGTATCATAGAATTTTGCAGTACATGTAAAGGTCCTAAAGTCCTGTTAAAATAAAGCTAAGACATTGCTCTATCCAGAGATGTGCATCATGTAGCAGTTTAAAAAAGCTTTTGCAAAGGTCAGTTAGGTCACTGACCTTGACCTGATATACCCAAAATGAGTAAACTCAAATTTTTATCAAATTCGACCATTAGTAAGGTCATTGCATCAACAATTTCCCCTAAAATAATAAGAGTGGGTCCATGGTAAGTTCTTGAGATACAACTTCAAGTTAGGATGGTGGCAATGTTCAAGCAAATTTAGGTTCTGCAGTCTAATTTAACCAGATACCCTCAACGTTGTATGCATTATCTATAATTGGTCAAATTTATTTTGATTTGGGTGTAGATGACACAATGTACTTTAATTATCTGTTTTTGTCTGTTTTTTCTCAAATGCAGTGTTTCTTCCAGATTTTGGAGCATTTGCCCACCAACAGGTTACCATTCCCACCAGAAGAGCTGGCATCATATTGCAGCCAGCCTGTGAGGGTTTCACATTACAGCCCACTTGGAGGCATTGTGTTTAGCTTTGTGACAATGGAAGTGTCAGGGGCAATACACAGCGCAGGGCCCAAAGATCTGGTATCTGGCATCATATCAGCCCAATGGATCTGACATGGGACTGATGCTCAGCTGTGTGTATTGCTACACTGACACTTCCATCATTACAATAGGATATACAATCCCACAGGGATGATTGTATATAAAACCATGGGTTTAGGTGTTAGGGTGCAATCTATTTAAGAATCATGGAAGGAGGGCTAAGGGTATTCGACCGATATCCAGACAATTGTCAGAAAAGGATCCAAGCCTGGGGCTTCGAATTGGAAACAAACTCTGTGTTCTGTGTAGAAAACGTGTGATGGCTGGACCAACAACAAGCAGTTCATCTGAAAGTCGAAGTGGCCGTTCCATCTCTACACTAAATACATTGATGCACTATATGATGAATATGCTTGTTTCATAAATGCTGATTCAGGCAGTTAGAACAAAATACACGTAATTGCTCTGCATCTTGATATCATAATGTAATTTTTTTAACCTGTAAATTACCTAAAGGGCAATTACTGTTTTATTGTATGTTACATCAAATGTGCATAAATCTTAAGGTTTGCATGTCATAATTATTTACGATCACACTACAGATGTAAAAGTATATTTATTTATTGTGTATGAATTTCATACAACTATTATTCCATATTACCCAACGTTCATGCTATTTCAATTTATACTTTGCTTTTATACTTTGGTAAAAGGCACACCATAAATAATTGAGAAGACTGATGTCATATTATTTAATGTGAGTATTTGCGAGTGTTAATTGAAGTTATCACCTATATGCCAATGATTGTTTCTTTTCTGCAGGTAGGGCAAAAGAGCGGAAATGGACTGATGTGGACATGGGCAGGAGACATAGCAAACCATTTCTGGTACTGCTGCGAGAAGGCTGACGGCTCCGTGGAAAGCCTCATTGTAAGTACTTTGCTTGGCTGTATACAATCACACTTTACAAATTAAACAGTAACATTTCATAATGTTTCAAGTAAATAGTCACATTTCTTAAAATGTGTAAATATATTGATACCTTAATATCAAGAAACAAAGTATTACAGTGTAGATTGATGGAACCAATGTTACAACCAGTAGTGTAATAATCGACCGGTAATGTAATAATTTACCAGTAATGTAATAATCGACCGGTAATGTAATAAATCGACCAGTAATGTAATAATCGACCGGTTATGTACTAAATCGACCGGTAATTTAATAATCGACCAGTAATGTAATAAATCGACCAGTAATGTAATAAAAATGATGACGATAATCATTATGATGGTGATGATGAGGGTGATAAACGATTGTGATGATGATGATAAAGATTATGATGATGATATTGATGATGATGATAACGATAGTGATGATGAGGGTGATAAATGGTTATGATGATGATGAGGAAGAAGATTAAGACAATTAAGCGGTCTTAGTGATGATGATGACGAAGATGATGACAATGAGGGTGATCATTATTATGATTATGAGGACGAAGACAATGACACCTTCAGCCTCATCATTCTCCTCCTCATCGTCATCCTCATGTTCACCCTTATAACGGCCAGCTATGCTGACACCCACTCGATGTTCACAAACGTATGATTAACATAGGAATCTCAGAACGAGTGAGCCACATGTTTTCTGGGAGGACATATGGAATGCCGTTCATATAACGTCCCAGGTAACGCACAGCAGTAACTACATGTTGGCAAAAAATCGGCCCGAGTCAGACAGAGTGGTAAGGAAGAAGGGGGGGGGGGGTCATTAAAAAGGGTCACTTCAATACATGAAAGAGGTAATCTACACTCAGTTAAGGGAACAATTATTTAAGGGATCATTAAAATGCTTAATAACTGATCATCATTTGATCAAATTAATGGGTCATGTCAAACAAGTTAGGGAAATCTCAAAATGCAATGTGATATTATATTAGAAACTTAAGTTTAACCACAAAAATAATAAAATAAGGGACCAGCTGAAACAATTAAGGGGTTATCTCAAAAATTAAAGTTATGGGTAATTTCAGTCAACTAAAATGTTAATCTAAGCAATTAAAGACCACCCAAAGTATTTTAAAATATAACTAAACTTAAGGAATTTTATCAAAAACAAGTTGAAGATTAAAAAAAGGTCCTATTAAGGGTCATTTAATAATAAACTAGCTGATCATCTCAAACCATTATGGGATCATCTCATCAAATCAAGTGGTCGTCTCGAAAAAAGTTAAATAAATTTAGGGGTCATCTCATAAAATAAATGGGTCTTCTCAAAAAAAGTTAAAGGATCGTCATGTAAGAAGTAACCAACAAGTTAACTAGCTGCATTTTGAGAATTCCCCTAACTTGTTTGATATGACCCCTTAATTTGATCAAATGATGATCAGTTATTAAGTATTTTTAATGATCCCTTAAATAATTGTTTGAGATGACCCCTTAATTGAGTGTAGATTACCTCTTTCATATGTTGAGGTGACCCTTTTACTGCCCCCCCCCTTCCTTACCACTCTGTCTGACTCGGTCTGATTGTTTGCCAACATGTAGTTACTGCCGTGCGTTACCTGGGAGGTTATATGAACGGCACCCCATAAGTCCTCCCAGAAAACATGCGGCTCCCTCGTTCTGAGATTCCTATGTTAATCATACGTTTGTGAACGTCGAGTGGGTGTCAGCATGGCTAGCCATTATAAGGGTGAACATGAGGATGACGATGATGAGGAAGAGCAGGATGATGAGGCTGAAGGTGTCATTGTCTTCATCCTCATATTGTAATAATGATCACCCTCATTACCATCATCTTCGTCATCATCATGATCATCACTAAGACCGCTTAATTGTCTTAATCTTCTTCCTCTCATCATCATAACCATTTATCACCCTCATCATCACCATCGTTATCATCATTATAATTACCATCATTATCATAATCATCATCGTCATAATCATCATTATCATCGTTACTAAGATCGCCCGTTAATTTTTATCATCATTATAATCGTTGATCACCCTCATCATCACCTTCTACATCATCATTATTAACATCATCATCAGCATAATAATTATCTTCATAATTTTTATTACATTACCAGTCGATTTATTACATTACCGGTCAATATATTACATTACTGGTCGATTATTACATTACCGGTCAATATATTACATTACTGGTCGATTATTACATTACCGGTCGATTATTACATTACTGGTTGTAACATAATAATCAACCGGTAATGTAATAAATCGACCAGTAATGTAATAAAAATGATGATCATAATCATTATGATGATGATGATGTTAATAATGATGATGTAGAAGGTGACGATGAGGGTGATAAATGATTATGACAATTAATGGGTGATTTTTGTGACGATGATGATGATTATGATGGTGATGATGATAATAACGATGGTGATGATGAGTGTGATAACAATTAAGTGGAGGTGATGACAATGAAGGTGATCATTATTACGATTATGAGGACGAAGACAATGACACCTTCAGCCTCATCATCCTCCTCCTCCTCCTCATTGTCATTCTCATGTTCACCCTTATAATGGCTAGCCATGCCGACACCAACTCACAAATGTTCACAAACGTATGATTAACATAGGAATCTCAGAACGAGTGAGCCGCATGTTTTCTGGGAGGACATATGGAATAACCTCCCAGGTAACGCACGGCAGTAACTACATGTTGGCAAATCATCGGACCAAGTCAGACAGAGTGATAAGGAAGAAGGGGGGTCATTAAAAAGGGTCACCTCAACACATGAAAAAGTTAATCTACACTCAATTAAGGGAACATCTCAAACAATTATGATTATTATTATTATTATTATATTATTATTAAATGATTAAAATAATAAAATAAGGGACCAGCTGACACAATTAAGGGGTTATCTAAAAAATTTAAGTTAAGGGTAATTTCAATCAAGTAAAATGTTCATCTAAACTAGGGCACCCACTTAATTTTTGAGATTATCCCTTAATTTGTTGAGACGACCAGCTTGTCAACTTGTTAATTACTTCTTACATATTTTGTGACGATCCCTTAACTTTTTTTGAGAAGACCCATTCATTATATGAGATGACCCCTTAATTTATTTAACTTTATCAAGACGACCACTTGACTTGATGAGATGACCCCATAATGTTTTGAGATGATTAGCTAGTTGATTATTAAATGATCCTTAATGAGACCTTTATAAATTATCCTATAACTTGTTTTTGATAAAATCCCTTAATTTTAGTCATATTTTAAAATACTTTGGGTGCCCTTTCATCGTTTAGATGAACATTTTAGTTGACTGAAATTACTCTTAACTTAATTTTTGGAGATAACCCCTTAATTGTTTCAGCTGGTCCCTTATTTTATTATTTTTGCGGATAAACTTAAGTTTCTAATTTAATATCACATTGCATTTTGAGATTTCTCCTAATTTGTTTGATATGACCCTTTAATTTTATCAAATGATGATCAGTTATTAAGGATTTTTAATGATCCCTTAAATAATTGTTTGAGATGATCCCTTAATTGAGTGTAGATTACCTCTTTCATGTGTTGAAGTGACCCTTTTTAATGATCCCCCTTTCTTCCTTACCACTCTGTCTGACTTGGTCCGATGATTTGCCAACATATAGTTACTGCCGTGCGTTACCTGGGAGGTTATATGTACGGCATTCCATATGTCCTGCCAGAAAACGTGGCTCACTCGTTCTGAGATTCCTATGTTAATCATACGTTTGTGAACATCGAGTGGGTGTCAGCATGGCTAGCCATGATAAGGGTGAACATGATGATGACGATGAGGAGGAGGATGATGAGGCTGAATGTGTCATTGTCTTCATCCTCATAATCGTAATAATGATCACCCTCATTGTCATCATCTTCGTCATCATCATCACTAAGACCGCTTAATTGTCTTCATCTTCTTCCTCATCATCATCATAACCATTTATAACCCTCATCATGACCATCGTTATCATCATTATCATCATCATAATCTTTATCATCATCATCATCATCGTCATAATGATCATCATCATTATCATCGCCACTAAGATGACCCCTTAAGTGTCATCATCATCATAATCATTTATCACCCTCATCATACCGGTCAATTTATTACATTACTAGTCGATTATTACATTACAGGTCGATTTATTACATTACTGAATGCTTGTGAAAGAATATTTAATAATTTTTTGGCAATGTCTACAAATTTTAACATGACCAGGTTGATCTGTACTGGGTCACTGACATACTAAATTGCTCACAAGTGCTAACAAACAGACTTACTTGGTAATACCCAAAGTATTTCACAATTTATCTAAAACCTATTCACTCTCATTTCTTGATAATTGTGATGAAATGTGGCATGTTTTGAAAAAGTTTTCAATCATAGGGTGGATGGCATGGAATCCTACATCATGTGACTAACAGTCACTCATGGCTGACGAGTGAAGGGGATGCACCAGCCCACTGTGAGCACGAGCCTTTGACAGCAACAGACAAGCAGTGGTTTGTACCGGACTCCCCAGCACATGTCACTCTGAGATGTGTTGTGTTGAACAAACGATTCATGAATACTCTCAAGTATCATGTCAATTTCAGGTGAGATATATACATATATAATTGCGTGTGTATGTATACAAAGCATTCATACATGTTATATGTATGCAGCACAAGGTATTCAACAAGAGGGAGAAAATTGACAATTGTGCCAGAGCGACAACCGAAACATTATGAGTACATTGTCAGCCTGCAGGAGACAATCATCTGTGCCTGCATAGAGGATGAAATGCCCAAAGCCAGGAAGTGTGGCATCAAGCCTGACAATCCCAGAAACATTGCACACAACATCGCAACATTGCCTGCTCCACCAACATCTGAGCTAGTTGCCAGCCATCATACTCGATCTAGGAAGACTTAATTTAACAAGATTTTCCATCCAAGCCAAAGGCCCAGATGGCAAGTGGACAAGGAAGCCATTGGCTTATTGAGAGTCCATCAGTGTTCGTCTATGTGTAACCCGCCCTACTGAGATATGTGTCCAACTTGTTTTTAAACATATTCACGCTGCTAGCGGTTATACAATTCGTATATAATTTGTTCCATTCATTTACTGTCCTCTGTGAGAATGAGTACTTCTTGATATCCAATCTGCACTGATCCTTTACTAACTTTACCTCATGTCCTCTAGTTCTGCTATCTTTCTTGAGAGAAAAAAACATATTTCTATCAATATTTTCATACACATTCAATATCTTAAAAACTTCAATCTGATCTCCTCTTAACCTCCTTGTCTCTAGAGTTGTTAAACCACATTCTGTCAGGCATTCTTCATAACTAAGGTCTCTCAGTTCTGGAATAATTTCAGTTGCTCTCCTCAGTATGCGGTGAAGCATATCTATATCCTTCTTACGATATGGTCTCCATGCTTGTATACAGTATTCTAAATGAGGTGTAACTATTGCTTTATATAGAAGTATAATTAGCTTTTTATCCTTGTAAGTTATGTTTCTCCTAATCAACCCAAGAATTTGATTACCCTTCGAAGCTGCAATACCACACTGCTCTGAAACTTTCATATCAGCACTTATTGTAACTCCTTATTGTAAGTCCTTTTTATTTACAGTAGTACACAGAACGGTATCTCCCATTTTATAGTTTACATCCAAGTTCCCACATCTTGTATGTAGGCATTTACATTTCCCAAAATTGAACATCTGCCATTTCTCAGACCATTTCACTAATCTGTCTAGATCGTTTTGTAAATGTTGTTTATCACCATCAGTGTTAACCTTTCTAAATACTTTTGTGTCATCGGCAAATTTGAGTACGTTACTTGTTATATTGTCGTCCAAGTCATTGATATATATTAAGAATAATAAAGGTCCTAATACTGATCCTTGTGGTATCCCACTCAAAAAAACTGATTTCCAGTTTGAAACTTCTCCATCTACTTCAACACGCTGTCTTCTGTCAGTCAGCCATTGTCCTATCCAGTCACTTAAGCTATCCCCGATACCTTTGGGCGTTTAATTTAAGTAGTATTCTTTGATGTGGCACTTTGTCAAAAGCTTTCTGAAAATCTAAGTAGATACTATCTACTGGCGATCCCTCATCAATCCACTTAGTGATTTCTTCCAAAAAACATAACATATTTGTTAAGCATGACCTCACCATGTTGAGATGAATTTAATAATTCATGCCTAACAAGGAAGTCCACCATATGGTCTTTAATTAAACTTTCTAATAATTTACAAATCACTGACGTTAAACTCACTGATGTGTAATTCTCTTACTTATTTCGTGAACCCTTTATAATAATGGTAATGTTTGCTTCTTTCCATTCAAAAGGAACAACTCCATATTAATTTGTTCTACTGTTTACACTAGTAGTTTTAGAGGAATTCCATCCACTCCCGGTGATTTATTATCCTTCATTGCCTTTATTTTTTTAGCAACCATTTCTGGAGTTACAATTAACGGTCCTAAATAGAGAGATTTCGCCTCCTAAAATTTAGCATCTGGAACTGGTAATTAACTAATAATCTCTTTGATAAACACTGAACTGAAGTAATCGTTTAGGTCTTCCGCCAGTCAAAATCCCTGTGATATTATATTACCAGCACTATCTTCTAGAGGTCCGACCTTGTCTTGTACGTTTTGTTTACTCCTGACATATGCATAAAAACTCTTGCTGTCATTTTTAATGTTACATGCTAGTTTTTGCTCATAGCTTCTTTTAGATTGTCTAATTTCAGTTGTAGCTGCATTAAGTGCCTCTTTGTAATTTGCATAGTCTTCATTCTTTCTGGTACGCCTATAAACCCTCCACATAGTTTGCTTGAACACTATTTTTCTAATAGCTTCTTTTGACAAGTGTTTCTTTCTAGACCGTTTTCCTTGTTTTTTCAAGGGAACAAATTTATCGATGATACTCTAAATTTCATATTTTAGAATATTCCAACATCCAATTGCGGTCTTATTCATCAGCATGTTATTCCAATCTAGCTTTGCTAAGTATTTTCTCATATCTTTATAGTTACCTTTGTGGAAGTTTCTCCTATGTTTTTTATTTTTACTTTCTGATGTTACATTGATGTCAAAATGTATCTGATTGTGGTCACTTTTACCCAATGGTTCATGTATTTTTACATTGTCCACTAATTCTTTTTGTGATGACAAAACTATATCTAATACATTTTCTCCCCTGGTTGGTTCTAGCACGTGCTGAGTAAGGAAGCTATCCTGAATTAAAAATAGAAATTGTTGGTCTTCACCCCGTGTACTCTCTACAGATTTCCATTGTATGTGTCCATGGTTAAAATCTCCCATTGTAGCATTTTGTGTTATCCTCTTCGTTTATGTTTGGACTTTGGTAAACTAATCGAATAGTTAATTTTTAATTTCCTGAAACTATTTTGCACCAATGTTTTCTACCCTCTCAGTTATCGCCTCTATTTTGGCCCCAGGCAAGCAAACCACCACGTCTCTCTGAACTGCAGAATTGGTAGCTAAGAAAATAAAGGCAATGAAGGATAACAAGTCACTGGGAGTGGATGGGATTCCTCCAAAATTACTAATGGAAACAGTAGAACAAATCAGTATACCACTTGCAAGAGTATTCAACTTGTCATTAAAAGAGGGAGTTGTTCCATTTGAATGGAAAGAAGCAAACATCATACCATTATTTAAAAAGGGTTCGAGAAATAAGTCAGAGAATTACAGACCAGTGAGTTTAACGTCAGTGATTTGTAAATTATTAGAAAGGTTAATTAAAGACCATATGGTGGACTTCCTCGTTAAGCATAAATTATTAAATTCATCTCAACATGGATTCCTTAAAGCGAGGTCATGCTTAACAAATATGTTATGTTTTTTGGAAGAAATCACTAAGTGGATAGACGTGGGATCGCCAGTAGATATTATCTACTTAGATTTTCAGAAAGCTTTTGATAAAGTGCCACATCAAAGATTACTACTTAAATTAAAAGCCCATGGTATGGGGGATAGCATAACTGACTGGATAGAACAATGGCTGACTGACAGAAGACAACGAGTTGTAGTAGATGGAGAAGTTTCAAATTGGAAATCGGTTTTGAGTGGGGTACCTCAAGGATCAGTATTAGGACCTATATTATTCTTAATTTATATCAATGACTTGGACGACAGTATAACAAGTATCGTATTGAAATTTGCGGATGACACAAAACTGTTTAGAAAGGTTAATACTGATGGTGATAAACAACATTTACAAAACGATCTAGACAGATTAGTGAAATGGTCTGAGAAATGGCAGATGTTGTTCAATTTTGGGAAATGTAAATGCCTACATACAGGACATGGGAACTTGAATGTAAACTATAAAATGGGAGATACTGTTCTGGGTACTACTGTAAAAGAAAAGGACTTAGGAGTTACAATAAGCGCTGATATGAAAGTTTCAGAGCAGTGTGGTATTGCAGCTTCAAAGGGTAATCAAATTCTTGGATTGATTAGAAGAAACATAACATACAAGGGAAAAAGGTTAATTATACCTCTTTATAAAGCAATAGTTAGACCTCATTTAGAATACTGTATAAAAGCATGGAGACCATATCATAAGAAGGATATAGATACGTTTGAACGCATACAAAGGAGAGCAACTAAAATGATTCCAGAACTGAGAGACCTTAGTTATGAAGAACGCCTGAAAGAATGTGGTTTAACAACTCTAGAGACAAGGAGGTTAAGAGGAGATCAGATTGAAGTTTTTCAGATATTGAATGGGTATGAAAATATTGATAGAAATATGTTTTTCTCACTCAAGAAGGATAGCAGAACTAGAGGACGAGGTAAAATTAGTAAAGGATCAATGTAGATTGGACATCAGGAAGCACTCGTTCTCACAGAGGACAATAAATGAATGGAACAAATTGTCTACAGATTGTGTAACTGCTAGCAGCGTGAATATGTTTAAAAACAAGGTTGACACATATCTCAGGAGGGCGGGTTATAAGATGAACATTGTTGGACTCTCGATAAGCCAATGACTTCCTTGTCCACTTGCCATCTGGGCCTTTGGCTTGGATGGCAAATCTTGTTAAATGATTCCAGGGGGGCATCATAAAGCAGAAACCAGTGGAATCTGCTATTTCCTCCTAAATGGTGACAAGATAATTAAATAACCTGATGGCACAATGATCATTATTTTTCATCATGGGTTCATTATCATTACATGAATTTAAAATCAATTATTGTCATTATAATTATGTAATTTACACAATAATTATCATTTCTTTATCATTATAATGACTCCAACCCTGCTACTAAACTGATTTGTAGTAAGAAATATGTAACTTCAGAAAATTATGTTCACTACAGTACACAAGTAATTGGAGTGGCAGAAAGTGCGAGGTTGGTCTGAAAAATTGGTGGGAGGTTAAATCTAAAAAACTTGGCATATCTGCATATTCTTTCACGTACATGACACACAGGTATTGCTGCTGTTGCAAAGGGTTGCAGGGATACTATAGGCACTTATTACTGTCTATAATATTTGGCTCAGAACTTTAAATGTTGATCAACACATGAAATCATAACCGTTGATGTTGTATCTATATTATAATAAAAAAATTTCACTGTTTGTAAACAATGTGACAACTATTCTACAGATTGTTTCCTGAATTTTCTTGCATAATTATATTGACTAATAATATTACTATCACTGAGTGATTGGGTCTGTACTTATATGCATTATAGTATCAAATATGCATTTGTCATCTACATGACATACAGATGTCATGTAGTGTTGTTAAAATAACAAATTAATGTCATGCAGGGGTCCACATCATGTTAATGATCTCCATCTCCCTTAACCTTTGTACAATACAGACAGCTTGAGTTGTCAATGTAATCTGGCTACATCTATCGTGTAGATATTTATCAAAACGTTGTCATGTAGATGACACAAAGTTCATAATTATGTATACCGGTACATATAGAATGCATTGAGTTGTACTGGGTACATATAATTTTCAGCTATTACACTTTATAATTTATAATTAATTTGATATAATATATGTCCCTGCGGTTTATTGCATGCATAAAAATACCACAAATGCGGCTAAACAATAATATAGAGACCTTTATCAGCTGCATTTTTGTTACTACAATTGTGTAATTCCATATAAATACAGTTTTACCTGTAGTCTCTCCTTTTTCTGGCTTCTCAGTTTCCTCATGCGTGCAGTCTTCTCTGTTCAGTGTAACTAGACTTGCTCTGCCACATCAACGCCTCCTGCCACCCATTCCTCTTCCTGCACCGCTTCCTCTCCATGCACCCCTTCTTTTCACGCCACCTCTTTCTCTTCCTGCATTTCTTTCCTCAGAACCATTGAAACTCTGTGGGTGAAAAGTGTGACATACATTTTATCACCACTTTAGAAAACAATTATTGACATTGTTTGCTATATTATAAACAAAGAAAAGTTTCCTGTGGTGGGTGGGACACACAAATGTAACAGTTTTCACAGAAGATCGTGGCACTCAAGAACATAAAATGTGCTGTCTTATTTACTTTTATTTCATCATAGTTATGCACGAAAGAATCGCCAGTCTTATTCCACGAAATGGGAACCGAAAATGAGTGCATTCAAACCAAAATGATGTCAACAACTTCAAAAACTATTACGACATATAGACACTTTAACCGATAGTAATACGATATAGCTACTAGGCAACGGCATGCTCGAGATGAACATAAATTATAATCAGACAAATCAAATGTACGAATAATATAGAATGCTTTTTGACGGACACAGTTTGTTGATAACAATCATTAAAAGGAAGCCATGTTGCTTGACAAGCTTTGACATAATACAAGATCCACCTCCTCAGGTTGCGACCTTCTCGGAACTTGCTGAAAGCTATTCGGGAAGTGCACTGACCAGCGACATTGAGTGTTGTAAGCATGGGCAACTGAATCAGCTTGAGCCCCTGTAACTAATATATATATATATATATATATTACACATCGCAACGCCAAGATACAGATGTTGAAAGGTGAGTGGGGTCATTATATATACATAACAGGGTATGCAACTAGGAATGGGTGTCGGATGTTTTGGCCCATAACCGGTTCGGCCCATCGCTTTTGCAACCGTTGAACCGGGAAGTGTTTTCGCTCTCATGGGCCGAATAAACCGTGTATGCAACCAGTGCTGGAAAGTGGGGCCCGTGGACCTTATTACGTTCATTATTTCTGATTTGACTTTTTGCGACTTGCGTGTTGTAACTGGGAAGTGTGATGTGATATGCTAAATTATTAGCGTTTTCGAATCTTGAGAAACATACAGATGCATTAAAAATTACATTGTTTTTTTATTAATCATATATACAGATGAAGATGCAAATCAAGTTTAAAACTTGACATTAGGCAGTCAGTTGGTTTAATCATCAAATTAAACCGGTAATCATAATGCCAAATATACCAAAGTATAAACATAAATGTTATGTAAAAAAAGTAAAAAATCTGATGGTATTAGCTGTTTAGTTGATAACCTTGAATTTAAAAGTAAATTAATATTATTATATCAAATATATGTTAATATATAATATATGTAATGAATAAAATATATTATATGTAATATATAATATCACTATGATATAAAATGTCAATAGTCGTAGAATTGTCAGTTGCCCAATCAAGTTAAAAACATTGATAACCTAAAATGTATTATACCCGTCATCTTATGGATAGTGCTACAATAATTATAATTATTATATTACTATATTAGTTTGTGCATATTTTTTGGCGCGCAATCATAATTTCATTTTTTTTTCGCCGCTTATAATTCCGCTACTAGCACGGGCCGAATCGACCGTAGCTGAATTCAATAACGGTGTGGTTTTCAGCGAAATGGGCCGAACCATCCATCTGCGTGGCCCAAAACGACTAGGCCGAACCATCTGTCGGTGTTGGCCGAACCCGTCATGGGCCAAACCAATCGGGACCCCTAAGAATGACCCCACTCACCTTTCAACATCTGTATCTGGGCGTTGCAATGCGTAATCCGAATACTACGACTATACACAAATGTCCCAATGAATAAACTTTCACTATACCTACTTGTCATTAAAAACATATGGATTTCTTATAAAAAGAGGTATGTTAACAACTGTACGCACAGAAAGAATCTACGACGGATACGATCACGTGACAATATTACCGGAAGTGAGGTGCGACATCCCTTGTTAACCAAATAATCTACCCAACAAAAGGAGTTAATGATCAGCCTGACACATTCTACCGTAGGTGACAGATGTGCGTCGACAATCCTCTTGCAAAGGTCAAACACGTGGCGAACAGGTGAAATGTTCTCAATGAAGACTACAGAAGACATAACGTTCTGGTAAGTTATTTATGTTATGTAAAGATTACTACAATTTATACATATAAACTAATCTCAATTTCTGAGGTTGTGTCCTTGTTGTTGCTAGTGTCATTTCTAAAAACTATTAGTGTCTTGCAAACTTTCGACACACTATTTAAACCATTTCCAAATAAGTTTGTTTAAAAACAATTATTTCTTAGACCTTTTTTGAAATAGCTGCATATATATCAATGATTTAAATTTGTCATATTTTTTTTATTATGTGGGGTTGATGGGTGTGTGGGTGTTTGTGTGGGTGTATGTGGGTGTGTGTGTGGGTGTGTGTGCAGGGTTGAAAAAAATAATGATTTAAAAAAAAAATCAGATTTTTTTATTTAGATCAGATTTTTTATTTATTTAATTTTTTTAAAATCTGGTATACACAATGTCATAAAATATTTGACTGTCAGGCTATCTGGTGTCCATACAGCTACACAAGTGTGCACACTTTGTGCTCTTGTAGTAAAAAACACACAAAACTTTTTTGATCTCAATGCTTGTAAACAATTATTTGTGTTAAATTCATATAAATCAGCGATTAAAAAAATTAGAAGTAAAAAAAATCATAAATCAATTATTTTTTTGGAGTGATTTAAATCAATGATTTAAATCAAACAACCCTGTGTGCGTGCGGGCAGTCGGGCGTGTGTGTGTGTGCGTGCGGGCGGTCGGTCGGGCGGGCGGTGTGTGTGCGGTGTGCGGTGTGTGTGCGGTTTGCATGTGCATTGTGTATCTGCGGTGTGCAATGTGTGCAATGTGTGCAATGTGTGTGTGTGTGTGTGTGTGTGTGTGTGTGTGTGTGTGTGTGTGTGTGTGTGTGTGTGTGTGTGTGTGTATGCAGTGTGTGTGTGTGCAGTGTGTGTGTGTGTGCAGTGTGTGTGTGTGCGTAGTGTGCAGTGTGCACAGTGTGCGTGTGTGGTATGTGTGCATTGTTTGTGTTTATATACAGCTGAATATGTATTGTTATTAACATTGATGTCGATAGGAATCACTGGTAATATGAGGATGTATTTGCCTACCTGGCTATAGGCCTGGCTATTTTGTTAGACTTTGATGGGCATCACACATTGAAGAGAGATGCTGTTTGTGATTTTGACTAAAGTTGCTCAGAATGTCATTTACAGAGATTGTGAGGAAGTTAAGATTTTTTTAGGGTTCAGTTTCCTTTTTATCAGACAAAAGTTATCGTATCTGTATTAGACCCCTATGAAAATATACCATTGTATTCCATGATAAATACCTTGGTGTTTTGAAACAGGTTAACCATGGTAAGCCTTGATAAAATACCATGATATACCATGGAAACCATGGTAATTCATGGTGTTTTGAAACAGGTAAACCATGGTTTACCAATCATTTACCATACACAATATATGAAAAAGCATGGTCTACCATTTTACTATGTAATGTCATGTAATGTGTAATACCATGGTATACCATGTCATTCTATGGGATAACCCCTTATGAAAATATACCATGGTAAATGCATGGTACACCATGGTGTTTTGAAACAGGTAAACCATGGTAAATCATTTTAAACCGTGGTAAATACCATGGTATACCATGGTATATTTTCATAAGGGGTATCCCATAGAACGACATGGTATACCATGGTATTTCATTGGTATTACATGGTAACCATTACATTACATAGGAAATTGTGGTAGACCATGCTTTTTCATATATTGTGTATGGTATTTTACCATGGTTTCCCCGTTACAAAACACCATTGAGTACCATGGAATCAATGGTATATCATGGTATTTTACCAAGGTTTACCACCGTTAACCTGTTTCAGAACATCATGGTATATTTTCATAGGGGTCTACTACAGACACGATAACTTCTGTCTGATTAAAAGAAAACTGAACTATCAAAAAATCTTAAACTTCCTCACAATCTCTGCCATTGTGTAAATGACATTCTGAGCAACTTTATTCAAAATCACAAACTAGCATCTCTCTTCAATGTGCGATGTCCATCAAAGTCTAATAAAATAGCCAGGCCTATAGCCGGGTAAGAGAATGCATCCTCATATTACCAGCGGTTCTTATCGACATCAATGTTAATAACAATACATATTCAGCTGTATATAAACACAAACAATGCACACATACCGAACACCGCACACACATACACACACCTGTTGCAAAACACCATAGTATTTTACCATGCCACACACAGCCACCCACCCACCCACCCACCCACCCACCCACCCACCCACCCACCCACCCACACACACACACACACACACACACACACACACACACACACACACACACACACACACACACACACACACACAACCAACAACACACCCACACACATATACAAACACACAACACAAACACACACAACCAACCACAAACACACATGAAAAAACAATTGCGGTCTAACTCCAATCAGTTTGTTTATATTTACAGGTGTTTATATTTACAGGTACAGACGTGCGCATGCGTCGTGGTGGTACGAGTCCATTACAACGCTCCACACATTTCAACAAACACATGTTCACGAACACAATGACTGACCACAACTGGTACAACAACTCAACATAATCCACTGATCACGCAGAACCAGACAAACCATACTGACAACAAACGCAATTAGTGAAAACAACACATGAACCAAAATTTCCAAGATGGCGGACTTCCACTGCCGGCGCCATCTGGGTGAGTTCTTTTCATTTTATCACTAAGCATTTCATTAGTAAGCTTACTTTTCTTCAAGATGCCACATGTTTGCATTTGGATCTAACTTTCAGAAAACCATGCTACAAAATGTATTCCAATTCAGATCTCCAATATTCGTCTCAGCTGGTCCCGCACTCCACACGGATGAATCTTGGGCTAACGCAAATTATCACCGTCATTCTCCTAATAGCAACGATCATTGGAACATGTCAACGCGTATCTCGATCAAACCTCAAAATTAAACCAAAATATTATGCCCTAACTTTGAAACCCCGAATTAAATTCCTACCAAAATCAAATTCAAATCAGACATTCTTACACATCTGTACCTCAGTGGACTGATCGCACTCTCAGGCGACATCCATCCGAACCCAGGCCCATACGGGCGCCCAATTTATCCATGTGTCATCAACCTGTCAGAAACCGAGACAATGCTATCCTCTGCAAAGAATGTAATCAATGGCACCATATACATTGTATTGGTATATCCCCATCACCCTACAACTCCCTGATTAACCAAAGTGCCTTCAGGTTCTGCGACCAATGTGGAATTTCAAATTTTACCCCTTCTCCACCTAGAAATATGCAACCAAATTCTAGCTACACCTCGTCTGACAGCTCTATACTTAGTACCCCAACACTCCATACATCACAAAATGCAGGCTTAATTTTCGCCCCAAACCCTCAAAACACCTCTCAACCCCGAACATCACAAGAAAACCCAAGGAAACACACTTAAAGGAATTTTGATAAACACCAACAGCGTTAAGAGCATAGAAAAAGCAACCCAACTAAAGGCAACTATTCAATCTAAGAACCCAGACATCATATTTCTAGTTGAAACTAAATTAGATGAAAACTATGCTACACAATCTTTCCTGCCACCCAACTATGAGGCCATCAGAAAGGACAGGAATGTCCATGGCGGTGGAGTCCTTGTTGCCTTTCGTGACAACATTGTAGCTGAACCACTCCAAAATTTAAACTCAAATTGTGAAATAGATTGTCAACACCCATACCACTCCTGGTATGAGCGATCACGAATCCTTGACTTTCAACGTCAACTTAAACCCAGTTCGCAACAAGAAACCCCCCGCAAAATTTATAGTTACAAATCAGCAGACTGGGACAAACACAATGACGACATAGGCAAACTAAATCGTGAGTACTTCGACATGGACCCCAACTCACAGGATATAGACATAAACTGGACCTTCTTTCGTCTGACTATCTTAATTAACAATAACATACCTAGACGATACACAAAAGCTAAAACCCACCTCCCCTGGATAACAAGTGAACTAGTTAGAATGCAGAGAAGACGTAAGAAAAGCCACAAAAAGGCAAAGCAAACTGGACTAAACAGCGACTGGGAAAAATTTAAGGAACTCCGAAAGCAAGCTACTTTAGCAAAATCTTACAGACTATGTTAACAAGCACATTGGAGACAGCATGAAAACTAATCCAAAACGATTCTGGTCCTTTATTAAGGCAAATAAACGAGAAAACATTGGCATTCCCACATTTCGCGTAAACGACCAGCCAATAATAAATGATCGAGATAAAGCAAATGCCCTAAACAACCAATTTAGCTCTGTATTTACTCAAGAAAAGCACCCCATCCCCCAAATAGCCCCCTCTACTTACCCCAACATCCCCCTTCTCGAAACTGGCATAGATGGCGTCATAAAGCAGCTGGAAAATCTAAACCAGAACAAAGCTACAGGCCCAGATGAACTCCCAGCCAGAGTCCTTAAAGAAACTGCAAAGCAGATAGCTCCCATCATCACCCAAATTTTCCAGCAATCATACAACACAGGTAAACTTCCTAACAACTGGCTACAAGCATTATTAACTCCCATACACAAAAAGAGTCACAAATCTGACCCTGCTAACTACAGACCCATATCACTAACCTGCATCCTCTGTAAAGTAATGGAACATATCATCCTAAGTAATATGTGGAAACACCTGCACAAGCATAACACCATTCTCCACTTCCAACACGGATTCCAGTCGGGACTATCTTGTGAATCTCAACTCATTGAGACAGTCCACGACTGGATGACTGCTATGGGCAACAAGACCCAAATTGACGCAACTCTGCTTGACTTTGCCAAAGCCTTCGACAAAGTGCCTCATCTACGTCTTCTATCAAAATTGACCTCCTACTGTATCACTGGAAACACTAAAAATTGGATCAAATCTTTTGTATCCAACCGCAAACAGAGAGTCTCAGTTAATGGTGCCCTGTCGGATATCACAGATATCACATCTGGTGTCCCACAGGGTTCAGTTCTAGGACCTGTCCTCTTCTTACTCTACATAAATGACATTGATGCGAACATCAAATCTTCCATACGCCTTTTTGCAGACTACAGTATTATATATTGTCACATTTCTTCCAAAACCGACCACAAAATTCTCCAAACAGACCTAAATCAACTCCAAATATGGTCAGACAAATGGCAAATGGAATTTAATATATCTAAATGTATCCACCTTCCAATAACAAACAAAACTAAACCCAGCCCACACAAATACTCGCTTTTTGGCCAGCCACTATCCACTGTATCCAGCCACTCATATCTCGGAGTAAAATTGGATTCCAAATTAACCTGGACAAATCACGTCACTGACATAACTTCAAAATCTTCGAAAGTTTTAGGCATGATTAAACGAACTCTTGGCCCATGTAAACCCGAAGGTAAACAAACAGCCTACAACATGCTAATCCGGCCAAAATTCAAGTACTCGTCACCCATATGGAATCCTCACACCACTTCACAAATTACAAGCTTTGAAAGAGTACAACACTCTGCTGCCAGATTTGTTAAAAATGATTACCGACGGAACACAAATCCAGCAGATCTAATTACTGCCCTTGGATGGCCAACCCTTGAACGAAGACGTATTATTAAACAAGCCACAATCTTCTACAAAATTCTAAATAACATTATTGAGATCAAACCCCCCCTCCAGGCTTACTAACCCGCTCTCGAACCCGTGGACAATCCGTAGCCCCCAGGTGTCGTCAGGCCCTTAGCCAGAAATAAACTTTTGCCAGTCTTGAACATTCTAAAAAACCTTAAACGTGCGAATAGGCTTCCGTGGAAGCCCAATTAAGTTTTTATCAATGGCAATGCCATTATTGGCCCATTTTGATTTTGCACTGATAAAGCCAGTGCAAGTTGAGCAAATATCAAATGACAGCCATTATTGGCCGAATTAGGTTTTTTCAAAGGCAGGCCAAGACCGGGGTAACCATTATTGCCCCAGTCGAGTCTTACTAGCTGTGTAGCGAGGCTGGCGTTAACCCTGCACAGTATTACTGAATAGAAGAAGAACAAATACAGGAAGGTTACTTACTAGCTGTGTAGCGAGGCTGGCGTTAACCCTGCACAGTATTACTGAATAGAAGAAGAACAAATACAGGAAGGTTACTTACTAGCTGTGTAAGGCTGGCGTTAACACCTGCACAGTATTACTGAATAGAAGAAGAACAAATACAGGAAGGTTACTTACTAGCTGTGTAGCGAGGCTGGCGTTAACACCTGCACAGTATTACTGAATAGAAGAAGAACAAATACAGGAAGGTTACTTACTAGCTGTGTAGCGAGGCTGGCGTTAACCCTGCACAGTATTACTGAATAGAAGAAGAACAAATACAGGAAGGTTCATGAACAAATAACTTGAACATTTATAAACATGAAAGTAATGTTTGAAGCATCTTAAGACTGTAAATACATGTATGCAAATATGCCTAATATGAACATATATGATTATAATCAGACTAAAAATCAAATGCTTAACACTAAAAGTAAAACAAGACAACAAATAAAAATAGAACAGCTTATCTCTAGCCTTACAAAATGTATGTGTGTAAGATACAGCACCCAGTAACATAATTGGTTTTGAAAGTAATACATTGAAATATGACTTCTTTAAAAAAACAGCATCCATCCAGATTCAGTATTGCCTGGCTATTGCCGGTATTGGACAACAAACTATGAATTTACTACACTGAGTACAGCTTAATCGTTCGTGGTTTGCCTGCCGCTTGAGTTGAAGAACCGGGAAACTGCTGCCGATAGTAGTGCCTATATGCCGGTTATGTAAGTGAACCGGAGCACGAATCAGACTAAATTTCAAAGTTTCAACATTATGGATCTCCACCAACTTAACAAAGGATGCTGACTTGGACTGTTTATGGACAATCTCAGCAAAGCTGCTTTTATTCACGTTTACGAAAAAGGCATCGACTGTCATGAACTCTGACGTTGACATATCGCATCTTTTCACTCTCTTGGCAGGTGCCATTTTGAACTTGCCCCACCACATCCGGGGCACGGGATTGTTTGCACATTTATACAGGGGCAGTTGGTAAAAAGAAAAAAAGCAATATATACCCTACAGAGATATTTTTAACTCGACGTCTATTTCTAAGCATGATTGACATGTATAGGTCATTAGCATTATTATGTATATGAAAATATTGTTTACAAGGTTTTAACTGCAAACTATTAAACAGATTTTGACAGAAGCCTTTTCACAGCTGAAGACATGCTGATTCAAAATGAATATTTGACATGTATCATGTAGGCTGGAATGTAAGCATTTATTGTCATACCTATTGCATTATCTGGGTGTATTAGTAGTTAAAATAAGAAACAACTACTATAAATATGTACATCACAAGTATGCTGGTGTCCACTTTCTCATCATATCAATATGTGTGGATCTTTGAGTGAATAACCATTCTGACACAATATTGCATACCAGCTATCAGTTGTACATCATTTTTAGAGTTTCATACATCTTCACCTATCATCATATCCAAATTCGAAAAATTTGGCATTTAAACAAATATTTACATTACTAGTCATCAGTCACTATACATAAGTCGTATCCACGATTATGATAGTACTTAATTATAATGAAAAGCAATCAGAAAACACAGAGTAAATCATATTAGCATTCCAAGTGTAAGATTGTCAGCTTTGAGCTAATGCGAGTAATGGATGCTTTTTTTGTCTTGTCTGCTGGGACATCGTTTGACAGGTCAGTCACGCTGTCACTGCAAGTTTGTTTACATGTTTTATTTCCCACCATAATGAGCAAAACACCCTCCAGAACTTCAAATATACACTGCTACACGATAATATAGTTAGATAGATAAATTACTACTTACATACGTACTTGAAGAATGGATATTTATGAATTTTCATAACTACGACGAGAAAGACGAACTTGAAACAACAGCGGTCTAGGACAATTTATTCTGACCTGTGTGTGGCGCCACCTAACGTTCGGATAATTCTTGGCTTCAGTGGATTGTGATAAGGGGTTGTTTTAGTTGTACAGTACGTCACTAGCCAGACCTAGCCAAAATAAAAAAAAATTATTTTTGTGTTAATAAATGATCAATGAAAGACATCAATTTTTTTTGTGTGAATCAAGGTGTATCCCGGATTTGCGAGAATCATGACATTTTCACCTTAAAAAACAAAATACTTTCACCTAAAGAAATAAAAACAGGATGTACATCAGAGTAAAGAACGTTTATTCAGCTTTACAGGCATATGCACACTTTTATTATAGGTGGTCTATGTCGGCTGCTATGGACCGTAAAAGGTACACCCTATAAATTGGCCTCTCTGACTCTGTGTATACGTTTTGGTCGACTTGTCGATCATAACACTACTAGCGCCGCCTAACAAGCTCCGGCATTGCTATCTATGTGTGCATGTGGCAAAACAGCGACAGTATCCACACACACAACCAACCCATTCATACGTAAAATAAATACAACTCAGAAAACCCTTTCAGCAACATTAAAGATACTAGTCTCTTAGTTGTATGTACCACCCACAGCGCATGCGCACAGTCCACCACAAACTCCTGCGTTAGTTTGGGCTGTTTGAAGTGTAACCACTTGATAATTCTCAATTCTGCTAAGAAATCGTTCAAATTGTCACGGCTTGCTCTATTTTTGTGGTTTTACTTAAACATGCCATATACCCAATATATTTACCTGTGAATTCATCGTATATTTGCAAATATTCGACCGCCAGGCATTTTTAGACAGTCGGTTAATCCATGTGCGAAACTTTCTGCCTCCATCAGTCCACGTGTCTACCATAAATCCGACAGGGTGCGCCCCATGGGCACGGACCACAGTCAGAATCCATCCGCCATTTCATACATAAAGAATAAATTTTCAATGTAGGCGCAAGAATGTTATAATGGTCGTCTATGGGAAAAGTGACTGTGGTCCGTGCCCAATATGAAATTTTGACTGGCTTGTTACCAAGGCAACGCATCGTCGTAAAACAAGCATGGATGACATTTTTTTGTGAGAAAATATAGGTGGAGAATCAAATCCTCTCCTTCAAAGTGAAGCCCCCAAGGTGCACAATTTATTCTGTATGTGTAGAACCACAATATCCTGGCACAGTGTGCCCCTTCTGAAAGCCACATCTCCTCTCATTTTTGGCTATTCGGAACTTCCCCACACCTTCACTTTTCTTCTCCATGTTGATATCTGTATCAGAGTAAAAAACTTTTACTATCTGACTGATCTGGGAGCAATCTGTCCAACTGTCATTTAAGCAATGGCCATCATTTTAGTGGGGTAGACCACTTGTCTGTCATGCTGCACAGCTATTGGCTGAGAAAATACCCCAACGTAGATTCTGAATAAAATTTACAACCTCCTGTAGTTGAAATCTGAGCAAAAAGTAGGCTTATCGTCACTGTAGTTGCAACAGGAGACACTCAAAAGCCCCAAACAGGCAGCATTCTGTTCTATCTCGTTGACAGGCAGTTGGCACCTTCAGTGACTTGAAATTGGGTCATCCGTGTCAGAAATGCCAAATGTTCACATGAAAACTTGTCAGATATATAGCTTGTTTTCACACATACCATAATTCGTTGTAGTTTGAACGCTCAATATTACCTATCAATGTTGTGAAATACACAGAAATGCTAGCTTTTTGCCCAAAAACAGTGCATATTAAAAAAAATATATATATATATTTAAATAAAAAATTAGTTGACAATTTTAGTGTTGTATTGATGAAAATACCCCATATTTTGTAAAACACTTGTAAGATTTTCTATATCTCTGGCACAGCAAGCAGTGTGGGCTTTATGACTAAAGTGCATATGTGCAACTCAGCCCACTTGAAATTCTTCCCCTCACATACGGGGGCATGTCTCGGTGACATTTCAATTAATGTGTAGCATTGCGATGTGGATTTCCTTCTGTGATTTATCAAGATAAATGTTTTTCTTCGATTTGGTATAACTTTCGTGACGGTTTGTGAGATGTCGGAAATTAATTAGGGCACGGACCACAGTCAGAATCCATCCGCCATTACATACATAAAGAATCCCAAGGAAAAAATCATTGTGCAGATAGGGTTTATTTGTGAGAGCAGAAATTGTGTGGATGAGGGAGTGGAAGTGATGTTCTTGTGCACAGTAGCATCTAAGCTTTGAAATGATGCCATTTGTCAGTAGGTATACCAGTTGCGTAAGGACACAGTGGCTGTTAGGCAGGATGTACTCATATTTTGGCAACGGGAATTTCATGGCAGAAATGCAGGGGCGTCATGCTTTGAAGCAATTTGTGCGAAAAGGAGGTATGTCATTTTCACGAATTTTACACACCAGGTGTCTTAATGGGTCTGTCATTTTGTGTGAATTTAAAAAAAAAATTGTAGGATAAATTTTCAATGTAGGCGCAAGAATGTTATAATGGTCGTCTATGGGAAAAGTGACTGTGGTCCGTGCCCCCATGGAATATTAAATGTTAAACATGTTCACTGGCAGCAATCTCACATCATTTTGTTTTTTTAATATATGGCAACATATATATATAATACTTTATTTGTTAGTTGTTTGAAACCTGTTGGTCACCATTGTAAGCAGTTGAGCTGCCATATTGGGATTCCCCTCATTGAGATGACCCCCTATTGAGATGGCCCCCTCCTATTGAGATGACCCCCCATCAGCTGTCCAGTTAAATGCTGCAGTCTGTGGTTTGCCAGAATTAATTCCTTGTCCAAACACCAAGTACTTAATTACATCATATTGCAGTATATATTTTCTGTTAGCACAAAACTTGCTTGAGTTGCCTGGCTGTTTGGACCAGTGATGATATTGTTAGTAACACTTAGAGTTTCTACTGGTCTTTAATTGGACCTACTATCTGAGCATTCTAGCTGACCTAGGCACCTGTGTTGCTTGTGTTGTGGACAGTGGCAGATAACACTGATGTGATTGGTACCTTGTGGGGATTCCTAGAAGAACTCAACCCACATGACTGCTTTTGGTCCTCTAGGGTAGACCATTATAACATTCTTGCGCCTACATTGACAATTTATCCTACAATTTAAGACACCTGGTGTGTAAAATTCTAGGCTAGCGCTGCCGATCGCTAATTGCACCATAGGTGAAACGGTTTCCAATTTGGCGAAAGGAGAAAAAACTCTTCGCCAATTTGACGAAACGCTTTTACGGCCACATTAACGAGCATTGTCATGTAAGCGGCGGTGAACCCGTGAATCGTAGCTGCCCGCCATCCGTGGAATTGTTTTAGCGCCCCCTAATCTGTAATAAGCCAGTTTGGTGTTTTGACTATGCATGCGCCAACTCCCTTGTTACTATTATGGGTCAGAGGGCAATTGACATAAACTGCTGTTGACAACCGTATCGCCTTTCGTGCTGTCTGCTACATAAACACACACAGTATTGTCAAGTAAGTAACCTATATCACTTTTATTACCAACGTACATAAAATGTAGTAATCTAGTAGTGTCGTCTTCACAACTGACCTATGTATTCAACTGAGTATCTGTAGAATCAAGATAAGATAATGACTCTAGTCTAGAGTCAAGTGTGAAGTGACTAACTATACCCTCGGTATAGCCATAGGTAGTAGATTAGGGCTACAGTGTAGACTGTAGTACATTTTTTATCCATCTTTCTTTGTTTTGTATATTTAAGTTTGACACCTGAATGAATATTATATGGGATAGTACGGGTGTGTCTATGTGCCTGTGTTGTTAAGTTTTAAGAGATTCCCCAAGTGGGTGTTTTGGTGGCAACCCTATGACTCCAGCAGTGCCATAATTACTATAAACAATAGCATGAACAGCTAGCTAATGGGTTTATGCCCTTGGGCTTAGACACTTAGGGCATTGCTGGAGTCCAAGGGTTGCTATTAACTATCCAGTCCAAATATACCCTCCCAGTTACCCCAGTCACTGGTATCTTGTGACAGGTGTACTTGTGTTTCTTGTGGAATCAATGTTTAGCAATTCTTCTTAATTCAGTTGCATGACAAATGTGTGTCAGCTTTGTACATGCGATATATCTGCTAATATTTTATGAAAGTCAAGAATTTACTAAAAGTAATGTAACATATTGAAAGTATTCAGATATATTGTGTTATTGTCTTTTTATATATGTTATGTTGTAAAAATAAAGTTACTTACATATACAAATTAATACTTTTTTTGTTAATTATTTAATTGATGTTGTTTCAGACATGCCAGTTTGTGCTGTGTTGTGGGAATGGAGAGTACAAGCTGGACCGGTGGAAGTCGAAGAATTGTACAATCCACCCATGATTTAAGACAGGTGTAGGGCAGTGCATTTGTCCTCCCCCTTTTGTTCTGTACCCGTTTCCAACAGAACGTAAAGATCACGAAGGCCGCCAGACAAGGAGGAAAACGAGTCCTCAGGTCCCTCTCACTGGTGTCAACCAGGTACTCAGCTAGATGACAGTACATATATATACATGGTGGCCACATTGACACACTCTTCCCTTCCCCCAGTCACTGTTTAGTCCAAACAACGGATCTGGCAAAACATCACTTTGCACAATCAGAAGCCTTCGGTATTGTTCTGCTTTCTGTCTGGTTTCCTGTTTTACACTAGCTTTCTGTGGAATGCTGAATCTTTATAAAAGATTGCTCCTACAAAGATATGAACTGTTGGATTAATATCAATTAAGCATCAGTTTAGTATGTTTTATATGTAGGTGTATCTATGTATATTGTAATATATATTGATTGATGTATATGCCTGTGTATACTCTAATATTCAGTACACTTAGCAACTTATAAATAAATGTTGCTAAACAGTAAATTAGTCAATTGTGATTATTTAATTTAAGAAATAAGATTGCTGCATCTTGTATATATGTTTATGTTGAATAAATTCAATTAAATAAAAAAATAAGAGGCACTGACTGCATGACAGCGCAAGCAGTTCTTCTTTGTTGCCAGTTGTTGGCCGCCCTCTGTCGCGTAAATATTCTTGTATTTAATTTTTTCCATAAACGGAACTCATTAAAGTTGGCCGTACCGGCGACCAATCGACATACACAACAACAAACACGAAAAGCACAAAACAACACGAGAAGTTCGAGCGTCAACAATCTGACAGGCGCAGCGTGGACAGCGAGGAATGTGTTTATGTCGATTGACCTATGACATTACCCACGATGCTTTGTACAGTCGAAACTCGGCGAAAGTTTGCGTCCTGCTGGGCAGCTACATAAATATTATAACCTGTAAAGTGTGGGAGCTCACTTCCTCGCAGTTTTCAATTTGTTATCGGTTAAAATTATTCGTAAATGTATTCGGTGGGCGATGATCGCGGAAAGAAACGAAAGAAAACGACGCAGCCAAGGCAGACTGGTTCGTACGTTTTGCGTGACTAATTCACGATAGCAAAAGCAACGTCTTTCGTTTTTGCGTGCATGCGAAAGCAAAGAACGTGTTTGTCGTCGGGAAGGACTGAGCCAAGCCAAGAAGACTTAGCGAAACACGAGATATCTGCCGACCACCGGAGATCGATGTTACTGCCGAAGCGCCAGGCGGACATCAACGATCACGCGAAGTCGGCGATTATCGCCCATATGGCATATGCGGACTGTGTTGACGCTAGGGAGAATCGTCCGCCCCACTCTTGAGCTTTGCCTTTGGGGCGGAATTCCACGCCGTAATTATCGTAAGTGCCGTTTTGGGCTTTCCGTAGCCAAATCGCTACAGAACTAATAACTTAAGTTTTAAAACCGACACGCACTAACCGTTTCACATGTGTATTCCGTGACGTACAACCGAGACTTGGTCTTGGGCGTCAAGAAACAGAAAAAAACAAATGATTATTTATGAGTAAATTTATCGGACACACAGAAAATATTTCATAAATAGCTGCCATACTGTGCACGTGATGTTGCCTTTGGGTCACATGGTCAAACGCGATTTCGTGTAGAATGAGGCCAGAGTGGGCCAGCAGCACAGACATGAATACAACACCCGTTAGTAAGTTAGTAGTTTATAGGGGGATGATTAATGATGTAACTCTATGACCAGCAGACGGCAATTCTTAGCGTGACCTTATATTGATCTACGAGAATCCTGTTTGGTAATCTCGCTCACAACAACATCCAGTTATATACACATTTTGACAAGCACATGCTTCTGACAAAAAGGTAATAATTTCACACTTTTACATGGTTATTGTCAGGTAACTTTAGTGATATACATATAAGAATGCAGACAGACACGAAAGACATGTTTATTGCTCTGTTTATGGTGTTTTTGTAAGGTTTCACGTTTCATAAAAATACTTACGTTGATGCCGAGCGAAATCTTTGCCTTACAACAGCAAAGGTCAGATAGAAAAAATTGTATGGCGATTGACATGTTGACGCAAGCAAAGCACTGTCTCCCGACAGTTAACAACGTTTTGTATGAGGAAGCCTTCAAGATCTGTACGGTGAAAGAGCAGCATCCCGGATTCACTGGTTTAGTGAAACGGGTGGACACTGTTGCAGAGACCAGAGTAGTGTTGGAGATTTGCAGTGTATGCTCGATTTTCTTGTTTTATATTTATAATTAAACGTTCTATTAATTCATATTGGTGTTATGTTTTCTTGTGACTATCTATATGTTTAATATACGTATATTATGTTTATATAATATATCGCATATTAGGCCTAGTAAAAAAGAAACCAGTTTCTCGTCTGGACTTTTTTTTAAGTTAGAGGGAGGCCCTTGTTATTTACTATTTATGAATTTTTGGTATTAGTTTCGAAGATGGCCGCCATGTCTTAGATGCTCACTTTGGTTAACAAGCTGTAGTTTTTTTGATGCAATATGGAACATGCTAGTGATGTATATTACTATACAGCCTGCCATTCCATTATCAAATACATTACTTTTTATCAGGAATGGCAGATTTACATAAATGTAATATGGCACATACCTGTTACACCGGAAAACTACTTAAATTAACTAGAAACAAATAAGAAGCAATGCAATGTTGAATGTATTTATTAATGTAATGTGCAGGTTTGGCCATGGTTTCATTAGTATGTATCACAGGCATACACCTGAATGGCATTTATACTGATTGAAACTGGAATTATGTAAATGAGTCTGCCAAAAGACTATTTAATGCAAGGCATCATCATCCGAATCTTTTTTTAGACTTTAGAATTCACATACATCCCTACCCCTTGTATGATGAAAAACAAGTGAACTGAAAGAGTATAACAGTGTTCGTACTGCAAAAAGTTTTGTTATCTTTGTGTCTGCTAAAAAAATGGCTAAGCAAAATCTCATTTGGCTAAAGAAAATGTGTACCTTTAGCCAAATTGGCTAAACAGATTTTAGGCCCAGTAATAGCCTAGAATGTAATGTTCACAACACGGTTGTCATGGTTGTTGTTGATATCAAAGTGTTCACAACACTGCTGTCATGGTTGTAGATATCAGTGTTCACAATATGGTTGTATATATGAAAGTGTTAACAACATGCTTGTCATAATTGTTGTAGATATTAAAGTGTTCACAACATGGTTGTCATGGTTGTCGTAGATTTCAAAGCTGCCGTGCAAGTTCTGCATGACTCGGTGCTCATTGCCACCCAATGCACCAGAGGTCGCTACTGGTCTGCTGGTGAAGGAAAGCATCAAGTCATACACGAACAATTGGCACGCGATCCACTACAAGTACAGCGCATACTGCGGTAGTTACAAGGATCTACCAGGGTTAGTTGTACATGATCCACTACAAGTACAGCGCATACTCCGGTCGTTACAAGGATCTACCAGGGTAAGTCGTACATGATCCACTACAGCTATAGTGTATACTCCAGTAGCTACAAGGATCTACCAGGGTAAGTCATAAATGATCCTCTACAAGTACAGCGCATACTCCGGTAGCTACAAGGACCTACCAGGATGAACGTACATGATCCACTACAAGTACAGTGCATACTTGAGCAGTTACAAGGTCCTAGCAGGGTAAGTCATAAATGATCCTCTACAGGTACAGCGCATACTCCAGTCATTACAATGATTTACCAGGGTAAGTCATACATGATACACTACAACAGGGCTCGACATTAACGCTTGTCTGGGACAAGTAGCTACTAGTGTAGGACAAGTACATAATCCTGGACACTTCTCCCACCGGACAAGTTCATGCCGTTGCAATATAAAAAACGTACTGTTCATTATAACAAAAAGACTGAAAGGTTTTTCTTGACACCCAAAATAAACAATGTTTAATGGAATCTATAATTTCATTCGATGTCGCACATATCACCGCTTTCTTTCCATCATGCCACTACTGCCAATGTAATCACCAGGTGGCGCATTTAGTATTTTAGAAACTAGCTTACTCACTAGGACCGGAACTCTGTTCCATTGAAAATACGAACATGCTGTCACCGTTCCTCATTTAAATGACACTATCATAACAAACACCAGCATAGTGCCACTTGGCTGCTGCTGCTGCTGCTGCTGCTGCTGCTGCTGCTGCTGCTGCTGCTGCTGCTGCTGCTGCTGCTGCTGCTGCTGCTGCTGCTGCTGCTGCTGCTGCTGCTGCTGCTGCTGCTGCTGCTGCTGCTGCTGCTGCTGCTGCTGCTGCTGCTGCTGCTGCTGCTGCTGCTGCTGCTGCTGCTGCTGCTGCTGCTGCTGCTGCTGCTGCTGCTGCTGCTGCTGCTGCTGCTGCTGCTGCTGCTGCTGCTGCTGCTGCTGCTGCTGCTGCTGCTGCTGCTGCTGCTGCTGCTGCTGCTGCTGCTGCTGCTGCTGCTGCTGCTGCTGCTGCTGCTGCTGCTGCTGCTGCTGCTGCTGCTGCTGCTGCTGCTGCTGCTGCTGCTGCTGCTGCTGCTGCTGCTGCTGCTGCTGCTGCTGCTGCTGCTGCTGCTGCTGCTGCTGCTGCTGCTGCTGCTGCTGCTGCTGCTGCTGCTGCTGCTGCTGCTGCTGCTGCTGCTGCTGCTGCTGCTGCTGCTGCTGCTGCTGCTGCTGCTGCTGCTGCTGCTGCTGCTGCTTAAATAAATAAATAAATAAATAAATAAATAAATAAATAAATAAATAAAATACTATACAAAGTACAAAATAGTGTTAACAATTAAATTATAAACTTGTTACAGTGGTGCTTGTGCTATTAATAAATTAACTTAATTTAACATCACTTTCAGTTAAAAGCTTATAAATATTCAGTAAGTAACGACAACTTGAATGTATTTAAATTATGTTAAACTTGGCAGCTGAGTTATTTCCTTTGTTAACTGTTCCACGGTCCACTTTGACAGCGAGTGACAATAGTCTGAGGGTGGTGTTTGTTTTTTAACATAAAACAGTTTGCTTTGTCTGGTACCATACGTGTGTGTAGCTGCGGTTCATTTAAAGAATGCTTGAACACGACCATTTACATAGTTATGAAGAACGCCTGAAAGAATGTGGTTTAACAACTCTAGAGACAAGGAGGTTAAGAGGAGATCAGATTGAAGTTTTTAAGATCTTGAATGGGTATGAAAATATTGATAGAAATATGTTTTTCTCACTCAAGAAGGATAGCAGAACTAGAGGACATGAGGTAAAATTAGTAAAGGATCAATGTAGATTGGACATCAGGAAGCACTCGTTCTCACAGAGGACAATAAATGAATGGAACAAATTGTCTACAGATTGTGTAACTGCTAGCAGCGTGAATATGTTTAAAAACAAGGTAGACACATATCTCAGGAGGGCGGGTTATAAGTAGATGAACATTGTTGGACTCTCGATAAGCCAATGGCTTCCTTGTGCACTTGCCATCTGGGCCTTTGGCATGGATGGCAAATCTTGTTAAATCTTGTTAAAATAGTGATTGTTTGCATTATAGAGTATAATCATAGTCTTGTATGTTACTAAATCATGAAGTTTAAGTATTTTTGAGCTATGGAAAAATACAGATGTATGATCATCGTAATTAAGGTTATAAATAATTTGTATAGGTTTTTTCTGTAGCAGAAATAATTTCCTAAGTCTTCCCCATATCATTTTATTCACATTTTATTCAATTTGTTCACTCTGAACCACAGGCCTAGTTGCTTTAGTTCGTTGTTCACTGGATTGGTCATATCGTCAATGTTACTATCCAGCTAGTAACGTTGATGATGTAACCAATGCAGTTAACCCTCTCGCTCCCAGCCAGTGTTAACCCTCTCCCTCCCTGCCTTCAGGCCAGTCTTCCAACAGAAGGCACCAGATGAATTGGACACTAATGCAGGTTTTGCGCTGTACAAGACAAAGCGGACCAAGCTGGGAGAGGAGATCATTAGCACCTTCAGGACATCAAGAAGTAAGCAGATTTGTTATTTCACATGGTCTATATGTTGGGTATTCATTTGCCAGTTAAGGCCGAGTGAGTCGACCAAAATATTTGAAATGAATACAAACAACTTCTTGAGAGGTAATCGCAACGTCAAATATCACATTCCAATGTCAATCCAGTTTTGTTATTGGTGTTTTATTCACTTGTGCATGAAGTATGTGTAAATACATGTAGTGGAGGTTTCAAGGTAACAACATCAACCGTATTCTTCTGCAGAGGGACATTGAAGAATATTGTATTAATTAATGGTGACCTAATCCAAGCAAATTCCTTAAATGATTTTGTTTACAGTTATGTTTGTTAACAGTTTAAGTGAAAGTGCGATTTATAATACGTTTGACCATTTTTATTTGTGATGATGCCCCCCAGCCAACGATTTTTTAAGCTTTCTCTTACGGTCCCTCGCTTGAATTCTATAGTCCCATTGGCACCAAACATTTGTCTAATCACTCTTTGTTGCTGGCCTGAAAAACAAGGCAAATGGCAGTCAATTCATGGGTCATTGATGGTGAGACTGAAGCCGTTCAGCGACATGCTACCAAATGATGCCTAGTTACTTTTACAAAATTCACACTTTATTAAATTTTTGCACTAATTGTAATACATAATTTTAACAGCTTTGACCAATGTTTTACAAGTTGTTGCTTCCCCTGTTTATACATCCCCTTGTTTTACAGGTTGTTGTCTCCCCCTTTTATGGGGTGCGATAGCATACCGGTTAGAAGGCCGGACTCTCAATCGGGAGAACCCGGTTTCAAATCCCACTGCGGTCGCTTCGAACCTTTGGCAAGTTTGATCACCCCACATTGCCACAGTTCACTCAGCTGTATAAATGAGTACCTGGCAATACAGACAGTGGTTGATGTGTGAACGAATAGTTTTCGCGCAGTAATTGCAGCATGGCTGAATACTTCCCCGAGAAGTTGAGATGGCCTTGGAATGAACAGATCTGCCAGGGGGTGAAGTGTAAAGCGCTTTGAGCAGTCCTAAGGACTGGATACCGCGCTATATAAGAACTTACCTTTTTTTACCTTTATACATCCTCTTGTTGCTATGGAAACACATTCAGTTTGTTACATTAACAACATTGTGTAATATTGTGAATTATATGTGATATTTAACTTGTTTAGTAATACTTGTTTAATATAATATAACCCTTTGAAACTATGCAATAATATTTGACATGATAATGACCTACTGAGAGAGGCACAGGGAGTGAGTATTGATTAAGTATGTAATTACACCTCAATACACTTTTGCATTTTTATTGTATGTTCTTGAGAGGTAATTACCACATCACACATGACATTCCGAGAAAGTGTCCATCCATTCAAAGAAATTGTACTGAGTGCCAATGACCTTGACATGGGACATTTATTTTGTCACCTACAGACACTCACAAGTTCGCCTCATTCCCAGCGCCCCTTAGTAGCTGCCCCACCACTGAGGTGGAGTAATTTACCCTGGAGCAGCCAGAGCTGGCCGCACCCTTCACCTACGTGAACCACCTGTACGTGTCCCCGCACAACCTCAAGTACGATTGTCAGAAAGTCTTCGCAAAGGTTAGTGCCCTCACACCGTCTCAGTACAACCAGGTCATCTCAGTACAATCAGGTCATTTCAGTACAACCAGGTCATCTCAGTACAACCAGGTCATTTCAGTACAATCAGGTCATCTCAGTACAATCAGGTCATCTCAGTGGTCATCTCAATTTCCAATACTATAAACTGCAAGTAGACAATTTTGCATGTTTTATGAGAATTTCTGATGTTCAGTGTTCAGAGGATATCGTAACAGGTGAAAGTTGTCACAAAATTAAGAGAAAGCACAAAATAGACACGTATGGGGTGTAGCCAGTCCCCACCTGCCGGCTTTAAGGTTAAATAGACACGTATGGGGTTTAGCCAGTCCCCACCTGCCGGCTTGAAGGTTAAGTAGACACGTATGGGGTTTATCCAGTCCCCACCTGCCGGCTTGAAGGTTAAGTAGACACGGATGGGGCGTAGCCAGTCCCCACCTGCCGGCTTGAAGGTTAAGTAGACACGTATGGAGTGTAGCCAGTCCCCACCTGCCGGCTTGAAGGTTAAATAGACACGTATGGGGTGTAGCCAGTCCCCACCTGCCGGCTTGAAGGTTAAATAGACACGTATGGGTTGTAGCCAGTCCCCACCTGCCGGCTTGAAGGTTAAATAGACACGTATGGGGCGTAGCCAGTCCCCACCTGCCGGCTTGAAGGTTAAATAGACACGTATGGGGCGTAGCCAGTCCCCACCTGCCGGCTTGAAAGTTAAATAGACACGTATGGGGCGTAGCCAGTCCCCACCTGCCGGCTTGAAGGTTAAATAGACACGTATGGGGTGTAGCCAGTCCCCACCTGCCGGCTTGAAGGTTAAATAGACACGTATGCAGTGTAGCCAGTCCCCACCTGCCAGCTTGAAGGTTAAATAGATACGTATGGGGTGTAGCCAGTCCCCACCTGCCGGCTTGAAGGTTAAATAGACACGTATGGGATGTAGCCAGTCCCCACCTGCCGGCTTGAAGGTTAAACGAGATGCATTTGATCTGACTAGATGAATATCAAATTGAGCAACTTAAAAAAATACTTTTGGTGCATAATGCAGAAATGTCATGTTATGAATGTGCACCACTGTTGTAATTCACCGCTACATTCTGTGTAGGCACGAAACGTCGCTTGTTATGTGGAGATTCAGGACTCTGACACGGAGGGTGCAGTGCCTCTCAAGGTAGACTGACATTTTGGGTGCATTTCAGCATCCTTACAAACTCCTGCTAATTGGGAGCATGACACATTGCTATTGTCATATACTAATGACAGCATGACACATTGCTATTGTCATATACTAATGACAGCATGACACATTGCTATTGTCATATACTAATGACAGCATGACACATTGCTATTGTCATATACTAATGACAGCCTAACACATTGCTATTGTCATGTACACATTGCTATTGTCATATACTAATGACAGCATGACACATTGCTATTGTCGTGTACTAATGACAGCATGACACAATGCTATTGTCATATACTAATGACAGCATGACACATTGCTATTGTCATATGCTAATGACAGCATGACACATTGCTATTGTCATATGCTAATGACAGCATGACACATTACTATTGTCATATGCTAATGACAGCATGACACATTGCTATTGTCATATACTAATGACAGCATGACACATTGCTATTGTCATATACTAATGACAGCATGACACATTGCTATTGTCATATACTAATGACAGCCTAACACATTGCTATTGTCATGTACACATTGCTATTGTCATATACTAATGACAGCATGACACATTGCTATTGTCGTGTACTAATGACAGCATGACACAATGCTATTGTCATATACTAATGACAGCATGACACATTGCTATTGTCATATGCTAATGACAGCATGACACATTGCTATTGTCATATGCTAAATACAGCATGACACATTGCTATTGTCATATGCTAATGACAGCATGACACATTACTATTGTCATATGCTAATGACAGCATGACACATTGCTATTGTCATGTACTAATGACAGCATGACACATTGCTATTGTCATATGCTAATGACAGCATGACACAATGCTATTGTCATGTACTAATGACAGCATGACACATTGCTATTGTCATATGCTAATGACAGCATGACACATTGCTATTGTCATATGCTAATGACAGCATGACACATTGCTATTGTCATATACTAAAGACAGCATGACACAATGCTATTGTCATATGCTAATGACAACGTGACACATTGCTATTGTCATGTACTAATGACAGCATGACACATTGCTATTGTCATGTACTAATGACAGCATGACACATTGCTATTGTCATATGCTAATGACAGCATGACACATTGCTATTGTCATATGCTAAATACAGCATGACACATTGCTATTGTCATATGCTAATGACAGCATGACACATTACTATTGTCATATGCTAATGACAGCATGACACATTGCTATTGTCATGTACTAATGACAGCATGACACATTGCTATTGTCATATGCTAATGACAGCATGACACAATGCTATTGTCATGTACTAATGACAGCATGACACATTGCTATTGTCATATGCTAATGACAGCGTGACACATTGCTATTGTCATATACTAAAGACAGCATGACACAATGCTATTGTCATATGCTAATGACAACGTGACACATTGCTATTGTCATGTACTAATGACAGCATGACACATTGCTATTGTCATGTACTAATGACAGCATGACACATTGCTATTGTCATATGCTAATGACAGCATGACACATTGCTATTGTCATATGCTAATGACAGCATGACACATTACTATTGTCATATGCTAATGACAGCATGACACATTGCTATTGTCATGTACTAATGACAGCATGACACATTGCTATTGTCATATGCTAATGACAGCATGACACATTGCTATTGTCATATGCTAATGACAGCATGACACATTGCTATTATCATATGCTAATGACAGCATGACACATTGCTATTGTCATATGCTAATGACAGCATGACACATTGCTATTGTCATATACTAATGACAGCATGACACATTGCTATTATCATATGCTAATGACAGCATGACACATTGCTATTGTCATGTACTAATGACAGCATGACACATTGCTATTGTCATATACTATAGACAGCATGAAACATTGCTATTGTCATATGCTAATGACAGCCTAACACATTGCTATTGTCATATACTAATGACAGCATGACACATTGCTATTGTCATATACTAATGACAGCATGACACGTTGCTATTGTCATATACTAATGACAGCATGACACATTGCTACTGTCATATACTAAAGACAGCATGACACATTGCTATTGTCATATGGTAAAGACAGCATGACACATTGCTATTGTCATATGCTAAAGACAGCATGACACATTGCTATTGTCATATGGTAAAGACAGCATGACACATTGCTATTGTCATATGCTAAAGACAGCATGACACATTGCTATTGTCATATGGTAAAGACAGCATGACACATTGCTATTGTCATATGCTAAAGACAGCATGACATATTGCTATTGTCATATGCTAAAGACAGCATGACACGTTGCTATTGTCATATACTAATGACAGCATGACACATTGCTACTGTCATATACTAATGACAGCATGACACATTGCTACTGTCATATACTAAAGACAGCATGACACATTGCTATTGTCATATGGTAAAGACATCATGACACATTGCTATTGTCATATGCTAATGACAGCCTAACACATTGCTATTGTCATATACTAATGACAGCATGACACATTGCTATTGTCATATACTAATGACAGCATGACACGTTGCTATTGTCATATACTAATGACAGCATGACACATTGCTACTGTCATATACTAAAGACAGCATGACACATTGCTATTGTCATATGGTAAAGACAGCATGACACATTGCTATTGTCATATGCTAAAGACAGCATGACACATTGCTATTGTCATATGCTAAAGACAGCATGACACATTGCTATTGTCATATGCTAAAGACAGCATGACACATTGCTATTGTCATATGCTAATGACAGCCTGTGAAAGAGCAACGTCAAGACAAGGCGTTCTCATTGGTGCAGGAGGCTATTCTTTTCATGATTTATAAATTTTTGCTATTATTCTTTAACTATTTTGTTTGTTATAAAGTTTACTCCTCATATTACTGGTTTCCAATTAAAGTAAAGATTAAATGATTTGTTTAGTGTATCTGAAGTCGTCCTTTGTTTAGTGTATCCAAGGTTGTCCTTTGTTTAGTGTATCCAAGGTTGTCCTTTATTTAGTGTATCCAAGGTTGTCCTTTGTTTAGTGTATCTGAAGTCGTCCTTTGTTTAGTGTATTTAATGTTGTCCTTTGTTTAGTGTATCCAAGGTTGTCCTTTGTTTAGTATGTCCGAGGTTGTCCTTTATTTAGTGTATTTGATGTTGTCCTTTGTATAGTTTTTCCAAGGTTGTCCTTTGTTTAGTGTATTTCATGTTGTCCTTTGCTTAGTATGTCCAAGGTTGTCCTTTGTTTAGTATATTTGATGTCCTTTTTAGTGTATTCGAGGTTGCCCTTTGATTAGTCTATTTGATGTTTTCCTTTGTTTAGTGTATCCGAGGTCACCCGGGGTCATTGCTGTTCACCACGAGCACCACAACTGCAGTCCTGTATCACGACTCAATGCCTGACTTCATCGAGGAGGTATTGTTACACGTTTCCTAATCAGTTTTGTTACACCTGTTTCTTAACAAGTCTTACTCTGTCATAAACTATTGTTGTCTTGATAGTGTCATTTCTAAAAATGTTTGAGTCACTTGGCAACAACGGTCGTTTGGCCGGTTGGATGTTGAAACGGAGACAGATGTAGTTGTTACAACACAAAACATCAGAGATTCATCTGACGACTGCGTAGATGTCCATTGCATTCAACAGCTGAAGGTTCCATGTCATGCCACCAGGTGAAGACATGTTTGCCCACTCAGCTCCACAACCGACACCACCTGGTGTTCACCTTCTGACACGTCAGCTGTGACCTCTCCAAGACGACTGGGGTCAAGGGGTCAACAAAGAGGGCGATAAACCTTGACGCTGTCATTGGCTATGCTTGGTAGTCCTCCCTGCTCACCAATGGAAGGTAGGACTGCCTGTGTATGCTGAGCCAACTATTACAATTTGAGCATAATAATTACGATGTTTAGCCACACATTACGCCATTACGCCTAACCCTTCCTTGATTACGCTCGTAACTGATTACGGTCTGTATTTTTTTAATTAAATAATTAAAATGCAATGGCCCCATCTTGCCAATCATAACCTGCCATCGGTTGGTATTGTTTTATTGTTTTAACCCGGCAGGATTAAATGCGCCATGAGTAGTGGAAGAGCTGATTCTGTGGCGTAACCATGTCTGTGGTTGTAAGCAATGTGCCTATGAAGTATGATTGCACCCCTTCACAATTTAATGAGATAAGTCTATGTTTTCAAAATGTTCTCATTATCACTGGATTATCAGGTTTGGATGGCATTTGTAATATAGTTAGTTTTACCGTTATCATCGTAGCAGAAGTATGGCGGCATGCCTGAACACGCCACCATGAAAGAAATTAAAGGGAATCCCAGCAAAACAGAAATACAAAGTGGAAGTATCAGCACAGTATGTACAGGCCGCTGGCAAAGCATGTTCTAAGATCAGTACTTTCTTTTCAAAAGATACCTGATTTGCCACAGTCAATGCTGAGACGCTGTTCACATCATTTCTTATAGAACATAACATTCCAATAGCAGTAAGCAATCACGCCGTACCTCTTTTTAACAGAATGTTTCCAGATTCTAGTGGCCGAACAAAGACAACTGCAATTGTTTTTAGGGTGAATGTGGGTGACCAGGCAGTGAGGGTGGCCATCAACCTACCACCGGGGTATCATGTGAATTTTAGGGTGAATGTGGGTGACCAGGCAGTGAGGGAGGGCATCAACCTACCTCCGGGGTATCATGTGCATTTTAGGTTGAATACGGATGACCAAGCAGTGAAGGTGGCCATCAAACTACCTTCGGGGTATCTACAGCATGAACAACTGGGACTAGGAAAAAGGGTGAGTGCTAGCACACAGGGTAAGGGTGACTTGGATGCTATCATCGTGTTTGATATATAATATATGCATAAAAAATATAAATAGGTTGTTTTATATTATATACACATATATGCACACACATATTTGGTAAAGATGATGATAACTGCTTGTCGGATAAGAATTATTAATTTCATGCTGCTAAAATTCATCAATCTGATATATTTGATGTTTGCAATGTGGCACTGGATACCTGTTGAGTGGACAGTGATATAGACATGTTTGCTGTTTGTAGTGTGTGGGGCCGGACGTCCTTTGGGTGGACAGTGGACGACCTTTGTTCAAGTTTGACCTGGGTCTGGTCTCGACCATCTACACCAGGGGTGGCCAACCAGTCAGAGACTAAGAGCCACATTTTTTACTGTGTTACCGCAAAGAGCCACATCATACATATGGGCACACATGAACATCACCCCATCCCTTCCTCTCTCACACACACACACACAGACCTCTGCTCAGCCAGATTTATTGTAAATGTCACACACCAACATGATAATGACAGAAATTGACTCCTACAGTACTAAGACCACAGGCCAGTCATTTTCAACAATGAACATTGTGTGCACTGTCTCACACACACAAACTCTCAGTTCAACCAAGTCCACAAACAAAAATATAATAATTTACAATTGCGTTTTTCTTTTACTATGCATGTTGCTTAGTGGGACGTCTGGCATTCCTTGCCTTGAACAATCCTCTTCAAATCTGGCTTGTATTCCGTTGTTGCCACTCGAAGCAATTCTTTCACATGGGTGTCAGTCAGAACAGATCGATGCTTTGATTTCACGTGTTTCAGGGTAGAAAACACAGACTCGCAGACGTATGTTGACCCAAACATTGACAGTATCTTAAGCGCAGCCCGTTTGACATTGGGGTATTTTTCCATTGGCACACTTTTCCAGAACTCAATGGTCCCTTCCCTTAAAGCAGGTTTCAGTTGGTCCTCCTCACAAAGATCGATCATCTCCAACTCAGCCGCAGCCTCATCTGTGACTAGCGGGGCTTTCAAACAGTCCGTCTCCGCATTAAATGGGTCGACGAGGAACGTAATCTGTGGCCTTTTCAGTTGTAGATCACGGAACCGGGTCACAAAGCTTTCGTGCAGGTTTTCAACCAGTGTTGCATATCTGGCTGTTTGCTTATTAAGGGCGGCGCTGGTGACTTGCCCACTGGCTTTTAGCAGAGTGGGAAAATGCGTTAAATCTCCCTTTTGAATATGCGTCTTGAACAGCTTCAGTATGTTGACAAATGCAAACACACTTTGCACCAGGTCAGGCAGCATTTTTAACTTACCCTGCAGGGTCAGGTTCAGTCTGTCCAAGTGACACAGCATTTCGACCAAAAAGGCCAGATCCATAATCCACTTGAGGTCCGAGAGATCGGGATAGTCCTTGTCCTTCTCTTCCATGAACAGTTTCACGGCATCCAAAAGCTCAAAGAAGCGAGAGAGTACCTTGCCTTTTGACAGCCACCTCACAGTGCAGTGCAGCGGCAGGTCACCTGGAAGCCCTTGGTCCAGCTCAGCGATGAGATTCTTGAATTGCCTGTGGTTAAGCGCATGTGTGCGGATGTAGTTGACGATTTCCATCACAGGCTTCATGACGTTGTCTAAATTCAATGATTTAGACACGAGTTGCTCCCTGTGGATGATGCAGTGGAAATTCCAAAACTCGGGAAATGTTTGGTCAGCTTTGCACAGCCCCACAAGCCCGTTCACAGATCCGATCATGGCTGGCGCTCCATCCGTGGCTATTGCAGTTAGTTTCGGTATGGGCAGATTTGCTTTCCCAAATGCAGCCATCATTGTTTCTTTCACATCTATGCCACGGGTTCTGTCTTTTAATGGCACAATATCAAGGAGTTCTTCTTTGATCACACAATCGTTTGACACAGACCGTGCAAATATTGCCAACTGAGGCTTGTCTTGTATGTCACAACTCTCATCCAATGCGACACTAAAATACTCACATGCTTGAAGTTCAGAGTGCAACTGTGATTCAATAGCCGTGTTAATGTCCGATATTCTGTGTTCAACAGTGTGGCGGGACAGTTGGACGTCTGATACCATTCGTTTTAGTTTGTCGTTTTCAGGAGACAAGATTTCAACAACGTCACTGAGGCATTTTTTAACGAACTCCCCTTCATTGTATGGCTTTTTAGCCCATGCAATGTTCCAAGCCAGTTGATAAGATGCAAGCGTTACAGTCTCTGAGTGCTTCTTAAATTTTTGGAAAAACTGTATCTGCTTTTCTGCCTGACTTTTCAAAGTGACCAACTTGTGCTTGCGAAGTTCAGTCCCTTTTGGAAATTCCTGGTCGATGTTAGCATGGAGTGAGCTGAAGTGGCGCTGAAGATTTGAAGCCTTGAAATACGCTAATGACGCCTGACATATAAGGCAGAATGGCTTGCCATTACGTTCAACAAAAAAATATAAACTCTCCCACTCTGTTAAAAACGTCCTGTGTTCATCTTCATATTTTCGTTTTGCTGTGCATTTTTTCCCTGCCATTTTGAGAGTGAACTTGACACAAATTGTTTACTCAAATGATCTTGCCCCTACTGGGGAACTTTGCGGTATTTTCATCTCACGCACATGCGCGTTTGACGAAAATACCGTATTGAACTCAAGCGAAGCGAACACGCACATTAAAAAAAAACACAAACTTCGATATGAACGTAAGAGCCGCATGAAACCATGCAAAGAGCCGCATGCGGCTCGGGAGCCGCGGGTTGGCCAGGCCTGATCTACACTAAGGTGATTTACCGGTTTGACCAGGGGCAAGCCCTCCAGAACAGGGGTCTGGGGGACATTTTGGGTTTCCTGAGTCAGGATCAAGTTGGGAGCAGTTCTTTTGAGGTGGAAATCTAGATTTTGTAATGAACTCCCTGTGAAATTTAAATTCACCATTAAAAACTGCATAGAAAGGGTAAATATTAACCTCTTAACTTCAACAGCTATTGGCACACATTTGTTGTAATGCACTATTTAGTTGAACTCTTTGTGGAGCCATTGTGTGGGCTCATGAAGACTAGTGCCATTCGTTTCACCAACTGTCACTGCAGCCGAGGGAACACTAACTGTTTGATACCAACAAGAAAGAGAAAGTGGTAGGGCATCAGGTGACAGAACCTTCATTTAAATAAATAAATATTGCCACTGAATCATATTGCTACTGTTTGAACAGTTTAGAAAAATCCTATTGTAACAGTTTCAATAATGTTAAATAAATCATATTGCTGCTGTTTCAGTATTTTTTATTGTATTACTACTGTTTCAATATTTTTTATAAATCATTGCTATTTTTTTTTCAATCAGCTGTATGGCTGAGTACGGGATGTAGACTTTGTTCTGGTTCACTCAGCTGTATGGCTGAGTACGGGATGTAGACTTTGTTCTGGTTCATGCAGCTGTATGGCTGAGTACGGGATGTAGACTTTGTTCTGGTTCATGCAGCTGTATGGCTGAGTACGGGATGTAGACTTTGTTCTGGTTCATGCAGCTGTATGGCTGAGTACGGGATGTAGACTTTGTTCTGGTTCATGCAGCTGTATGGCTGAGTACGGGATGTAGACTTTGTTCTGGTTCATGCAGCTGTATGGCTGAGTACGGGATGTAGACTTTGTTCTGGTTCATGCAGCTGTATGGCTGAGTACGGGATGTAGACTTTGTTCTGGTTCATGCAGCTGTATGGCTGAGTACGGGATGTAGACTTTGTTCTGGTTCATGCAGCTGTATGGCTGAGTACGGGATGTAGACTTTGTTCTGGTTCATGCAGCTGTATGGCTGAGTACGGGATGTAGACTTTGTTCTGGTTCATGCAGCTTTATGGCTGAGTACGGGATGTAGACTTTGTTCTGGTTCATGCAGCTGTATGGCTGAGTACGGGATGTAGACTTTGTTCTGGTTCATGCAGCTGTATGGCTGAGTACGGGATGTAGACTTTGTTCTGGTTCATGCAGCTGTATGGCTGAGTACGGGATGTAGACTTTGTTCTGGTTCATGCAGCTGTATGGCTGAGTACGGGATGTAGACTTTGTTCTGGTTCATGCAGCTGTATGGCTGAGTACGGGATGTAGACTTTGTTCTGGTTCATGCAGCTGTATGGCTGAGTACGGGATGTAGACTTTGTTCTGGTTCACTCAGCTGTAGCGTGACTGAATGTTACCAGGGAAGCTCATTGGTGTTCGAGTGAACTAATATTACATATTTTCTAATGTTGTGAGTGTCTTCAATACCTGTTGTAGGATCAACTACTTTAAAGTTAATACCTGGGGTTAAATAGATGATGACCTCAGGAAACATCACACAAGATTTATGACAATGGTTCGTATTATTTACTTAAGCTGCTAATAGTTCCATGTAGTTGAGTATTCATTGTCAAAAGCAATGCTATTTCGTCTGTTGTTATGTTTTATAGAACAGTTTACATATAAAGTCATGATTGAGTTTAGTTTTACCTGATGACTAGAGCAGAATTACATAGAAGTGAAAGTAGAACATGAACACTCAGAACATGGCTTCATTTGTTTTGAATTTTTTCAGTGATTTGATGAACATAATTTCAGTGCGGATTTAACTCTTAGTGAAAATTTATTTAATACAGTATAATTTATTAGTTTACATAACATTTGAGTGTGGATGTTGAGTTTGTTTAGCCCCAGCTGTTCACTATAGTGAAGTTTTGTTAACATTAGTTTGCTGAATTAATACAGGCTTTCTGGTGGCATTTGTTATAATCTATTAATGTTGGTATTTATCTCACTAATGTGAGATTGCTAATAATTGTGGTATAACTTACTGCATAAGTAACAACTGTAGTGACATGACTGACAGCATTGCAGAATATTATATGAATAAACAAACGTACTGTATGGTGCTTTTCTTTTGACATTTTTTTAAAAGAAATTAATTTTATTTTTACTTTAGAAACTCTAGTTTAGGCTGTGTTGTGCGTTCTTATTGTAATTCGCCTTTGAATGGCCAAATCAGCCAGATTTATGGCACATGCAAATGCTGCATTATTATTAGTGTTACCATTGTTTAGGAGACAGATAATTACGGTAATGAATAACAGTGTATGATAATCTGGCCTGATAATTTTGTCACATTTTGATTTGCAGCCCCGTCATAGCCAACCTGGCTGCCTACAATAGGGACATGCTCAAGTACGTGAAGGTGAGTTTTTGATATGGTCCCTGAATACAAAGAAGGTGCCCTAGCAATACAGGGTTAGTTGTGCACACAGTGCTGAGTGGACCAAACGTGCAGTGATATCACTTAGGCTACTGAAGCTGTTCATTGGTGGGAATGTTTATTTGTAATCAATGTGGCAATAGCCTCAGGCACCAGGGCTAACTACAGGGCTGTAGTTGTATATATTAATGTATTATGTCCACAACTGTAGTTGTATATATTAATGTGTAATGTCTACAACTGTAGTTGTTATATTAATGTGTAATGTCTACAACTGTAATTATTAATGTATTACGTCTACAACTTTTAGTAGTTTTACAATCATGGTTACATGTAATTATAGTTATGAATGCATGGTTGATGTATCGTTAAGTCTTTGAAAGTGGCATAGAATTGTACAATTAGGCATTTTGCTATTGCAGATTACCCCTGAAGTTGGAATCATAGCTTTAGAACTACTGCTGACGTAGATAGTTTTAACTTTACACCCATGCTACAGACAAATTCTGAGAAGGAAGTGATAGAGTGAAACCGGTGTAAATGACCTCTGAATGGACAGTGGAATAGTGGTTTCTACACAGAGGTTGTATCTTAATACAGGCAGACCTTCGAGAGGAGTTGAATGTGGTTGTTTTTGGCAAGTGGTCCCTTGAGAAGGTGGAGTCTGTAGTTTAAAAATGCATTTTAGAAATGTACATCTGTAACAATAACATGTCTGTTTTCATAACTTGTGTCTCTATAACCAGTGCTGACATGGTGCTGAATTGGGCCATAAGACTGCTGACATGGTACTGACATGATGGTAACACATTGATAATGTGGTGTTCACGTGATACTTATGTGGTAGTAACATGATGCTGACACAGTGCTGCTATGGTGCTGACATAGTGCTGATGTGATGCTGACATAGTTCTGACATGGTGCTGACTTGGTACTGATGTACTAACACGATGCTGACATAGTGCTGATGTGGTGCTGACATGTTGCAGAGTCTACATGCAGTGGATGTCAGCTCTCTCATCCACTTCCTCCCGACGCTGCTCAATCAACTCTTCTGGCTGTTGCCCTTGACCCAGAGTGAAGATGTAGCCACGAACACCATCAGGTGTGCGCACAACTCTCCTGGAGGGCATCTATCTCACAACACCCCTGGAGGGTGTCTAGCTCACAACACCCCTAGATCTCCTCTTAAACGCCTTGTCTCTAGTTTTGTTAAACCACATTCTTTAAGGCTTTCTTCATAACTAAGATCTCTCAGTTCTGGAATCATTTTAGATGCATTCTTTATTCATTCTAGTGTACCTATATACTTCTTACGATATGGTCTCCATGCTTGTATACAGTATTCTAGTTCTAGTTATATTTCTCATAATCAACCCAATAATGTGATTACTCTTTGAAGCTGCAATACCACACCATTCTGAAATAGTCATATCAGCACTTATTGTTATGACCTATGCATTTAAGTAAAAAAGTCATGTCAACATTTAACGCTGTTCATTATGTAGTGTTTCTTTGAACCTTTCCGTGCTCAGTTTCTAGCCAGTCAGTTACCACTGATGACTGGGTTTCTTTTGAACTTTCAGTAAAGTTGAGTAAAACATATCAACCTCACTTTTCACATATGAGAATAGGAACACCTGCAGAGGTGTCAACTATTACTACAATTTGAGCGTAGTTATTATGATATTTAGCCACACATTACGCCTAACCCTCCATTGATTACGCTCGTAGCTGGTTACGGTCTGTATTTTTTTATTAAATAATTAAAATGGAATGGCCCCCTCTTGCCAATCGTAACCTGCTGTCGTTCAGTATTGTTTTAACCCAACTGATCTTTTGCACCATCCGATTAGCGCAGGTGCCGTTGCTCATTGCCAGGGTGGTAGCTAAATATAGCCCAAGTTTTATGCGCACTTTCAACCTACGGACTGAACCATGCATATGTAGTAGGTGGTGTAAGGATTAAATGTGCCGCGAATAGCAGAAGAGCTGACGCTGTGGTGTAACCATGTTTGTGGGCGTAACCGATGTGCCTGTATGCTTGCACCCCTTAACAATTTAATGGGATAGGTCTATCTTGTTGACTTGCTCGAAATGTTCTCATCGCTGGATTATTGGGTTCAGATCGCGTTTTTAATGTAGTTAGTTTTACCATTATCGTTGTAGCAGAAGTATGGCGAAATGCCTGAACACGCTACTGCGAGTGAAATTAAAGGGAATCTCAGCAAAACAGAAATACAAAGTGGAATATTCACATAAATGGTCAGTTCTTCAAAAGTCTAAGATAAGTGGCAATCACGTTTATTGTCAAACCTGTTGAGCCGATATTAACATTGGATACAGTGGGTTGTCGAAAACACGTTGAATCAGCACAGCACATACAGGCCGGTGGGAAAACATGTTCTAAGACTTAAGATCAGTACTTTCTTTTCAAAAGATCAATGCTGAGACTATTCACATCATTTCTTATAGAACATAACATTCCAATAGCAGTAATTGTTGATCAATGTCTCAGTCATAGACATTGACAAAAGAGCAGGTGCATTCTTCAGTTCACTCACATACTTCACACAGTGGTTTCTTTACTTACTGCCTGTTGATGCTCACATACTTCACACAGTGGTTTCTTTGCTTACTGCCTGTTGATGCTGACATACTCATTCTGCGACACATTGCAAGGAATCTCTAATTGAATGTGTGTGGTTTCTATGAAAGCTATGCTGGACGTATTATCGGATAGGTATTGTTATCTGGACAAATGAAGACCTTTAATGTAGCCACACTCCTATTTCTAAAGCTAGTTATTAGTATGGCACATTGATCGAGTGCGTCCAAACACGCGCTGGTTGATACGTCCACAATCAGCAATGACGTCAGCAAGTTGTATCTGTCTTGTCACAGAGGTGCAGAGTTTGCCTTAACGAAGGTACACGTTGGCAACATAAAATAAATAAATAAAATAGGCATTTAATACGCGCCATGTATCCGAGTAAAAACCTGATCAAGGACGCTAAAAAGAGTATATGTAAGATAAGTCAAGATAAATTAAGATAACCTAAGACCAATAAAACCAATTACATCAGATAAAATCAATTATATAAGATTAACCAATAAAATCAGCTAAAACCAATTAAATAAGCTAAGATAAGTTAGGGTGAGCTAAAACCAGTTAATAAGTTAAATAAGTAAAAGGTCCTTAATAAAATTATTGTCATTAAAACAACTTTGCTTCAATTAAAAGTAATACCCCAAAGGCTGCACAAAAAAAAGATGTGTCTTTAAAACTGCCTTGAACGCAGCAAAGGTTTTCGCGTCTCATTGTAAAATATACAGCTTATTTGCGTTTACACAACAAAATAAATTATCTTAAGCATGCACTGGAAAGGAACGCATACAGTACAGTATTATATGTAGGACTATGTTCGAGAGCATTAAACAAGTGCCTCGCGCGGTGCATTATAACTTCGTTGACGCATTGTCGTGAGAAGCGTAGTAACAGTGTATACCTAATGTAAACAAGCAAGGTCATAAATTGATTTTAGAGGTGTGGTGACCCCAAAACGTAACGCAACCCAGGCTACAAGGCCATTTGTGACGCGCTGTGTAGCACCGCTAGTGAGGCCAGTGCATTCCTGAGATAGAAAATAGTAATAATAACGAAGGCGTAATAATGCAAGATCCAGGAGTAATACTATTAGCTAAAATACAATACGTCAAGCACATAATAATATAGCTAAATGCATGAAACTTTTGACAAGTAAATTTAATAATAATAATTATTATTATTGTTAAATACGACGCATGTACAATGTGTGTGCGTGCGTGTGTTTGTGCGTGCGTGTTTGTGTGCGGGCGTATATATGGGACAGGGTAATACCCTTCCATAATAATTATGAATTTTTTTAGTTGATCGTCTCAATGATAAAATGTTATGTAGCAATTTGTATAGAAAATGTAGCTATGGCAGTATACAGCACTAATAATACAATAATAATACAAACGTTTGGTTCCAAAAGAAGGAGAACCTTTGAAAAAGAAGGAAAAGCAGGAGATCTGACCAAATTTGTCAAAAAGGAGATCTCCTTCCCAAAGCAGGTAACTTGGTAGGCAAGAGACTCGTCTTTCGCCTTCATGGAAAGGCAAAGATCCATGTCGCCAAAAACATACCTTTTCCAACCAACTTGAAATATTATCAAAATGCAAGAAACACGCATTGGAGCCATCAGAGAGAGAAGTTGATTTTGGAATGGACGGACGTACACACCTACTTGGGTCGTACGTGCATGTATGCCCAGAGACTTGGGTCGTACGTGCATGTATGCCCATAGACTTGGCCCTCTGTATGTGTCGCACGTGAACAAACACAACCCGTACGCAGTGACCCCGTACCTAAACGGCTGTTGACCAAGTTCTTTGAACAGACCAACAGACTGAAGCAACACTATAGAAAGCGTATTATTATCATTAGTATTTAATAATACATAAACGTACGCGGTCGTTCCACATGGATGTATGTGATTGCCATAACTACTATTGCTAATAACAATAAGTCTTCTGTAGCACTGTTCCAGTACTTTGGTCTGTTCAAAGCACTTTATAACTCGCTGTTATATACGTCCACAGTTATTCAATGTACGCCACTTTGAAGAGATAGGTTTTCAACATTGCCTTGAAAGACTAACTGTGTTACACGTGACAAACGCCCTGCTACTGGAATTCGTGTATCGTTGCTTTCTAATCGGTAAGAGGTAGGTGACGTCATCACTTCTAGTGATGAAAAAAAATTATTTTCGAGATACGGTCGCAATACTAGAAAACAAGGCTGGAAACGTAGTTACATTTCAAATGGCCAAAATATGTTCGTCCTCCTTCGTCAGGACGTTTCCGTTCTTGTCATTGACAATTGTTGATTTGTTGGACTTGTTGCCTGTAAGGGTCTTGGTGGTGCTGTAGACGGTCCTTTTGACGTCCCTCTCTGCTGCCGTTTGTTCTTCTGTCGCCAGCTCGTCCATGTGCACTCTCTTGTCCAGTCGGATGATCCGTTTCACTGCTAGGATCTTATCTTTGTTTTCCTGCGCCATAACCTCCTAGTCTTTTGCTACTCCAGCCACAAAGTCTACTTTTATACGGCTTTCGATGAATTAATTATAGCTAGTGGGACATACTTCGCACAATTTTCACTGACCTGTGAGTTCTGGAATAACTGGTATGTCTGATATTAACTGCGAACTGTCCGTGGTAAATATGAATATCGAAGCGAATCTTCTGGATCGCATTGAGGGACCCCCGTCAACCACGTTATGTGAACGTGGACAATGTGAGCCAAAGAAGGCTTCACAGATGGTCAGGATCGGTGGGTTCTGAGTTCTGGCATGAACAAATGTTTCAATCATGCGAATTGCATGATTGATTTATTGATTGAATTGATTCAGTACAATGTTATGTATGAATGCCTTTGGCTTTGAACGTGTTTTGAACTGGTTATCTGTTATATTCACATGCTTGTTTGACAAACGCAGGCAGTATCCCATAACGCACCAACATCCTTGGTCAAATAGGCAATTGCTGACCGCTCACGTTTCAACAGAATAAACCATTTCAAAATCATTTACCTGGTAGGTTTTTCTTCTTCTTAGAACGAGGTAGAGCCTAGAGTAACCTTCACGAAGGAGGCCAGTTAATTGATATTCACGTATATTGTGATGTTAAAGTTTAAAGAATATCGGAGGACACATTTCCCAGTTTTTTAACACGGATCTTACTCAATGATGTTTTTGTTGCTTCCAGAGGGCAGCTCAGTCAGTGCAGCAACCATGAAGTTGGACACTTAGTTACACTGCCATTGTATATGGCGGTCTACACCAGCGTTGGTATGTATTCAGACAGTGGGGACAATTTGTCAAAACTAACAATAAAATCAATGCTAATCCACTCATCCACTTGGCTAGGTTGTTGATCTAGACGCTAGTGCCACCTAGCGAATGATTTGAACTTATTCGTCGTGATGCACGTGACAGAGTTCTTCAAAACTGTGTGGACATTCTTGGAAGCTGTTTGAGTATTGTATAAAACTTTGTAATCAGGTGGTACACATATCAGTATGAGATTATTGGGAAGCAATTGCGAAAGGTCTTTGTAATGACAAAAGTTCATACACATGCTATTTACTGACTTAGACATAGTCACCGGTGTAGTTTTTGCCTCACGCCATCCAGGATAACATTTTTGCCAGTCCAAAATGTTTTGAGAATGTAACAAAATGCGTGTGCAAGCTCGATCACACAATTAAAAATGTAAGTGTAATATATATATATATATAATCAAGCTATAACAATACGATATATATATATAAATATATATATTTACTTACACAATCATTTTAACCAAGTCAGACAGGGGTAAATATCAATACATTTACCTGTACATATTGTGTGCATCATAAATAATAATTCAAAATAATAACTGACAAACAAAGATACAGTCTTCTAACGTGAGTCCATTCAGTGCCTGGGAATACTGTACCACCCACAATTAAAACATCATAGCTTTGCTAATTATCATCATAAAAGTATGAATGAAGTATCATTTTGTTTGTTGCCAAGATCCTATTTTCTACAATAGAATGATAATAGCTACAACACATTATGTAATCATGGGAACATTACTATCTGAAATTTTATTTTATCACAACTGAAAGCAAAGATACACCAACTTCACCCTGCTATCATACAATGTTTTAGTGGATGAATGTCCCTACATCCAGTGGTGAAAATGTAGCTAAAGATGTAAGCTATACAGTAAAGTAAACCTGAATCAAATATGTTGAACAGTTTTGTTTCCATCACGTTTTATGTAGAACCATGTCAAACGTTGATTATTTTTAAAATGAGTATCAAAACAGACAGCAAAAAATAAACATATTTCACCCTGCTACTAGATAATTTATGAGTGGCTGAATGTCCCTATATATGTGGATAGAACAATGTCTTAACTTAATTGTAAGATGAATATCTGTACTTTAGCACCATTAGGGCCAAAGTTATGTCTACATACGCGTTTAACAAGATTTGCCACCCAAGCCAAAGGCCCAGATGGCAAGTGGACAAGGAAGCCATTGGCTTATCGAGAGTCCAACAATGTTCATTTACTTATAACCCGCCCTCCTGAGATATGTGTCAACCTTGTTTTTAAACATATTCACGCTGCTAGCAGTTACACAATCTGTAGACAATTTGTTCCATTCATTTATTGTCCTCTGTGAGAACGAGTGCTTCCTGATGTCCAATCTACATTGATCCTTTACTAATTTTACCTTATGTCCTCTAGTTCTGCTATCCTTCTTGAGTGAGAAAAACATATTTCTATCAATATTTTCATACCCATTCAATATCTGAAAAACTTCAATCTGATCTCCTCTTAACCTCCTTGTCTCTAGAGTTGTTAAACCACATTCTTTCAGGCGTTCTTCATAACTAAGGTCTCTCAGTTCTGGAATCGTTTTAGTTGCTCTCCTTTGTATGCGTTCAAGCGTATCTATATCCTTCTTATGATATGGTCTCCATGCTTGTATACAGTATTCTAAATGAGGTCTAACTATTGCTTTATACAGAGGTATAATTAACTTTTTCCCTTGTATGTTATGTTTCTTCTAATCAATCCAAGAATTTGATTACCCTTTGAAGCTGCAATACCACACTGCTCTGAAACTTTCATATCAGCGCTTATTGTAACTCCTTTTCTTTTACAGTAGTACCCAGAACAGTATCTCCCATTTTATAGTTCATTCAAGTTCCCATGTCCTGTATGTAGGCATTTACATTTCCCAAAATTGAACAACATCTGCCATTTCTCAGACCATTTCACTAATCTGTCTAGATCGTTTTGTAAATGTTGTTTATCACCATCAGTATTAACCTTTCTAAACAGTTTTGTGTCATCCGCAAATTTCAGTACGTTACTTGTTATACTGTCGTCCAAGTCATTGATATAAATTAAGAATAATATAGGTCCTAATACTGATCCTTGAGGTACCCCACTCAAAACCGATTTCCAATTTGAAACTTCTCCATCTACTACAACTCGTTGTCTTCTGTCAGTCAGCCATTGTTCTATCCAGTCAGTTATGCTATCCCCGATACCATGGGCTTTTAATTTAAGTAGTAATCTTTGATGTGGCACTTTGTCAAAAGCTTTCTGAAAATCTAAGAATAGATAATATCTACTGGCGATCCCACGTATATCCACTTAGTGATTTCTTCCAAAAAACATAACATATTTGTTAAGCATGACCTCGCTTTAAGTAACCCATGTTGAGATGAATTTAATAATTTATGCTTAACGAGAAAGTCTACCATAATTATGGTCTTTAATTAACCTTTCTAATAATTTACAAATCACTGACGTTAAACTCACTGGTCTGTAATTCTCCGACTTATTTCTCGAACCCTTTTTAAATAATGGTATGATGTTTGCTTCTTTCCATTCAAACGGAACAACTCCCTCTTTTAATGACAAGTTGAATACTCTTGCAAGTGGTATACTGATTTGTTCTACTGTTTCAATTAGTAATTTTGGAGGAATCCCATCCACTCCCGGTGATTTGTTATCCTTCATTGCCTTTATTTTCTTAGCTACCAATTCTGGAGTTACAACTAACGGACCTAAATAGTCAGCTTTAGCCCCCTGAAATTTAGCATCAGCAACTGGTAATGAACTAATATCTTCTTTGGTAAACACTGAACTGAAGTAACCTTGTCACTACTAAGAGTAGCCTTGTCACTGTCTTATTCAGCTTGTCGACTGTTTCAACACTGACATTGTGTGTTTTGTGCCATTTACTCGGCTTAGATTACGTGGTTAGTTGTGCATGTTGTTATATAATGAATTATAACGCAAATGAGTAAATAAAACAAAAAAATCTATCCCAACGAGCATGTACACATTCAAGCCCTGGATGGGTGGTGTTGTTGCTTTGCCTTTGGATATTGTTGACAATTTTTATTATACTGAAGGTGTCAGTGGTCTTTGTAATTAATTATATTTATCTATATTTCAGATATTAGTAAACTTTAAAAAGTCATGTCATTATTGGCTGCTTGTAAAAATGATAATTTGACATTGTTATGTTGGATATGACATGTGACAAATGCATAAAAATTCATATTCTGTTTTCATTACTGTAGCTGTTTGTTTGTTTCAGGTGGCATGTAATAGTAGTGATGACATCCTTGATGAGAACTCCAACAACTCATTGTCATCAAAATGAGCTTGTCAGTTGTGTCGCGAAAACAGTGAAACGGCCATCTGGATGTGCAATTGAGACATTTTGTGCAAAATTGGAATCTTTGTGCAGTACCATGCATAGGAAGAACATTTCCTTGTGTGGAGCCAGCAGTTGGTGATGTTATTGTAATAAAATATGACTATCATGTCAAACTTCACTCTCAATATTTGTTCACAAAATTTATTTCCGAAGTTCCACACCACAGAATGACAACATATAACAAGCTTATATATACCACAGTTACACCATTGCATAAATAATTCAATTTGCTTCAAAATAAACATAACTTGCAATTATAAGATATCAATACTTTTGAAGCTACAGCTTAAAAACTACAAGCACCCATAATTTTCAAAATCCGCCTCAGTTGCCCAGGGAAATTCAATGTGTGGGGTCTAATGGGTTAGTGAACAAAGGTTATTGTTTTTGTAATAAAAATAAATATACTGATGATATTGCATGTCATGCGCATGTGCAACTTTAAGGAGGGAGGGAATACTTTATTTTAATTAAGTCAATTTATATAAATTTAAGACAATTTATATAAATTTAAGACAATTTATATAAATTTAAGACAATTTATATAAATTTACAATGTAATGTACTCTCTTTACATTAACATGTTAATAATTCTACACTGGTGAGTAACCAAACCACATATATATTGCTTTTCACGTATATGCTGTGTCTATGTGCGGTTGTAGTATCACCGGATTTGTCTGAATACACATTTCTTGATCGAATGACTGATAACACATGCACAGCTCACATCCAGCGGATACACATTTCTGTGCATTCAATGTGTATTTGACGGTTATGCGCCCGTCACGGCAGTTCATGCAAATGCTATACAATTTCTTTTGTGCAACTGCCTCGGACCGAGGTCCTCGGTGCGCGGAAGAAAGCCCCACGATGTAAATACTTACTAAATAGTGTTATTATTTAGGCTTGGGCAAGGATTTCCTACAGCAATTTACCTTATTGCTGCATGCGCCTACATAGGGGTATATATTCGAAGCGTTAATCGGAACAACAATAACAGGAAAATTGTATAAAGCCTATGCCGGATTAGCCATGGTACAGGTGGTGTACTCGTACTCAGCACTCGCCCCCCCCTCCCACAATAAAGATGTGTAACTAAATTTTTACAATGCAAATAAAGGTTATTACATATACAGCATGTTGTATTTTTGTGTAGTTAGGAGGTTTTTTAGTCCTAGTTTCCATTTAGGTGGGGGCATTATATCCGGAGTGTGTCTGTATTCCTACATTTCCATCTCCGGACAAAAGAAATGTAGATTGTGATGTGATGCTAGGTCTACTGATTTTGTATAATAAAAAGTGTAAAGATCATCTAATACATAATTAGCCACATCATTGGTATTTCTCCTATTCAATACATATGAAGTGTCAACATGTATGGGACTGAATTATTTTTAATAAACAAGATGCACAAAAATTATGTTGCATTGCTGCAAGGTCAAAATAATAATGAGCGTTAGGGGTTTTGTCCGTGAGTAGTTATATCCGTACTCCATTTGTAACAATATTTAACAAGATTGCCATCCAAGGCAAAGGCCCAAATGGCAAGCGGACAAGGACACCATGGGCTTATCAAGAGTCCCCACCTAACTGTTCTTTTCACACTAGCCTCCTATGGGGACAGGCTTTTAATTGAAGCCATTCATTCGTTGGTCATTGATAGTAATGATAATGAAACTGATAATGATGGCTTGTAATGATAATGATATTAATACATTTCTGTTTTTACGTAATTATTGTGCCAAGGATACTGAATACTCTATGACGACTCCATCCCTTTAAGAAAGCTAAATAACTGTAAACTGTTGTGTTTTATTTATTACCCGTCAAAATCACACTAGCAGTTATAATAGTGTAGCACGTCGATTAATTAATTACTAATATGTTAATTAATGTCACATATTTTGTTGAATGTGTGTATGCGCAATGAAAAAGGATGCTTTTAATTCACATGTATTATGAGAAAGTAATTAATGTTATTTAATATGAACAATTAAAATTGTTTCTGAGCTATATCTTCTTCTTCCCATTAATCACTGGCAAGGCAGTACTACATCACGATTTCTCCGCAGGATATTGCTGCGAAAACGGACAAAACAGAATATGATAATATAATAAGCCTGACTTGGTAAGAGGTAGTAGTGCTATAATTTCAATTATTTTTAACATAAGACTTACAGTTTATAAGCTATTAAGTAATAAACTACAAATGAAGTCGGTGATTTGCTGTGCTCGTTTGGACTTAGTGACATTCTCTTCTGGCATTGGGCAGATTAAGTGATGTGGCCCCCATCCCGAGAGGACCAACAGCAGTGGGGAAGATGGCAATGGCAAGTCTAAGTAGTTTCACAAAGTATTCTTAACAACAAAACCAACCAATTCAACACGAGTCATGCAAACAATTACTATGTCATACTGCTTGAAATTGAAGTGTTTCAAATAATCTAACACTATTTAATATGACCAAGATTCCCCCACTGTCTTACCAATAATTCCTAAGATTTCGTCAAGGTTGATGTTCGCAGGGCTGGATGTAATGGAAGTGAGGTCAACTTCGTCACACAGCTCGCCTCCAATGCTTGATGTGCAGTTACAGGTGAAACTGCCATAGAGGTTGTTGCATATCGCTCCATTGCGACACGGGTTTTGACGGCATTCGTCTACGTCATACTCGCACAGGTCACCTGCAAAACATCAAGTGACATTCTTCATGGCCTAAATAACTTGACAAGAAGATTAAGCAGAACCTTCTTGTGCAAACATTGTCATCAATTGTAGATTCGCTGAAGCAGCTGTTCTATGCTTGTTTTGAATTGGGTAGCTTTCAGTAGAAATTATTAAAATGAACTAATACTTTTTTCAAAGACTGTAGTTGAAATATCTGTGTAATATTCCAGATGAATAAAATGTAATTTTTTTAATTGTTCTACCTTTAGAATAAAGAATTTACACTGTGATTTGAAGCACGTGATCGTTTCTTTGGAAGTACCCTGTTGGTTTATCCAAGAATCCGATGGGGCTCTTTCCACTAAGACAAGTAAAATATTTTGTGCCATGGATGGTAAATTACTTTAAATTAAATAATTATTTAGTAGCAGTTACACCAGGTATATTTGATAGCATAATCTGCTGAACTGCCTACCTCTGAAGCCACTGGTACAGGTACAAATGGGCCCACGTAGTCCGTCGAGGCATGAGCTGCTTGCATGGGTTCAAATGGCAGTAGAAGTTCTTCTCGCATCGCTTGCCCTGTAAGTGACCCTGGCATGTGCATTTGAAGTCACTGCCGATGTTCTTGCAGACACCTACGGTAGAGGCCACAGTAAAGTAAATGGCGAGATGACATCGACAACACAGTTCATTTATCAAATGGGCTCTGAGTAGCACATCAAGTTTTAGTGACTCTTTGTGCTCTGGTCGTTAAAGCATTTACCCGGGGTACTAGGCACCAGTTGATTTTGAACTTGGAGCTGACCTGCAAAGTTTGTTTTAAATATTACATTACATAGCTAAAATAAATTATAGTTGATTAACAGGAAGTTAGCCAGGAATTCCAGAAGATCACCATGGCAACAAGAACTTTGTGTGTTGCCAAACAGTGGCACTAATAATTTTTCTACTTGGGGAAAACAAATTGGGGGAACTGTCAAACTTTTACAATGGGTGGTACATTCTAAAGTGCCAAAGGGGCTATATATAATCCAGAGCCAGGTAATTCTACATAACTCTAATTTACCTGAGGACCTGTTACATTGGACCAAAGAAACCCAATAACACAGATCAGGAACATATAACAGAGAAGCAGCTACTTTATCATGACTGTATCTACTGGACCACGGTGACAATCAGGGTGTCAGTGAACGACAGACCCTCAGCTGATAATCAGGGTGTCAGTGAACGACAGACCCTCACCTGACAATCAGGGTGTCAGTGAACGACAGACCCTCACCTGACAATCAGGGTGTCAGTGAACGACAGACCCTCACCTGAGTGTAGACAAGGACTCGAAGCACAAGGGTTTGTGTCGATCTCACACTTAGGGCCTTTGAACCGACCCCGACATCGGCATGTGTACGAGTCCTGCCCAACAGGTCGACATGAGCCACCATTGAGGCATGGACTGCTGCTGCACACACCTGGAGGCGGAACCAATGATTTGTAGAGATGTTGATGAGTGGCAGGACAAACATATCAAAAGTTGGCTTAGAAACAGCTATAACTGCATAAATGACAAACAAACTAGAATTATCATTAATCTAATAAAAACACATTACACTAAGGTAATTGGTTCCATGATATGTTGCATTGTGTCTCTACCATTTGTAGACAATATTATTTAGATAATAACACTGTTAGTTCTATAGACAAACAAAACCATTGGAACACAATAACTGTGTAACCTACTTTATGTTTTGTCACTAATACATACAAAATACGTGTCATTGATTATTGATGTATTCAAAGTTGTCTTGCTGTCCATTCCAAACCTTTTACAATTTGTTTTTGGATAATAATTTTATGTCACATGCATCCATTTGGTTGTAATTGTTATTTAAATAAATTATATCACCTAATAGGAAATTTGAAAAAAACAATAAAACAAATAAGAAGTTGAGAAACACAAAGAAAAAGTATCAATGACAATGGCAGACTAGAGAGAACTGTACCTGGAATATATGCGCCGCGACAATGGAACTCTATATTGTGTGGGTTCTTGAAGACAGCGACAGAGCTGCTTCCTGCCATGTGCAGACTCACGCCATCAATGATCAGGTCCCACATACAGCCGATAAACCTGTGACTGATGTCTTCCCATCCGTCCGCCATCACGGTCACTTCAGCCCCGAAGAACACGTCATTGCTGTCGAGGTTAAGCACGTCGTTTGTTCCAGGGGCACTGCAGTGTGCCGTGTCAGTGCCGTCGATGATGATCCTGGCATTCTTGCCGATCCACTCGAGGACGATGGAGTGCCAGTAGCCTTTTTTTGATGGTGTCCACTCTGGTCAAGCCTTGACCGCTACCGCAGTAAAACCTAAACTGGACCAGGCTGCCGTCCATCTGGTATGGAGTGAACATTTTGTATCTTATTAGAAAAAAAAATTTAAGGGAATGTTCAATGATTTTCATTGGTCAACTGATATGGAGACAGTTGGGGGCTTCGTATAATTAAAATGTCAAAATTCTCTTAATTGTTCGATATAAACTTGTAACCCACACTGCAATTATACAAGTGTCACCACATTCATAAGTCAGAACAAAAACTTACCGTTTCTCTATCAAGTGGTGCAACAACACTGATGACGCCATCTTTAGGGTGAATAGAAAACTGCTACAGGGGATCGCCAGCGGTGAGCCGGTACGTGATCTGTGCGTTTGGAGGACTCTCAGTGTCAGTAGCCTTCACCTAAAAGATGGCAACACAGTCACAGAATTGAAAAATTATGCTCGCTGAAGCCAACGAAGCCTTGCAAAAAAAAAAATTCATCCGAATCATGCCAAAAAGCATCTTTTTGTATATTTCTGCAGAGAGGTGTAAGAAACACAGTTGGTACACTGCTGAAGTTGTTGATGACTGAGCATAGCCCCTTTGATAGTTGATAACACCTCCATCAGCTCACTAAATAACATTCCTCATTTCCTTTTAGAAAAAGTTAAGATGAGAAACCAGGACTTTTTTGGCCTAAAGTTAACTTATACTGCACAGTACACAGCCCTTATGACTGTTCAAAGCGCTTTACACGACACCCCCTTCATTTCTATTCTTTTACATGTCACCCCTGGCACACCTGTTCCTTTACAAGTCAATCCTGGCACACATGTCCCTTTACATGTCACCCCTGGCACACCTGTTTCTTTACATGTCACCCCTGGCACACCTGTTCCTTTACAAGTCACCCCTGGCACACATGTTCCTTTACAAGTCACCCCTGGCACACCTGTTCCTTTACATGTCACACCTGGCACACCTGGCCCTTTACATGTCACCCCTGGCACACCTGTTCCTTTACAAGTCACCCCTGGCACACCTGTTACTTTACACGTCACCCCTGGCACACTTATTCCTTTACAAGTCACCCCTGGCACACCTGTTCCTCTACAAGTCACCCCTGGTACAATTGTTTCTTTACACATCACCCCTGGTACACCTGTTCCTTTACATGTCACCCCTGGCACACCTGTTCCTTTGAACACCAACTCAACTTCTTTGGGAAGCTTTCAGCCACCCCGCATTTGCTATGTGATGAGTATTAGTTTATATATACATATCCACCACTATCTATAGCCAGGTACTCATTGATACATGCGTGAACTGAGCTGTGTGTATGTCACATTTTTTATTTCTTTTATCATAAACATTAAATAGGTCATGTCTGAACACCACATTTAAACATCGTCTAATTTTATTATATCTACTGTAAATCATAAATCTGTGGGAATAAATGCAATAGAAATAGACTAAATATTATTAATAAGGATAATAATAACTAGCAATTCACACCTCGGCCTAATACAACATCATAACAATGAAACACTGTCCGCTCACCTGAATAACACTGTGCTGTAATTGTACATCCTCCCGCAAGGTGGCGCTGTATACGGGCATCGCAAAATTCGGAGCATTGTCATTGGCATCAGTGACATTCATCTTGACGATGGTGGTAGTTCGTAGGGGCGGCATTCCTCCATCACTGGCCTCCACCGTCAGGAAGTACTGATTCATCCTCTCGTAGTCCAGGAGCTCAATCACGGAGATCACACCTGAGATTGTGAAGACAATAAACAGTTAGTAAAAGCTCAAATTATTGTGACTTCAGTGTGCTATTTGCTTTGTGATTTGAATTTTCTTTCTTTCATATATATTTTCCCTGGTTATCTGTTGGAAGCCTGGAGCAGACTGTCATCCATAAAACTTAATATACATAATTCTTTAAAATAAACAAACCCACGTCGTCCATGGATACGGGCATGCTTGAACAAACAAATTACATAGTATTGGTCGGCTCCAACAAAGGCCGATACATTCATTCATACTTGAAAGGTTTAACTAATAAACAAAGAAACAGGAAATAGTATTCTGATAAAAAAATTAGCAGAAATGCTACAACCTCTTTCTGCTTGATTAATGAAATCTTAGAAATCAGGCAACCTACTGTGCGCACACCTGCAAGTGTACACACCCATATTTGAACACACCCACATGTGCACACATCACATATACACACCCACATACAATGTTGTACATGCATATTACATACATATCCACACATTTTCATGCCACTGTCCACACACCCATGCACACTCGCACACATATTGCTGTTAACAACTCACCCGTCTTTGAGTCAACTCTGAACTGTGCGAGCTCGTTGCGGTGGACGATCGTGTACAAGATCTTGGCATTGACGCCCATGTCTCTGCTGGTAGCAAATACTGTCACGACACTTGTGTCAACCTGGGTGTCTTCCGGCAACATCACCCCATAGATGGCCCGGTCAAACTCCGGGGGGTTGTCATTGATGCCCAGCAGTAGGACCAGGATGTAGGCAGTTGACGTTATCTTTGGTGTCCCCTGTCATAACACACACCTCCAGTTCAGATGTGCATGCAAACACATGTGCATGTGTACACATTACATTTGTCCACATGTGTACACATGGAATGTATCCACATGTGTACACATGTAATGTATGCATGTGTGTACATGTGATTATGTATTACTTATACAGGGGTGAGATTTAGCAAGTCATGGAAGGTAGCTAGTCGGGCTACCAACCTTGCAAAGTGAAGTAGCCCGACAGCTTCTTAGGTAGCCCACTTGCTAATCAATACTTTGATGACAGATAGTAAATACTTTGAAGATAGAATGTATGAACATCAACGACAAATAAAAAACATCAAAAACAAACAGTTTTGAAACATTTGTTTCAAGGCAGGATCAATACAATGCGATACATAATACTGAATAAAAGTCTCTAAGCGTCACAGGACATCAGGTCCTGTGAACTGAACAGTTTTGCTGATTTTTTGCAGGACCTGATTTTACCCTAGAATAGAGAAGATTTAACAAGAGTTAACAAGATTTGCCATCCAAGCCAGAGGCCCAGATGGCAAGTAGACAAGGAAGCCATTGGCTTATTGAGAGTCCAACAATGTTCATTCACTTTAACCAGGTGCTCTGCGCACCATGTAGATATATCTAACTATAATCAAGATAGCATATGTTTTTATGTGGTTATGTTCACGTTTTCCTCCTAGATGGCTTGCACCTCGGGCGCCAAACTTTCATGGATTAACCTACGACAACATGAATGAAACGTAACACCTTTATTTTTTGGAAATACCACATATATCAAGGGTTCTTAGTGGTTTTTATGGTAAATCAAATGTTCACTAATATTTGGAGAAGCCAAAAGTGTCTGCCCCCGATATATCCCTGGGTGCAGCTGCCCTCATCCCATGTTACAGCGCCTATGGTTGTTAGTAAATACATTTCCTCCCTAATTAACATACAATTCAATGTATCTACACAGTACTCATCTAATATAAATGGATCAACCAATCAAGTACAGTTAAAATCAGACTCTTACAAGTTACAGGGGTTATGATTCGTGAATGATTTTCATTTAAAATCAAGTTCCTTGTGCAACTTTGCATCGATGCTAATAAGCACCACACACGATACATGCTAATTAGGAAGTAATAGATGTATGCAAGTTTTATTTGGTTGTATAAAATATAATAAATTTATTAAAATAATGCTTTACAAAAACTGTAAGCATTTACATGCAAATTGTGTCTGGAATGCCCTATGCACGAATTATGTGCACAGATGTGTACATTGCCACTTTGTCACATATAAACAGATAAACTGGGCAGTTACTTACTGCAACATCCAAACCTGTCCACGTCTTCTCTTTCTTGTTCTTCTTCACACTTTCTGGAAGAAATATCAAAGATTGTATTTAGCCTTGAAAGCATAAACTAACTCACTGTGATCATGTGTGATTTACATTTGTAAAGAAATAACAAAAATAAAAGCATGTGTAATAGTGTACTGTGTTAGCAAAAACTTGGGGACCACATTGGAAATAAGTGTACTTTTGTGTGCTTTTACGTGTTATCCTTTCATATTGGGCGGTGCTGAGCTGACCCACCTCGCTTGTCATATATATCAGGGGAACACTGACCAGGAACACTGACCGGCCTCTGTAATCAGGTCACTTATCTTGGTCACATGGGTGACCTATTTAGAGGACTCTACTCTGTATGTATTACAAAAATAACACAATGAGGACAAGTAGTTTTTATTTTAATTTATATGTCTGGTAGTTATTAAATCTGGTAGTTCTATTAAATCTGAGCTACATGATCAGTGTCAGCTACAGAAAGGTCCACTGTGTTGACCACTACAGAACTGTCAAGTTTACTGGACAACCAGGTCAGTATAACTGAGATGGCACTTGAAAGAACAGTGAGTTGACAGTATCACCAATTTGATAACATTACCAAGTCACACAGTCCTACTTGAAGAATTCCCATTTTCTGGTGCTACACCTGACAGTGCAGTCGGAAGACATAAACACTCCTTGCCGGCGCTCTGCTGCTACTTCACCAGCCAGGTGGGCAGTGGTGGCGCACTCTATTGGCACGATGAGGCATCATGTCACCTTGGGATCCAGCGTGTCAATATGTCCTGTTGTCATGGGCTGAAACATCCAACCCCCATATGAATAGGTTGAACCTGAGGAATACCCCAATTACCACGTGTGTTTACAAAAATCTAATATTTTTAATACTTTAAAATTTTATGGTTTTGTTATTGAACTTTACTCGCATATTACTATTCAAAGTTATGCATTGTTAACTTGATAATACAACAAACACTGGTTTTTGTAACTACCTTCTGCCGTTTCGAAACTTGGGCAATTTCGTCCACCCCACTTAACCTGTGATTGTGTCTTTCGGAAAAGAATGAAAGCTGTTGGTCCCTTCTAGCAAGACCGAGTTTGACTTACTGACTGACAACGAACAGGGGTCATTCTAGCACCACGAACGTAAGCCGAACGCATTCTGTGTGACTTGGTTTGGTCAAAATTACATCTCATCGACTAAGTAACATTGCCACTGCCTTCAGGGTCACTAAAGACCAGTCTGATACGTTCTACAGCAGTTGACAGGTGTCCTCTTGCACGTGGCGAATAAGTGAAGTTTTCTCAATAAAATAAAACATTATTTCTTTTGTAATTCCAAGTACGTACAAATCAGCAGATATGAGGTGTTATGTAAAAAAAATTTAATGTGATTGCCTGCTATATATACGCATAAAAATAACCTTTGCAAGACTGATCTTTGGCTCCTTTTGTTGGGTAGACTATTTGGCTGACAAGGGATGTCGCACCTCACTTCTGGTAACATTGTCACGTGATCGTATTCGGTTTCATGTGAATTCTGTGCGTACAGTCGTTAACATACCTCTTTTCATAAGAAATCCATATATGTTTTTAATGAGAAGTAGGTATAGTGAAAGTTTATTCATTGAGAACGCCCAGATACGGATGTTGAAATATGAGTGGGGTCATTCCTAGTTCCATACCCGTTATATATATATTAGTTACAGGGGCTCAACCTCAAGCTGATTCAGTTGCCCGTGACTCGGACCACGTGACAACTCGGCCTGAGTCCGAGACAACTTGGCCCAGCTCAGCTCCGATTTTGAGACAACTCGGCCCAGGTTTTGGCTTGCCGCCACTGACATTGTGCATAAACAAGTGTTGACTAATTCTCGTTCGACTTACTGTAGTATATTGTGCTTTATACGACTGAATAAGAACACGTGTTGGGGTAACATAACTCCACAGGAAGTGTTTTATTAGAAATGGTAAAAGTTGCACCCGTTATAACTACTTTAGTGTGTCTAGTCCACCATGCGGCAGCACCTTACGGTGTGTGAGTCCATGAATGAATGAATATTTATTTTCATATAGGTATATTTGTACAGTACATGTTTTTACAACAACAACAACATTTACATTACTTGTGGAAATGGAGAAAGCTGAAGTAAGGTAAAGGTACATTCTTATATAGCGCGGTATCCAGTCCGTATGACCGCTCAAAGCGCTTTACACTTCACCCCCTGGCAGACCTGTTCATTCCAAGGCCATCTCAACTTCTCTGGGAAGCATTCAGCCACGCTGCAATTGCGCGAAGACTATTCGTTCACATTTCCACCACTGTCTGTATTGCCAGGTACTCATTTATACAGCTGAGTGAACTGTGGCAACGTGGGGTGATCAAACTTGCCAAAGGTTTGAAGCGACAGCAGTGGGATTTGAAACCGGGTTCTCTCGATTGAGAGTCCGGCCTTCTAACCGGTATGCCATCGCGCCCCTAAAGTGCAATACTTATTAAACACTTTCTCCATTCATGTTAATATATGCAATAATATGAATAAAATGATGACTATGCTACATAACATACTAGACAATTAGCATAATGCTATATACCAATTTAAAAATGTAAAAAAAATATATACACATTTTATTATCATCTAATTCAGTTGAATCTTTAACAATTATACAGAATTATACCAACAGTAATGAACACTTCTGATAAATTTTATTTTTATACAACTTTTTAAAGATATGAATATATTTTGAGGTCTTAATATTTTCTTGCAGCGCATTCCACAATTTTACACCATATACTGAGATATAATTAGCTTTTTGTGTCGTTCTAGCAAACATTACGAAGTCACACAGTCCTACCTGAAGAATTTCCATCTTCTGGTCCTGCACCAGACAGTGTAGACGGAAGACACAAACACTCCTAGGAGGTGCTCTGCTGCGACTTCACCCGCCTGGTGGCGCACTCTATGAACACAATCAGACATCCAGTCACATTGGCATCGATTGACAACATACACACGTGCAATATGTCACAAGGGGCACCACTTAGTAACAGGCATATTAGATTTCAGGTGGTTTGTACTATTGACGATATTTAGCTGTAACACATTTCTTGGCGAATTCTCATAAAACAAACACCAATATGATGTATACAAACAAGATGTATGTATGCGACGTACGTATACAACATAATATGCAATGTAGGTATGCAATGTATATGTGTGTATGTATATGTGTGTATACAAAGGTAAGTTCTTATCTAGCACAGTATTCAGTCTGTAGGACTGATCAAAGTACTTTACACTTCACCCCCTGGTGGTAGACCAGTTCATTCCAACACCAACTCAACTTCTCTGGGAAGCATTCAGCCTCGGTGTAATTACTGTGCAAAGACTATTCGTTCACATATCCACCACTGTCTATAGCCAGGTAGTCATTTATATTTATACAGCTGAGTGAGCTGAAGCAAAGTGGTGTGAGTGAAATTGTTCGTGAGTCCAGTGTTCTAATAATTATATAGATTAGAACATATATATGATAAGAGAGTCATAAACAAATCAAATTTCTAGATACAAACTTCTTAAAATCCTTCAAGATTAACAAGTTACAAGATTAAACAGCCTAGACAGGATTTAATTTAAGTTTTAACTTTAACTCACTCACCAGTTAACTCACCAATGAAGAGACCAAAGAGGACGGTGTTCGAGATGCCAATCACCGAGATGAGAAAGGTAGCTTTTGACTTGGAGATGCCCATCTGAGAAAATTTAGACCTAGGTTTGTAGAAAAAAATAACCCAGAGAAAATTGTTGTTGTATTACAATGTCAAAATAGCTACCATCTATTGTCAGCAGGCCTGGGGTCAATTACATTACAATGTCCATTACAATTACTTTGTTTTCTTTCTAGTAGGGCAAAGCGGTCCCTGAAGGTAAGACGGCCCCATCACGTACGCAAATATAAAATTCTGTACATCCCAAAATCTGGTGCAGAATTAAGCTAACATCTACTCGAAAGCTCAGCAACACGAGACAGGCGTAATTAAATCATAATAATAGTATTAATCAGTTGACAGATCAAACAATACACAATGGACAGTGGTAGGGTGTGCACGAAAGATCAACCCCCACTTAGTCAGCCTCCCACCGGTTGAAACTTGATCCTGACCTTGATCGCTGACCTTGTGCAGTAGGCGTGGATTATTTAGGGTGCCCATAATGGCCAACTTTCTTACATATATTATCGCATTAAATCAATGACAAATAAGTCTGCGCATCTGAGAAATGACCTTGTAAAAACGTGCTTGTGCTCAAAACGCGCCCTACTCTCGTTCTGAAAACGCACACGGGGCTGACTTGACTATGCTGATAATAATAATGATATAATTATAAACACCAGTCAAATGTACATGTTTGCAATAATTAATATAGACCTAGGTTTGTAGAAAAAAATAACCCAGAGAAAATTGTTAAACATCATATGCGCCATTAGGCATAAAAGGCTAACTGTTTTACAATAACTAAACATTATCAAGTGATTCGGGTCATCTGATATATTATAATAGCAAGGCGTTTTACAATTTGTGGGTCTGAACGAGGATGTAGTTGGTCAGGAGCAGGTTGTACGGGATCAAGAGCAAGCTATAGTTGACCAGGAGCAGGCTGTAGGGGGACAGGACCAGACTGTTGTTAATCAGGAGCAGGTTGTAGGGGGACAGGACCAGACTGTTGTTAATCAGAAGCAGGCTGTAGGGGACAGGACCAGACTGTTTTTAATCAGGAGCAGGCTGTATGGGGACAGGACCAGACTGTTGTTAATCAGGAGCAGGCTGTAGGGGGACAGGACCAGACTGTTGTTAATCAGGAGCAGGCTCTAGGGGTCCCCTTAAAAAATGTGTTAATAGAAAAGGTGCCATTGAGAGGAAGAGATTGGGGAGGGGGTTACCAAGAGGAGTAAGACGGAGGGCAAGAGGGAGGGAAAGAGGTATGATTAAACTCGGAGGGCAACAATTAGACGGAGAAAGGGGAAGGCTCCACAGCAGATTGATGGTCGTCGGGCGGGGACAAGGGTTATGTAGAACCAGAGGCGGCATACCAACACCTGCCAGAGGGGTTCAGAACATGTGGTGGAGCCCGGGCAGCTCAGAATGTTGCAGATGTTAACAATATTAACAATATTTCTGTATTTATCGTCAGGAGAAATACACTGATCCACCAGCAGAGGACTGGTTGCAGTGTCAGTCTTTTGCAGAGTAGTATCATGAAGCGTGTGGCAGCGGCTTTAGTGTTTGTGATATATGTGACAGTTAGTCTAGCCTACCGTGACTTAACCATGCAGCAAAACAAAGAGACAGCATGATACCTTTAATAATGATATTGTCCTGGCTAAAAGAACAAGTGGAGCACCAAGTGGACAGTATTTGTGTCTCACTCAGGGCTAAGACGTAGATTCCCAGTTCTGTATTGTTGAGTGAATTTACAATAAAGTGTAGACTTCGGCCAACCGGGTAGGCCTAGAAAAGGTTAAAACATTGGTGTTTCTGGAGGGTGCGTTTTGGTGCTATTGAACTAATACAACATATGACCGGGTGCGTTTTGTGAACAGTGTTCCCAAAACGCCCAGTTTGCCCCAAAATAATGTTTCCACCAGCAGAAGTTTACTACAAAACGTGACATACATGTTAAATGATCACCAATCAAACATGATTACAAACTAAATCAGCTTTTCTTGTTTATGTGGCTATTAGCGCAGTCTGTCGGGCTGCATAAGGCATCAAAGTTAAGGGGTGCATCTTAGGCACTTTCCCCTATGTTGTGTTTTGTATACACCATACATCGTGTTAAGACACACGTATTGCATGTGGGGCAAGACGGTCCCCATGTATATGGGGCAAGACGGTTCCTGTGCTTATCCTGCACATGGTCATAATGTATAAAATGTATTACACATGACCAATTATGTTTAGTACATTTAATATAATATGAACGTTGTATAATTTACGTTCTGCTAGCCTGTAGGCTGTAATTATGAACGAATATTACTAAGCCAATATTATATCATGTATGGATTACAAGGTGTATATTATATGTTTGGAAGCATGGCGATACAATATGGGTAGCGTGTAATATCACGACAACTTTGACTATGAAGATGAGGCGACTTGCGGATGTTGACCATCACGCCAGAGGTCGCGAGCTTAGGGGTGTCTCCACCTCGCCAGAGGCTCGAGGATGACGATAAGGCGATTTGCGGATGTTGACCATCACGCCATGTACGAAGTGTGATAGTACAGTCTACCTTGTCGCATCTGTTTAAGCCAATCGAATACGCGGCAATCGTTAGCAACTAGATCGGTGCCGAATACGTTGATAAAAGTTCGCATTGGCAAGCCGTTACAACGAAGCAACACATAAGCGACGCAATATTGTCCACAAACGTTAGACAGAGGACTCTGAAGTCTCTTGCCATACGCATATTTTCGTTATATGTCAATATTTTAAAATAGTGCGCTCTTAAACTTTACCCATAACTCCTACAGTTTTACCCGTTCCGTTACGGTTAAACCTGTCTGGACTTCCGCACTGTGTGCAGTGACACTGCGCTTTAATAAAAGATGAATAATAAAGATGCATTCACTACTTACTGCCTGCAGTGATTCCATCATGCTGTTGCCTCAATTTACACACACACACACACACACACACACACACACACACACACACACACACACACACACACACACACACACACACACACACACACACACACACACACACACACACACACACACACACACACACACACACACACACACACACACACACACACACACACACACACACACACACACACACACACACACACACACACACACACAAACACACACACACACACACACACACACACGTATGTATATATATATATATATATATATATATATATATATATATATATATATATATATATATATGTTACTCCTACTTCCAGCCACATACTGGCTCCCGATACATTGCGTCCATCATACAGTCCTAATTGCCTCCACCATGAAGTCCTCTGTCTCTCCTACCTCCAGCCACATCCTGACTCCTGATACATTGCGTCCACCATACTGTCCTCTGTTGCCGCTACCTCCAGCCACATCCCTGCTCCCTACACATTGCCTCCACCATACAGTCCTCTATCTCTCCTACCTCCACCACATCCTGGCTCCTTACACACTGCTTCCACCACACAGTCCTCTGTCTCCCCTACAACCAGCCACATCCTGGCTCCTTAAACACTGCCTCCGCCACATTGTGGCTCTTGATACATTGCGTCCACCATAATGTCATCTGTCTCTCCTACCTCCAACCACATCCTGACTCATGATATGTTGCGTCTCTGCACCCTCAGTACATAACTGGAATACACAGTCACTACACCCTCAGTACATTCCATAGAGACAGAGACCTATGGCAGCTAGAATTTCTGATACATACCTCGATCCATAGAGTAGTAGTGAGTCGAATGTACCAATTACCTTCTGGTTTCAACACCTCACCACCCCCACCATAGAGTAATGAGAGGAGTATAGCTATCTGACCACCCCCACACACGCTTGTTGTTGTATTCTCGCTAGTGACACCCATCTACATATGGACAAGCTCCATAGAGTAGTAGTGAGTCGAGTGTAGCTATTATCGTCTGGTTCCCACACTTCACCACCCCCACCATAGAGTAATGATACAGTCGCCAGGGGGCGCAGGGGCGCGCGCGATTACACACCTTTTCCGCGTAATACACCTTTCACCTTTTTCCTGTAATCGCGCGCGCCCCTGCTGGAGATGCAGACTGTACATTTATTTTATGACACTGTCTCGAAGCTGTCTTGCTGTTTCTCATCGTCTCAGTATACATTTATGTACATGAGCTAGAATGTGGCTGGAGGTAGGAGAGACAGAGGACAGTATAATATGGTGGATGCAACATATCATGAGTCAGGATGTGGTTGGAGGTAGGACAGATGACATTATGGTGGACGCAATGTATAAAGAGCCACAATGTGGCAGAGGCAGTGTTTAAGGAGCCAGGATGTGGCTGGTGGTAGGGGAGACAGAGGACTGTGTGGTGGAAGCAGTGTGTAAGGAGCCAGGATGTGGTTGGAGGTAGGAGAGATAGAAGACTGTATGGTGGGGGCAAAGTATCAGGAGCCGTGATGTGGTTGTACGTAGGAGAGACAGAGGACAGTATGGTGGACGCAGTGTATCAGGAGCCAGGATGTGGCTGGAGGTAGGAGAGACAGAGGACTTCATGGTGGAGGCAAAGGGTAGGGAGCAGGGATGTGGCTGGAGGTAGGGGCAACAGAGGACAGTATGGTGGACGCAATGTATCAGGAGCCAGGATGTGGCTGGAGGTAGGGGAGACGGAGGACTGTATGATGGACACAATGTATTAGGAGCCAGGATGTGGCTGGAAGTAGGAGCAGCAGAGGAAAGTATGGTGGAGGAAATGTATAAGGAGCCAGGATGTGGCTGGCGGTTGGAGCAACTGAGTACAGTATGGTGGATACAATGTATAAAGATAAAGGGTGTAGCTGGAGATAGGAAAGACAGAGGACTGTATGATGGACGCATTGTACCAGGCGCCAGGATGTGGCTGGAGGTAGGAGGTACAGAGGACAATATGGTGGACGCAATGTATAAGGAGCAAGGGTGTGGCTTGAGGTAGGAAAGACAGTGGACTGTATGGTGGACGCAATGTATCAGGAGTCAGGATGTGGCTGGAGGTAGGCGAAACAGAGGACAGTATTGTGCATGCATTGTATCAGGAGCCAGTGTGGTTGGAGGTAGGAGAGACAGGGGACTGTATGGTGGACGCAATGTATAAGGAGCAAGATTGTGGCTGTAGAAAGACAGAGGACTCTATGATGGACGCAATGTGTAAAGAGACAGGATGTGGCTGGAGGTAGGGGAGACAGAGGACTGTATGATGGAAGTAATGTATCAGGAGTCAGCATGTGGTTGGAGGTAGGAGAGACAGCAGACTGTATGATGGACGCAATGTGTCAGGAGCCAGGATGTGGCTGGAGGTAGGAGAGACAGGGGACTGTATGATGGATGCACTGTATCAGGAGTCAGGATGTGGCTGGAGGTAGGAACAACAGAGGATAGTATGGTGGAGGCAATGTGTACGGAGTAAGAGTGTGGCTGGAGGTAGGAAAGACAGAGGATTGTATGATGGACGCAATGTGTAAAGAGTCAGGATGTGGCTGGAGGTAGGGAAGACAGAGGACTGTATGATGGACGCAATGTATCAGGAGTTAGCATGAGGCTGGAGGTAGGAGCAACTGAGGACAGTAGGTGGAAGCAATGTATAAGCAGCAAGGGTGTGGCTGGAGGTAGGAAAGACAGAGGACTGTATGATGGACGCAATGTATCAGGCGCCAGCATGTGGTTGGAGGTAGAAGCAACTGAGGACATTATGGTGGACGCAATGTATAAATAGCAAGGATGTGGCTGGAGGTAGGAATGACAGAGGACTGTATGATGGACTCAATGTGTAAAGAGCCAGTATGTGGCTGGAGGTAGGGGAGACAGAGGATTGTATGATGGACGCAATGTATCAGGAGTCGTTGATCGTTGCATTCATGTCTATATATATATATATATATATATATATATATATATATATATATATATATATATATATATATATATGATCCATCCCTATTGTTAACTGTGGCCATATCGAAGGTTAGTTTGTGGCACTTTGCGGTTGATAGCCAAAGAAATCTCTGAACGCATCAACATCAACAACATCGTTGATGAGGTGAAGCAAGAAGGTTGGCATGGCTTGACCATGTTCTCCGCATGGACACTATTAGTCTTCCACATGCTTCGGAGAAGAAGTGAAGTTGGCTGGGAAGGCCGGGAATGAACTCATCTGACTCGTTCAAGACCGTGCTGGGTGAAAGATATTCTTTTTATTCACAAACACTTCTTAATATCCAACCAAATGTAGGCTGTGGGTGGTAAGCTTATCCCTAAATTAACAATAGACCACTGTAGGGCAAATTTGAAGATAAGATTGCGTTTATTACAGTTTAACCCATTAGACCCCACAACGGCCGCGGCCGGCCGCTCTGTGCAGTCCTGGAACGGCCGCCATGGGCGGCATACAGAACCCTCTATTAAAACAAATCCTGGCGAATAACTACTCAACTAAACGCTACCAAATTTTGCCACACCCTAGCGGATACATTTTGCAATAACAACAGCTCGTTACTTGCTAGGCAAAAAAAAACCCCTGGTTTACATGTCTGCTCAAAATACTCTGTACCTTCTTCGCTATTATGTCGGGTGACGAATACTGCATTGGAATGTCGACATGTTTTTGTAGCGCTGATTGAGTCTTGGGTGTTAGAACTCTAGTGACTCCTTTTTCGATGAGTTTTTTCCCAGCGTCTAATACCACATTCTTTCCGACATCGATTGCTTTTTTCCCCAATTCTTTGGCGACATTGCTAGTGAATAGCCTCGTTAAAAAGCTCGCCAAGCCGTCAAAGATCCCAGCGCCGCCATACACATACCGTCTCTTAAATCTACGATTCTTTGGAATAAACATCTTGTTTTTTTATAATGCAGACATTATTTTTTTATATGCATTCACGTCCAATACTTTTTGTCTCTTCAACTCATCACAAATCGAAACAATCTCATTCCTCACACCTGTGTTACCAGCTATTTTACTCGCCATTATCCAAATGTTACTCAGCAAGTTGGTCCACTTCCACCCTTTACTAGATTTTGGTGTATTAGTGCCAGCCTTCTTCATCGCGTTTGTCTTTACCATGATCTCCGCATACTGTTCGTAGTCTTCTTGCGTATAAATACTATCATCGGGTTTCTTCATTATAATGAGCTCCCAGAGACCGGGCGTACCTTGGTATTCTTTGTCTCCAACTACGAGATTATTATCAATAACACCGATTTGTTGGTCACCTATGTAAAAATGTCCGTCTTTGTCGAACATACCATAGGTTTTATCAGCATCTTTGGTCGCGAACTTCCTCAAATATTTTGACGCAACGTTACCAATAAGTCCCGATTTGTCTTCATCTTCTCCCTCATCTCATCAAACGTTATCGCTTTAGGCAAATCTCGAATCCCCTCCTTAATAGGTTGTATCTCACTTACGAGGCTTCTTGTTTGTTCGCTCTGCGCATCTGTAATGGGCCTGAAGTATTTGGTTAAATCGTCTAGAGTATCTTGTTCACCTAAACGTTCCGCAATAAGGGATTGCTTTAGATTTTGTTTTGTTTTGAGATATTCTTCAACAATTAGGTCCCTTTTCTTGGGGTCGGTAATCTTAAGAAACGACATGTTTTTCTTAGGATTAAATATTTTTTTTTATATGACAACGCTGTTTTCCATCGCGTTTTCCATCGCGTTTTCCATCGCGTTTTCCATCGCGTTTTCCATCGCGTTTTTCATCGCTTTAAACGTTTTTATCGGCTTTATTCGTTACAACGCTATTGTTAACTTCATTATTATCAAAGATCTTTCTGAAGGATGTTCTATTCTTGTTGAACATCCTTTGGAAAGAATCAATCGCTTCCTCTCTCCCTAAGCTAATCAGAGATTGTTTCATCTCAGCATTGATAACATTCTTTATTTTTCTACGCAGGTCTTCCTTCATCTGTCTGTACTTGTCATGTTCTAAAAGAACCAAGTCGTATTCTTCATCAGAAATTCTGTCATCTCTCAAAGCTTTTGAAATAAAACCACTAATAGTGTTGAGCTTCGCTTCTGCGAGAACCTTAATATTTTCATGTTTTTCTGCTTTATGAGTAAGCTTCTTTGTGGCTTGCACACCAACAATACCTAGAAGACCAGTACCAAGAGCTATTGCCTCCAGTACCAGTACAACAGGCGCGGCAATAATTGTTGAAAGAAGACCCACACCAGCAACACCAAGGCCCATGCTAGCGACTAGAAGAGCAGTATCTACATTATTTATAATTTTCACACCTCTGTGATATTTCTTGCTGAGAGTTTGTCTCGGGAGAAACATTTGGAAAGAATGAATATATTGTTGGTTGAGTAGAGCTGTTGACATAACTACCCGAAACTATATAAATATTCACTAGTAGACTATTTATACTAAGAATATTAACCACATTTTCAGATTTTTGAAAGTCTAGCGTATAGATGTCATTATTAAACCCTAAAACACTAGAAATCGAATTGGGTTGTCTAAAATCCACCTGATAATTATTTTCCAAAATAAGAACAGATGTTGTAGCTTCCCTCTGGTAAATAAATTTCAAACCATGAAGCACCATCGTCTGGTGAGTATCTAAAATAGTTTTTTGTTGCATCTATATTTGGAAAAGAGTAGTATGTCTCTAGATTAACAAGAGCAATCTCATACTTTTTCTCTTTATCGAGCCCAATAGGAGGGTTGAATCTTGTCTTGAATCGAGTCTTGTTAGCACTCACTATAATTTGAAGTGAGCTTTTAGGCTCTGTATTTTGAGCTATTTTCTCAAGTAGCGCCGTAGACGTTTCCATTTTTAAATAATGTTTTTTTATTTTAATTGGGTATATAGAATGTATCAAAATTACTAATCAATGACCACAAAACCGTGTGGTTTTTCCCATGCTTGCTTACACAAGTTTTTAAATTCCTCTTTTGGCATATCATTGCTCGCGTGGTCATTGTAAATGTGATTAATATTCTTTAGGTCTTGGGGAAACAAGCATATAATTTTTCAAGAAGAAGATCATCGAATATCATTAGGTTCTTGTTTTCGGGACTCAAGTCGCGCGGGTCTGGCACATCCTCTGCCGATTCATAAAAACTACATTCTATGTCCGACTTGGTTTTGATCAATTTTGCCCATTCTTCAACAATAGCAGAAGGTGAAACATCATATTTAATTATTTCATCACGATTATCAAAAAACCGTGTTATAGCCTCCTTTGGTAACTTCTCTTCAAAAGCCTTTTTGAGAATACGATACTCCGGTTGAAACAGGCTCTTACCAAAAACAGAGAGCTTATTATAATCCAACCAACCGGGGCGTAGTAAAAGATTCAAAAGAAGTGTGGTCTTACCACACCCGCTCTTGCCAATTATTACACCTCTTATGCTTTTTGGCAACAACTGGTGGTTGAACCGCTTCGTTGTTGCTTCATTCCACGAGAGATCTTTTATTTCCATTTTTTATATAATATAAAAATATATATATATATTAAAAAAAATATGTATTGTGTTCGATGCAAACAGATTACTGATACGAATGATGTACAACACGTTGTCAGTAAAAACGGTAGAAACATGAAACGCGGAAAATGTGTCGTCTGTGGATGCACAAAGACACAGTTTATAAAGTCTAAAGACGTTACGGGTCAAGGCATTATGAATAAACTTATTAACAAGCTCCCCTTTGAGATGCATTTACCAGGACATAATTTTACTGGTCCTGGTACAAAATTGAACAAAAGGCTAAGAGAAAGAGAAAGAGAAAGATTAGATCGTTCGATCGTTGAGAGGATTATTGGTACAAAAATGAATTTTGGAATGGGTTTAACATTAGCGGAAGAACTACACAAGCCAGTGTCCAGAAAATTCCCGCGTCGAAGCGTGCAAGTTAAAAGTATTGATGATATTTGGGCTGCCGATCTCGTAAATATGCAAGCGTTCACAAGGGAAAAGAGTTTTATAATAAGGATGTCCAGGGGCTGGTTGAGTTGTACTCCACAGAAAATGAAGAAAAATCTAGTGTAGTCGAGAGATGGAATAGGACAATGAAGGAAAAGATGTTTAAACATTTTTCAGCAAATTCTACCAGGGTGTATATTAGTATTCTCGATAAACTGGTTGAGCAATATAACAATACAAAGCATTCTTCTATTAAGATGACCCCGGTTGAGGCAAGCAAGCGAAAATAAAGTCTGGAGGAATCTATATCCAGATATTGAGGCGCAGCGACTGCGCGACCAACCAAATTTTTTTGGGTGATAAAGTTAGGATAACAAAGAAAAAGAAGACCTTCGAAAAGGGATACACTCCGCGATGGACAGAAGAAGTGTTTACAATTTCACAGGTTCAATACACCACCCCAGTTACCTATAAAATAGGCACGTTCTATGAGCAAGAATTACAAAAAACTAATCAAGAAGTGTACAGAATAGAGAAGGTCATCAAGAAGGGAAAAACCCGCGGTGGTGAGTCACTCCTACTCGCCACGTAATTTTATAGCTGGGAGGTCGCCATGTCGGACAGTGGTTCAGATGCGTTGCTTGCAGAATTGGATTTAGAGCCAGTTGATTTACCGGATACACAACGGAATGTTGTTAAGCAGTGGAAAAGTTACGGTGCTGATCTTATGGTGTATTGTGAGGAGCTGTTGGAGTATGGAGTAGCGACCAGCCCAATACCTAAACCGCCGAGTGAGCCACTACGTTCTAAGGGGAGTGACAGTAAAAGCGCGCGTGTGTCTGGTACTAAATTACACGAGTACCTGCTTCAATATTTGGTCGCGGATGTGTCAACCCCCTTTGATCAGCCCACTGAAATAACAACTCTTCTGGACGCACAACAACATCTAAAGCGTGGTTATGAACGTAGGTATCAAAGATTCTTATGCTCGCAAATTGAGAGTCGTTGCTATGTTGCTGGACGGGTACCCGAGATTTAAGAGACTCAGCATGATATTCGCAGAAGTGTACACACGCAGAAAGAAAATAGGCGAAATGCTACAACAACCCGACATAGCCACGTATTGGCGGCCGCCCTAACGTTACCTCGTTGGCGGTCTTCGAAGACTGGCGTTGCTAAGCGACTGTTGTGGATTTATTAACCTCGTTGACGGTCGGCGAGGACTGGCGTTGCTAAGCGACTGTTGTGGATTTATTAGCTTGTGACAGTTCACATTATAGGGCGTTACAGACACAATTTGCATGTAAATGCAATCCTCTAACTAGTTTCACAGCGCGAAGTGATAGTAGAATGCTTTGTATTGTTATATTGCTCAACCAGTTTATCGAGAATACTAATATACACCCTGGTAGAATTTGCTGAAAAATGTTTAAACATCTTTTCCTTCACCTTGAAACACCGGTATCTCGGCGTTTCTATAATTTTGTGATTGTCCCACCGGAGCCCACCACTGTGTTGAATAGTGCGCTGTCACAAGCTATTCAACACTTCTAAAATATCGATGTCTCAGTATTAGCCTACTGGTGGAAATGCATGTCTACTTTCTAATATTTTAAGTTATTCAGTCAATATGTGTGAACCTCATTGTTTTCGGGCAGTAAATGCCGCTTTTCGGCTTGGTGACGCTTTTTGCAGTTGGGTAATTCCATGTCAAATCAATAAATTTTCAGGAAATTCCAAAAGTTTATGTCTAAGAATTTGCTTAAATTTGAACCAATGAATAAGTTGATATAGAGTAGGGTGGGGCAATACGCCTACTTTGTTTTTTACTTTACTTTACTCTTTTAGATATATCTCTGATGTATTGGATGTATCACCTAGTTTATTATGTTAGCTGAAAATCTTGTGTTGACATTTTCGATGTTCAATATCACAGGAAAAAGTTATAGCCATTTTAGCAGAGGTCCTGAAAATTGGCGTTTTGCCCCAGGGGTGGGGCAAAACGCCCGCCCCTGGGCGTTATGCATTAATCAGCCTCATTTAATTATTAGTTTACTTATTTCGCATTACCAAAGTGATGGTATTATTGGTACACTTCAGTATAGCGTAACCTTGCGTCAAATCATAGTAATATTTTTGGTATAATTTTATTAAGAACTGTGACTGAAATAGTTAGCTTTATAGGCTCTTCGTGCCTCCGACGCCGCAACCATCGCTTCCGCTTGTGCCCACGAAAGCGCCATCGTAGAATTACTGGGAACCGGGGGATATGTAATTGGTAGGCCGAGAAGTCTATACCCTCCCATAGTCAGTTCTCCCAATAAACTCCCACCCGCAATTGCAAATTTTGTATCAGCGTATTTTATTGTAGCGGCATCTTGATCCTGAGCAGGGTCTAATACGTTATTAATATAATGACTGCCCATGTTCAGATGTCCAGTCATCGCCTGAGTACCATTTCTCAGAACCGCCTTTTGTTCTACGTCTAAATCACCTTGTATAACATACGCAGCACTCGCGGCGTCGTTCGTTCCGGTTGGCACGAACGGCACGTTCGTTATTCTATTACTACTCATATTCAGATTACCCGTCATGTTATCCCCACTCTTGGAAACGAGGGTATTTGCAGCATCTTGTACGATACCAACTGTTTGAGACCAACTAGTAGCCTCGTCACCTGAATACAAAGGAGGATTGGTTGTAGGTAAACCTCTAACTAGGTTGCCACTCATATTTAAATTTCCGGTCATGGTATCCCCACTCTTACTTACTTTATTAACACCACCACTACCCGAATCAGCATAATTCTTAGTGACGACATCCTGCGCATTTACCGGATTACTAACATTTGTAAGAGTATTTCCAGACATGTTTATAGATCCAGTTGCGATGTTCGTTCCATCTCTTCTCAAAAAATTGTTGTTGACGTAACTCATAGAGACACCATCAACACTTGACCCACCAGACGATGGGCCGCGTCCAAATTTATCAACAGGCATGTTTTTTTATAACAAAAAAAAAAAACTTTAATACAGCGAGTTTATTATTTCTTGCAAACTTCGCCTCTCGCCGAGCTGTTTTAATACGTACAAACATAAATGACCGCAAAAGACCTGATCTCTTGGTTGAACCTGTTCAGTGTTGTACAGTATCGGAGAATGGAGATAATGTCTCAACTCGTTTGGTGGCTGAAGACCGAAACTATCAAAATAGTACTTTTCACTTCCATTCTTGTACCACGCGACCCAGTGCGTGCCACTTCCCATTGTGTCGTCTAAATTTAATATTCCACACTCTTTTTTCCTCGGCCTCTTGGGAAGCGTATCACGCAGGGCGACACCTCTAAAGTTTGGTATTCTCAACTTTCGTGCTGCGTCTAGTAGTATAATATGACTTAATGGTTTATTTGGTAACTTCAAGTTTCCAACGGTAATGTCCATTTTTTAAAATATTTAATCTTTTTTTATAACGACTGCATAGTGTCCGTGCGCCAAGGTATGTACGCCATCTCCCAAGATTATTCTCTTGTCATCATTCGAGGACAGGGCTACTTTGTTTACTTCTTCGGTGTAGATTTTGTGATTGTGGCTTCTAATTACATTCATAGTTCTCAGTTGTTCCTTCCCCGTGAATAGACATGTTTTATAATCATCGAATTTAATGTTATTCTTGACAACAGACTTCTTTACACCCTTACATCTCTTTTCTTCTTTCCCCCACATCTTGTACGCGTACAACTTTGCTCTTAGTCCCACAAACTCTTCGATGATCTGTCCCCCAGCTTCATCCTTGAACATACCTATGTCCTTATAAAAATCTTCTGTCTCAATCTCATAGGCTAGACTGTCCGTGTCCGTGAATAATAGCTTTGCCTTCTTATTGTACTTTTGTTTGATATAGTTATAATGAAAATCGTACATCAACGTCTTGCTCATGTCTAGGATACACAATCCCAAGTACACGGGTTTGTTGAATATTAGCTTAGTCTTTTTCATGTGTATTTAATCAGGAGCAGGCTCTAGGGGTCCCCTTAAAAAATGTGTTAATTGAAAAGGTGCCATTGAGAGGAAGAGATTGGGGAGGGGGTTACCAAGAGGAGTAAGACGGAGGGCAAGAGGGAGGGAAAGAGGTATGATTAAACTCGGAGGGCAACAATTAGACGGAGAAAGGGGAAGGCTCCACAGCAGATTGATGGTCGTCGGGCGGGGACAAGGGTTATGTAGAACCAGAGGCGGCATACCAACACCTGCCAGAGGGGTTCAGAACATGTGGTGGAGCCCGGGCAGCTCAGAATGTTGCAGATGTTAACAATATTAACAATATTTCTGTATTTATCGTCAGGAGAAATACACTGATCCACCAGCAGAGGACTGGTTGCAGTGTCAGTCTTTTGCAGAGTAGTATCATGAAGCGTGTGGCAGCGGCTTTAGTGTTTGTGATATATGTGACAGTTAGTCTAGCCTACCGTGACTTAACCATGCAGCAAAACAAAGAGACAGCATGATACCTTTAATAATGATATTGTCCTGGCTAAAAGAACAAGTGGAGCACCAAGTGGACAGTATTTGTGTCTCACTCAGGGCTAAGACGTAGATTCCCAGTTCTGTATTGTTGAGTGAATTTACAATAAAGTGTAGACTTCGGCCTACCGGGTAGGCCTAGAAAAGGTTAAAACATTGGTGTTTCTGGAGGGTGCGTTTTGGTGCTATTGAACTAATACAACATATGACCGGGTGCGTTTTGTGAACAGTGTTCCCAAAACGCCCAGTTTGCCCCAAAATAATTTTTCCACCAGCAGAGGTTTACTACAAAACGTGACATACATGTTAAATGATCACCAATCAAACATGATTACAAACTAAATCAGCTTTTCTTGTTTATGTGGCTATTAGCGCAGTCTGTCGGGCTGAATTTACAATAAAGGAGGGCAACAATTAGACGGAGAAAGGGGAAGGCTCCACAGCAGATTGATGGTCGTCGGGCGGGGACAAGGGTTATGTAGAACCAGAGGCGGCATACCAACACTTTCCCCTATGTTGTGTTTTGTATACACCATACATCGTGTTAAGACACACGTATTGCATGTGGGGCAAGACGGTCCCCATGTATATGGGGCAAGACGGTTCCTGTGTCTTATCCTGCACATGGTCATAATGTATAAAATGTATTAGTAATATTCGTTCATAATTACAGCCTACAGTTCTTCATTATTAATCCATGAATTAAACGACTCCGGGTAACCCTTCCATTTAACCAGTGATTTTGTTTTTCCCTTCTTGATGACCTTCTCTATTCTGTACACTTCTTGATTAGTTTTTTGTAATTCTTGCTCATAGAACGTGCCTATTTTATAGGTAACTGGGGTGGTGTATTGAACCTGTGAAATTGTAAACACTTCTTCTGTCCATCGCGGAGTGTATCCCTTTTCGAAGGTCTTCTTTTTCTTTGTTATCCTAACTTTATCACCCAAAAAAATTTGGTTGGTCGCGCAGTCGCTGCGCCTCAATATCTGGATATAGATTCCTCCAGACTTTATTTTCCGGGGTCATCTTAATAGAAGAATGCTTTGTATTGTTATATTGCTCAACCAGTTTACCGAGAATACTAATATACACCCTGGTAGAATTTGCTGAAAAATGTTTAAACATCTTTTCCTTCATTGTCCTATTCCATCTCTCGACTACACTAGATTTTTCTTCATTTTCTGTGGAGTACAACTCAACCAGCCCCTGGACATCCTTATTATAAAACTCTTTTCCCTTGTCCACCCACATCTTGGTTGGTTTTCGCCCGCTGAGCTGTCGCCTACGCACTGGCGTTGGCCGTGTTAAAAGTACGATGAGGAGGTGGGGATACATTGATGACACCCAGTCTTTGAACTGCAACTGTGGCCCACCTCCTCTGCTGTCGACTACTGCACCGCAGAAGACCTCGTCACTGTCACTGAGCGAGCAAAGGCGTGCGCCCGCAAGTGGCAACACATTGTGTGAAGGACACGAAAGAAGAGAAGAAGCTAAGTAAATATAACTTTTCTTTTATATGTTAACACGCTTTTAAGCTTAGTAAGTACCAAATACAGCTACATGTTAATGAGTTTAGCTAAGTAATTACCGCATTTAGCTGTATGTTAGTCCTTATAAGCTAAGTAATTACCACAATTAGTTGTAGGTTAACGCTTTTACGCTCAGTAATTAACACATTAGCTGTATGTTAGCGATACTAATCGACAATGCAATAAAATCATTATTGTAATAATCGATAATGTAAAAATAAGTCGATTATCTAATAATTATTCGTTACTGTAATAATCGACCGATAATGTAATATGTGATTGGGTTCATATGTCATGACAGAAAATAGTTATCGTCTAACTTCTAACATGAAAAACCGTATTGTTTTCCTGATTTTGATTGTAATTATTGTTTCACATTGCTAGATCACGCTAGAGCAACCAAAACTACATACCTGAAATGTGAAACATATATAATTGATTTAGGTGGCTAACGCACGCACGCATGCACGCACGCACGCACGCACGCACGCACGCACGCACGCAGTTAGTAAAATAACTTAAGGAAATGTATTCTTTAATGGATGGTATATGATTATTTAAAATATCATTCCCAAAACCCATTTTGTTCCAATGGCTGTCCTTGTGGACAGGATATTAAAACAATGACCAACTACAGAATTAATTGCATTTGTTTGAAAACTTACCCCATGATTCTTTAAAAGCATTCACTTTCTTGAACATTCAACACTTCTAAAATATCGATGTCTCAGTATTAGCCTACTGGTGGAAATGCATGTCTACTTTCTAATATTTTAAGTTATTCAGTCAATATGTGTGAACCTCATTGTTTTCGGGCAGTAAATGCCGCTTTTCGGCTTGGTGACGCTTTTTGCAGTTGGGTAATTCCATGTCAAATCAATAAATTTTCAGGAAATTTCAAAAGTTTATGTCTAAGAATTTGCTTAAATTTGAACCAATGAATAAGTTGATATAGAGTAGGGTGGGGCAATACGCCTACTTTGTTTTTTACTTTACTTTACTCTTTTAGATATATCTCTGATGTATTGGATGTATCACCTAGTTTATTATGTTAGCTGAAAATCTTGTGTTGACATTTTCGATGTTCAATATCACAGGAAAAAGTTATAGCCATTTTAGCAGAGGTCCTGAAAATTGGCGTTTTGCCCCAGGGGTGGGGCAAAACGCCCGCCCCTGGGCGTTATGCATTAATCAGCCTCATTTAATTATTAGTTTACTTATTTCGCATTACCAAAGTGATGGTATTATTGGTACACTTCAGTATAGCGTAACCTTGCGTCAAATCATAGTAATATTTTTGGTATAATTTTATTAAGAACTGTGACTGAAATAGTTAATTAATTAGCTCCTTTTCTCTGAAATTCAACAACGGCGTTATAGTGTAGATGTTTATTATAAACTGTCATACGCAGGCGGAACTTATCAAATCGTCTACTCACTTTCAGACTCAAATTTGACAGATAATAGTACGTCCCACCCTGTGCATTTTGCCCCCACTAATGTTGGCCTTTTTGCCCCACACGTTCGATATTAAAATTTCACCATCTGTATATTACGGGCTTTTATCACGCGCATCCAAAACATTCACAACATTAATAGTAGTAGGAAAAGGGGGGTTCTGGCGCATTTTCCGTTTCCCATCCACAACCAACCACGAATATCACACCCGGAAAACACTGACGCATGACCCGTTTCCCAACCACGAATGAATAATTATTCATTAAATTATTCATGCATTAACATTTTTTATTACGCAACAATAAACAATTCCATTGAAGTCGCGGGGTGGTCATCACCTTGAAACACCGGTATCGCGGCGTTTCTATAATGTTGTGATTGTCCCACCGGAGCCCACCACTGTGTTGAATAGTGCGCTGTCACAAGCGATTGAATAGCATCAAGATTGTCGGACGGATTACTGTTGAACCCAATTCCAGATGGGATACTTCCATCAATCGTATTACCAAGAGGACCCGTTAATCTAATATTTTCTACTGGCATATCAGGCGCAATAAATGATAGAGGCGAATAGTCTTGAATAAATTCATACTCCCTCGTTGTTCCATCATTCCACGTATATCTTAACAAAAAGTGATACTTCCCGTCACTATTACGATATTTCCATAGTTCGTTTAGTCTTGAAAATACAGGGTCAGTTTCTACACCTTGTTTGACTGCGTCCCACCTGTTCACGAATCTATCCGTTCCCGTGTTTGCTATGATTAAAACGCTGCTCGTCGGCGGAGACGGATATGACACCGTAGATGTTTGAGCGAATGACCACGCAGACATAAATCTGTGACTCAACTCTGCTTGTTGTTCCGCCGAATAATGTATGGTGTCTAACGCCGACCCCGGGAGATTATTATTGTTGATTGAAGCGGCGAATGGAATCCTCTGCCCGACATCTGCTAACGCGGTTTGAACTAACCATCTATTGATATCGTTTCCGACCCACGAATCGAGCATCTGAAACGTGATGAATGGCATATTCATGTTGCCGACTACTTCTCTCATCGTAATAGCCAAAGTGTCTAGTAATCCTTCATAAATGTTGCTGAACGGGGCCAAACTATCAGTTTCTCCCTGGCTCCAAAACATGCCAATAAACTCAACATTAGCAATACTTTGTATGTATCGAACTTTCCCGACTAGTTCTTGCCAGAGATCCCCGTGTGCGGACCATCTATTGTTTGACCATCCAGTCCCGCCTTCCGACACTTGAACGACAACAAGCCGTTCGCCGTCATCTAAAGTGTTGTTTATTAAGGATTCGAGGCCAGAACCGTACCCCATTTTATTCTCACTGCGATGGACCGTGCGTCATTGGCATTATACTCAGGTTCTGGCCTCTTCTTTGTCCGAGCTGGAAAAGATTTCTATACCGCCCTCTAGCCGGGAGAGTCGCGGTTGCAAGCCAATCATTGGCACGTTCGGTATTACTTTGACCCGCTATAATAATAGCTTTATAGGCTCTTCGTGCCTCCGACGCCGCAACCATCGCTTCCGCTTGTGCCCACGAAAGCGCCATCGTAGAATTACTGGGAACCGGGGGATATGTAATTGGTAGGCCGAGAAGTCTATACCCTCCCATAGTCAGTTCTCCCAATAAACTCCCACCCGCAATTGCAAATTTTGTATCAGCGTATTTTTTTGTAGCGGCATCTTGATCCTGAGCAGGGTCTAATACGTTATTAATATAATGACTGCCCATGTTCAGATGTCCAGTCATCGCCTGAGTACCATTTCTCAGAACCGCCTTTTGTTCTACGTCTAAATCACCTTGTATAACATACGCAACACTCGCGGCGTCGTTCGTTCCGGTTGGCACGAACGGCACGTTCGTTATTCTATTACTACTCATATTCAGATTACCCGTCATGTTATCCCCCCTCTTGGAAACGAGGGTATTTGCAGCATCTTGTACGATACCAACTGTTTGAGACCAACTAGTAGCCTCGTCACCTGAATACAAAGGAGGATTGGTTGTAGGTAAACCTCTAACTAGGTTGCCACTCATATTTAAATTTCCGGTCATGGTATCCCCACTCTTACTTACTTTATTAACACCACCACTACCCGAATCAGCATAATTCTTAGTGACGACATCCTGCGCATTTACCGGATTACTAACATTTGTAAGAGTATTTCCAGACATGTTTATAGATCCAGTTGCGATGTTCGTTCCATCTCTTCTCAAAAAATTGTTGTTGACGTAACTCATAGAGACACCATCAACACTTGACCCACCAGACGATGGGCCGCGTCCAAATTTATCAACAGGCATGTTTTTTTATAAAAAAAAAAAAAAACTTTAATACAGCGAGTTTATTATTTCTTGCAAACTTCGCCTCTCGCCGAGCTGTTTTAATACGTACAAGCATAAATGACCGCAAAAGACCTGATCTCTTGGTTGAACCTGTTCAGTGTTGTACAGTATCGGAGAATGGAGATAATGTCTCAACTCGTTTGGTGGCTGAAGACCGAAACTATCAAAATAGTACTTTTCACTTCCATTCTTGTACCACGCGACCCAGTGCGTGCCACTTCCCATTGTGTCGTCTAAATTTAATATTCCACACTCTTTTTTCATCGGCCTCTTGGGAAGCGTATCACGCAGGGCGACACCTCTAAAGTTTGGTATTCTCAACTTTCGTGCTGCGTCTAGTAGTATAATATTACTTAATGGTTTATTTGGTAACTTCAAGTTTCCAACGGTAATGTCCATTTTTTTAAATATTTAATCTTTTTTTATAACGACTGCGTAGTGTCCGTGCGCCAAGGTATGTACGCCATCTCCCAAGATTATTCTCTTGTCATCATTCGAGGACAGGGCTGCTTTGTTTACTTCTTCGGTGTAGATTTTGTGATTGTGGCTTCTAATTACATTCATAGTTCTCAGTTGTTCCTTCCCCGTGAATAGACATGTTTTATAATCATCGAATTTAATGTTATTCTTGACAACAGACTTCTTTACACCCTTACATCTCTTTTCTTCTTTCCCCCACATCTTGTACGCGTACAACTTTGCTCTTAGTCCCACAAACTCTTCGATGATCTGTCCCCCAGCTTCATCCTTGAACATACCTATGTCCTTATAAAAATCTTCTGTCTCAATCTCATAGGCTAGACTGTCCGTGTCCGTGAATAATAGCTTTGCCTTCTTATTGTACTTTTGTTTGATGTAGTTATAATGAAAATCGTACATCAACGTCTTGCTCATGTCTAGGATACACAATCCCAAGTACACGGGTTTGTTGAATATTAGCTTAGTCTTTTTCATGTGTATTGCAACTAGGTTCTCATCGAAGATGGTGCAGTGTTTAAAGTTTGGTTTTGCGGCCAGCTTCTTCGCTTTTGTTTCTGTGTTGACTAATCTGACATCAACTCTGTTTCTAATGTTTTCCATAGTCTTACCAAACACGGAGTTGTTCATAAGCTTAAAAAAGTCTTTTTCAAACTCATTGGTCGCCTTTGTTCTAAGATTTGTGTTTAGATCGATGTACTTCTTCAACCAAGGACTCTCCTCAAACTTGACTCCCCTATGTATTTTTGTAATGTTTAATCCAAGACTTTCGTACAATTTAAGATTTTCATAGTGTACCACATACTTTGTTTTGTTGTTGAGGTTGGGGACGAGCTTCTCTACCTTGTTTATCACAACCCTCTCTGGAGCTAAGGGGTAGTCATTGTGTAGGTCGTGCAAATGCTTCGGGTATTCCAAATCCACTTCGAGTATGCAAGAATGCTTTTTCCAACTCGTCAACTCCTCATCACTCATCCACTCGAATCCATGAGTTGGAAGGGGTTTACTCATTGCCCAACCGTAAAGGTTGTTTGCATCCAAATAGGAAATGTATTTACTAGCTTTGTTCTTATTATATCCTTTTTTCATGTATTGATTATTCGATTCTCCATGTCTATTTGAAATCATGGAAATACCTCCTCTAATCCCTTTTTCAATCATCAATAGCATATTCGAGTCGCTCAACAATTCTAGGCTTACCCCAGTAATCTTTAGAGCGGCGTCCCATGCTAGCCCAGGTGCTGTATAGTACCAAGCGGGGTCGAGTTTATAGTTTTCCATGCACACATCCCTAAAGTTTTCAAACACATCAGCCAACAAAAGTACATCACTCTCGTTGTACAAATCATGATAGTCCCTAAATGTGCTCATCCCAAACTCTCCCCATACGGTTTGTGCATGAGCATAATCATCGTCCGATACGTTTTCACCGCTAAGCTTGGAGTAAAAAGCCTCCTTCGGCGGTAGTTGAGTTTTGGTCAACTTCTCAAGAGAGTCTACGTATTCATAGGGGTACACACCCTTTCTCATCAACAAGCTCAACTGTTTTTCTTTGTAGTACTTGCCAGTGTTTACGCAACAATTCTTATCTAGGTTACTTACTAATTTATCCAAGCTAGATGCCATAAACTTGAAACTACTCTTTCCTTCTTTATTAGTGCCAACCACAACATCTTTACTAAAGCTAATGTACTTCTCCTCATTGTTTGGTATGCAGTTGATGTTTTCCTCACTCGCACCCAAGTTCTTTACGAATAGATGACTATCATACCCACTCAAGTTGTGAAATACTACGGGGATGAACTTTGGTTTTTTGAATTGGAGATTGCACTTGTTGTGCGCAGCGCCACGGAATTTGCCGCTGAAATGACAGTGATCTCTAACTTTGCGTAGCTTTTCGTCCCCCGCATCAAGTGCACCGTGGCAAATCCAGCACTCGGTTGCTTTTTCATACTCCGCTCTCTCTTTTGGTCCAAATAGCATCTTCTTTGGATGCTTGAATTTTTGCCAAATAGATCTAACATCTTCTTCCAACATGTTCACAAATTGTTGGGCTACGTCTTCGCCCTCCGACACTGCAGTGTAGCGGACTGGGTTTTGTGCGTAGACGCCATCATCGAAACACTTTATGTAGTAGCAGAAGCTTGAGGGCGTGTGTTTTTGGTATTGCTTTGTGTAACTACTCTCCGGGTTTGGTATGCATGTGTCAAGCGGTTCGATGAATGACTCAAAGTCAGCGTAGACAACAAAGGGCACTCTCATAGACCTATTGTTATTTTTAAACGAAATGGTTGATCCCTGCTCAGGCAATTCTATTTTGACAGCTTCATGCGTATTACAGTATTCTTTATAGTCGGCTCATGTTTTTGATAAAACAGTAATGTTGCATCTCTCCCTGAGAGATTAATATTAGGTTGACAACATGTCTATGTTCGTGTTTGCTTAGTCGCAATGGATAAACTTCTTCTTCATATCCAAACACATTAACAGAGATGCTCACGTTCTGCTTCTCAAACTTGTCTATTATATTTAGCGATACAGGATACTCAATACCCTTCATGTTGAGACTATCCTCCTTCTTTTTAAGATCTTTGTCAATGCGCTCGTTGTCCTTCTCCTTTTGATTGAGTGCTCTCAATACAGACCACATAAAACATTTTTCGTCTTCATTCTTCAAGTTAATAATTGCCTTTTTGTTCAAGAGCGCGAGTGGTAGGGGAATGTAAGAAGAACCACTCAGGGGTTCGTATTTAACCGTGTAAATTCCCAAACTAATTATTGATTGTAATATCCAATTACTCCCCTCTCTCTGAAAGGATGCTAACGCCTCCATAACCTTATCAGCCATTGTAGTATACATGTCATCCGCATCACTTCCTTCGAGATTAACCTCAATGTGAGAATGGAATGCTGTCTGCATTGTAAATACATCCCCGGTTAATAAGCTAGTTTTTTCCATCACACAGTCGAGAATCATTTTAATTTTCATCTTGCGGTTAGCATTAATAAGACGGACCACATCAGGTCTTACCTTATCTAAAAATGTCTGAGGACCGTATCCATTTTTTCCTTTAATTACATACTGGGTGGTGAATTTTTTAAGAGCTGATTTACTTTCTTCTATTTTAAATTTTCTTTCTTCTAGCTCTTGTTTTACATAGTCGGATAAGGATGGTTTTTCTTTTGGTTGTTTAGGCTTCTTTGCCCAAGCAATTAACTCGTTTAGGTTTTTATTGATGAAGCTGCTAACGTCTTTAGCCTTCTCCTTCCCCCAATTAAACGCCTTCTTTACTTCAACGAGCGCGGGTTTGACGTATGTATTAATCGCGCTGATAACTTTGCTAGGCTCTGGCTTGGGTGCAGCTTCATCCATAAATACAATCAACTCAGCCTTCCTAAGCTTCGAATATCCTTTGAGACCACGTTCTTTTGCCATGGACTTCAATTGTTTTATTGTGTGCCGTTCTCATCCTGTATGCGACTGGCAGGGTAGCCTAGAGTTAGGCACTGTTTTAATCCATAAACGTTTTTGTCATAGTCTTCACAGAATCCGAAGATGTGCTTGAGCGGTATTCTGAAGCTAAAAGTACCTTTTGGATCTGGCGATTGGATCAAGTATGATTGCCTGATCTGAAAACCTGTGTTGTTTGCACTGTTTGCTGTGGCGCCTGTGTCCTTATACCAGAGCTGATTCAAACCCTGCGACTTGGAAAAATCATCTGGGTATTTTAGCAGACCGAGCATCGTCGTTCCCTGCCCTGGATAGAATAGGGACTCAATCTCTTGGCCAGAAAGTTGGTACTTGATGTTGCTAAACAAATGCATAAGAGCATTATTTGTTAATGTAACATTATCGACGTTCGCGTAGGCCGTGCCATCAGCTTTAGTCAGTCGACCTTCAATGATCAAATAACTCTCACTCGGATGCGTGAAGAGATCTTGCGTTTCAATATTGATCCTGATCTCTCCGGGGTTGTTTATATTTGCACCCGTAATCGGCTCGTACTCGTGATATTCATACTCTTCAATACTCTCATCTACAATGGGAGCTTCAGTAAATCTTTGAATGTCCATAGTTTTTAATTAGAAAATATTTAAAAAAAACTCATTCTAAAAAAATATTTTTTTTTACATCATCCAAAGTTGTGCAAACGTTTTATTTTCGTTACTGATGTACACGCTCGTTAGCTTGATTCGATTTAGTTCCTTCTCAGGTGTAGATGTTTTCTTTTTAGCATACACCTTGTTTCCATAGACGAGCCTGACCTTGTCGTGGCCCTCTCTTTCTAAATAATCATTCACCCCTTCTTCAATCGTCTTCATCTTAATAACCTTCCTCTCTGAAAGTTTTACGATCACCTTTTGATACCCGTACTTTGTGCCATCGACTTTGAGAATCTCGCAGCCCTTCAAGACAAACACGGCATTCTTGATGGTGATTGACGCTGTGTTATATTTTTGATAATCTTGTTTGTAAAAATCCATTAACCTTTTTTTTATGAAAATATAAAAATATATTTTTTTAGACCATTTTCAGGCCGGATCCGTGTAATTTTCGAACGAGGTCTTGAATTGCGATGGCATTGGTGTCACGCATACCAGACCCATCTATTAGCGAATTAAGATTTTGAGTCCCCTGGTTTACATGTCTGCTCAAAATACTCTGTACCTTCTTCGCTATTATGTCGGGTGAAGAATACTGCATTGGAATGTCGACATGTTTTTGTAGCGCTGATTGAGTCTTGGGTGTTAGAACTCTAGTGACTCCTTTTTCGATGAGTTTTTTCCCAGCGTCTAATACCACATTCTTTCCGACATCGATTGCTTTTTTCCCCAATTCTTTGGCGACATTGCTAGTGAATAGCCTCGTTAAAAAGCGCGCCAAGCCGTCAAAGATCCCAGCGCCGCCATACACATACCGTCTCTTAAATCCACGATTCTTTGGAATAAACATCTTGTTTTTTTATAATGCAGACATTATTTTTTATATGCATTCACGTCCAATACTTTTTGTCTCTTCAACTCATCACAAATCGAAACAATCTCATTCCTCACACCTGTGTTACCAGCTATTTTACTCGCCATTATTAAGTCAAGTCTATCGAGCAACGCATTTGGATCGCTGGGTATTATTGTTGTTATACCTTCACCCTCGAATTGTTTTCTTTCTTTCCAAATGTTACTCAGCAAGTTGGTCCACTTCCACCCTTTACTAGATTTTGGTGTATTAGTGCCAGCCTTCTTCATCGCGTTTGTCTTTACCATGATCTCCGCATACTGTTCGTAGTCTTCTTGCGTATAAATACTATCATCGGGTTTCTTCATTATAATGAGCTCCCAGAGACCGGGCGTACCTTGGTATTCTTTGTCTCCAACTACGAGATTATTATCAATAACACCGATTTGTTGGTCACCTATGTAAAAATGTCCGTCTTTGTCGAACATACCATAGGTTTTATCAGCATCTTTGGTCGCGAACTTCCTCAAATATTTTGACGCAACGTTACCAATAAGTCCCAATTTGTCTTCATCTTCTCCCTCATCTCATCAAACGTTATCGCTTTAGGCAAATCTCGAATCCCCTCCTTAATAGGTTGTATCTCACTTACGAGGCTTCTTGTTTGTTCGCTCTGCGCATCTGTAATGGGCCTGAAGTATTTTATTAAATCGTCTAGAGTATCTTGTTCACCTAAACGTTCCGCAATAAGGGATTGCTTTAGATTTTGTTTTGTTTTGAGATATTCTTCAACAATTAGGTCCCTTTTCTTGGGGTCGGTAATCTTAAGAAACGACATGTTTTTCTTAGGATTAAATATTTTTTTTTATATGACAACGCTGTTTTCCATCGCGTTTTCCATCGCGTTTTCCATCGCGTTTTCCATCGCGTTTTTCATCGCGTTTTTCATCGCTTTAAACGTTTTTATCGGCTTTATTCGTTACAACGCTATTGTTAACTTCATTATTATCAAAGATCTTTCTGAAGGATGTTCTATTCTTGTTGAACATCCTTTGGAAAGAATCAATCGCTTCCTCTCTCCCTAAGCTAATCAGAGATTGTTTCATCTCAGCATTGATAACATTCTTTATTTTTCTACGCAGGTCTTCCTTCATCTGTCTGTACTTGTCATGTTCTAAAAGAACCAAGTCGTATTCTTCATCAGAAATTCTGTCATCTCTCAAAGCTTTTGAAATAAAACCACTAATAGTGTTGAGCTTCGCTTCTGCGAGAACCTTAATATTTTCATGTTTTTCTGCTTTATGAGTAAGCTTCTTTGTGGCTTGCACACCAACAATACCTAGAAGACCAGTACCAAGAGCTGTTGCCTCCAGTACCAGTACAACAGGCGCGGCAATAATTGTTGAAAGAAGACCCACACCAGCAACACCAAGGCCCATGCTAGCGACTACAAGAGCAGTATCTACATTATTTATAATTTTCACACCTCTGTGATATTTCTTGCTGAGAGTTTGTCTCTTGTCTCTCTCATCTTCTAGAGCTCGTTGAATCTCATTAATCTTTTGAAGACGATATGTGTGCCCACCATCTATTGGCGGAGCTGTCGGCAAAGTTGGGTACAACGAATCCGTTGTTTGATCGCATTTATCTTTGTATTCCATTTTTTTTAAATACGAGAAAAAATTTTTTAAATCAAATAATGAATATAACATAATGGCGTTCCTTCATCAATTGTTACGATTGTATTGGAATTTAGTTCTTGTTTTAGAGAGGTTAAGACCATTCCACTAGACATCATGACACCAAAACTCAACAAAATTGTTTTGGCTTCATTCGCAGGAATAATAAGCTGTTCTTGCGCGTATATTTCCCAAGTCACAGAAGTTTTCTTTTTTGGGGGATATTTAACGTTCATTTTGGGCATCCAATAAACTGTTAGTGGTTGCCGGCGTAATAATATTCTTTCCGGTTTCTTTCCAAATTTGTGAACAGGCATGTTTTTTAGAATATAATATATATTTTTTATAGACGCTGAGACGAATACTCACCGGGCCACCAGTTTGTAGAACATTCTGCAACTTTTGTTTTTGCCCTTTTGAAATATTAACCTTTACGTTTGTATAATTTCCACTCATTTTTATATATACATAATATTTTTTTTATAATAAATCATACTTGTCTGATGTGAAATCTCGTCGTTAGATTCTCTCCTCTCAGATTAAGCTGCACACCATTCTGGACATTTGGAAAGAATGAATATATTGTTGGTTGAGTAGAGCTGTTGACATAACTACCCGAAACTATATAAATATTCACTAGTAGACTATTTATACTAAGAATATTAACCACATTTTCAGATTCTTGAAAGTCTAGCGTATAGATGTCATTATTAAACCCTAAAACACTAGAAATCGAATTGGGTTGTCTAAAATCCACCTGATAATTATTTTCCAAAATAAGAACAGACTTCAGAGTGTTTGAATTAGCAGAAATTGTAATGTAATATTCTTCATTTGCACTGTCATAGTGATTGTTTTGCCTCATCTTTTGTTGGATTGTGTCGTTGATGTCTGTGATGTCGTAGCTTCCCTCTGGTAAATAAATTTCAAACCATGAAGCACCATCGTCTGGTGAGTATCTAAAATAGTTTTTTGTTGCATCTATATTTGGAAAAGAGTAGTATGTCTCTAGATTAACAAGAGCAATCTCATACTTTTTCTCTTTATCGAGCCCAATAGGAGGGTTGAATCTTGTCTTGAATCGAGTCTTGTTAGCACTCACTATAATTTGAAGTGAGCTTTTAGGCTCTGTATTTTGAGCTATTTTCTCAAGTAGCGCCGTAGACGTTTCCATTTTTAAATAATGTTTTTTTATTTTAATTGGGTATATAGAATGTATCAAAACTACTAATCAATGACCACAAAATCGTGTGGTTTTTCCCATGCTTGCTTACACAAGTTTTTAAATTCCTCTTTTGGCATATCATTGCTCGCGTGGTCATTGTAAATGTGATTAATATTCTTTAGGTCTTGGGGGAACAAGCATATAAAGTTTGCGTTCTCCCTAATCGTTTGTCTCGGGAGTTTGAAGTAGTTTTGTGAAAGGTAAAAACAGTCGACATTACTATGCCTCCCACGAATATAGTACGACTCGCATTTGTCTTGTTTTTCAAGAAGAAGATCATCGAATATCATTAGGTTCTTGTTTTCGGGACTCAAGTCGCGCGGGTCTGGCACATCCTCTGCCGATTCATAAAAACTACATTCTATGTCCGACTTGGTTTTGATCAATTTTGCCCATTCTTCAACAATAGCAGAAGGTGAAACATCATATTTAATTATTTCATCACGATTATCAAAAAACCGTGTTATAGCCTCCTTTGGTAACTTCTCTTCAAAAGCCTTTTTGAGAATACGATACTCCGGTTGAAACAGGCTCTTACCAAAAACAGAGAGCTTATTATAATCCAACCAACCGGGGCGTAGTAAAAGATTCAAAAGAAGTGTGGTCTTACCACACCCGCTCTTGCCAATTATTACACCTCTTATGCTTTTTGGCAACAACTGGTGGTTGAACCGCTTCGTTGTTGCTTCATTCCACGAGAGATCTTTTATTTCCATTTTTTATATAATATAAAAATATATATATATATTAAAAAAAATATGTATTGTGTTCGATGCAAACAGATTACTGATACGAATGATGTACAACACGTTGTCAGTAAAAACGGTAGAAACATGAAACGCGGAAAATGTGTCGTCTGTGGATGCACAAAGACACAGTTTATAAAGTCTAAAGACGTTACGGGTCAAGGCATTATGAATAAACTTATTAACAAGCTCCCCTTTGAGATGCATTTACCAGGACATAATTTTACTGGTCCTGGTACAAAATTGAACAAAAGGCTAAACGCGGATGCTACCCCAAAGGCTTGGAGCATGCCCATTAACCGAGTAGACGAAGCAGCGTATCATCACGATGTGTGTTACGCAAAAAATACAGATACCAAAATTCGGAATGGGGTGTGCGACAAGAATATGCTTGGGGACCTGGCTGGAATTATGAATCCTTCTTTAAGAGAAAGATTAGATCGTTCGATCGTTGAGAGGATTATTGGTACAAAAATGAATTTTGGAATGGGTTTAAAATTAGCGGAAGAACTACACAAGCCAGTGTCCAGAAAATTCCCGCGTCGAAGCGTGCAAGTTAAAAGTATTGATGATATTTGGGCTGCCGATCTCGTAGATATGCAAGCGTTCACAAAATTTAATCGAGGAACAAAATATCTCTTGGCTGTGATTGACGTATTCTCAAAATATGGATGGCTTGTGCCCTTGAAAAACAAAACTGGCAAAACTGTTGCGAATGCATTGAAGAAGATAATTATAAGCGGGCAAAAACCAACCAAGATGTGGGTGGACAAGGGAAAAGAGTTTTATAATAAGGATGTCCAGGGGCTGGTTGAGTTGTACTCCACAGAAAATGAAGAAAAATCTAGTGTAGTCGAGAGATGGAATAGGACAATGAAGGAAAAGATGTTTAAACATTTTTCAGCAAATTCTACCAGGGTGTATATTAGTATTCTCGATAAACTGGTTGAGCAATATAACAATACAAAGCATTCTTCTATTAAGATGACCCCGGTTGAGGCAAGCAAGCGAAAATAAAGTCTGGAGGAATCTATATCCAGATATTGAGGCGCAGCGACTGCGCGACCAACCAAATTTTTTTGGGTGATAAAGTTAGGATAACAAAGAAAAAGAAGACCTTCGAAAAGGGATACACTCCGCGATGGACAGAAGAAGTGTTTACAATTTCACAGGTTCAATACACCACCCCAGTTACCTATAAAATAGGCACGTTCTATGAGCAAGAATTACAAAAAACTAATCAAGAAGTGTACAGAATAGAGAAGGTCATCAAGAAGGGAAAAACCCGCGGTGGTGAGTCACTCCTACTCGCCACGTAATTTTATAGCTGGGAGGTCGCCATGTCGGACAGTGGTTCAGATGCGTTGCTTGCAGAATTGGATTTAGAGCCAGTTGATTTACCGGATACACAACGGAATGTTGTTAAGCAGTGGAAAAGTTACGGTGCTGATCTTATGGTGTATTGTGAGGAGCTGTTGGAGTATGGAGTAGCGACCAGCCCAATACCTAAACCGCCGAGTGAGTCACTACGTTCTAAGGGGAGTGACAGTAAAAGCTCGTGTGTCTGGTACTAAATTACACGAGTACCTGCTTCAATATTTGGTCGCGGATGTGTCAACCCCCTTTGATCAGCCCACTGAAATAACAACTCTTCTGGACGCACAACAACATCTAAAGCGTGGTTATGAACATTTACGACAACAAAACTCAGCCTCGTTGCGCGCTTCCATTGACTATGGCTATTGGCTAAACATTGTTTACGAAATATACGAGAGGGCCAAAATCACCGGCAAGGTTAAGGGAACCTGGGCTAGATGGCTGGCCACGAATGTAGGCATCAAAGATTCTTATGCTCGCAAATTGAGAGTCGTTGCTATGTTGCTGGACGGGTACCCGAGATTTAAGAGACTCAGCATGATATTCGCAGAAGTGTACACACGCAGAAAGGAAATAGGCGAAATGCTACAACAACCCGACATAGCCACGTATTGGCGGCCGCCCTAACGTTACCTCGTTGGCGGTCTTCGAAGTCTGGCGTTGCTAAGCGACTGTTGTGGATTTATATACATATAGTTTTGAAATCACTAGTCTGGGCTCAGCCTTGTATTTGCCCTGACTGCATGCATTTTGCCTATGAAATCTCACAAAAAAACGCCCAAAATTGTTCATTCATAATTTTTACAGTTTTGAAGTGGCTCCAAAACTGACTACAGATTCAAGTAGTACGACATCTTGGCTACAAAATATAGCAAAGTCAGTTTGGTATGTTTTGAAATCACTAGTCTGGGCTCAGCCATGTATTTGCAATCTCTTACAATGACAGCAGGCATTTTGCCTATGAAATCTCACAAAAAAACGCCCAAAATGGTTCGCTCATAATTTTTACAGTTTTGAAGTGGCACAAAAACTGACTACAGATTCTTGTAGCACGACATCTTGGCTACAAAATATGACAAAGTCGGTTTGGTATGTTTTGAAATCACTAGTCTGGGCTCAGCCCTGTATTTGCCCTCTCTTACAATGACAGCAGGCATTCTGCCTATGAAATCTCACCAAAAAACGCCCAATATGGTTCACTCACAACTTTTACACTTTTGAAGTGGCACCAAAACTGACTACAGATTATTGTAGCATGACATCGTGGCTAAAAAATTTGACAAAGTCAGTTTGGTATGTTTTGAAATCACTAGTCTGGGCTTAGCCCTGTATTTGCCCTGACTGCAGGCATTTTGCCTATGAAATCTCACCAAAAAAAAAAAAAAATGGTTCACTCATAATTTTTACAGTTTTGAAGTGGCACCAAAATTGACTACAGATTCCTGTAGCACGACATATTGACTACAAAATATTACAAAGTCAGTTTGGTATGTTTTGAAATCACTAGTCTGGGCTCAGCCCTGTATTTGCTCTCTCTTACAATGACAGCAGGCATTTTGCCTATGGAATCTCACCAAAAAACGCCCAATATGGTAACTCATAATTTTTACACTTTTGAAGTGGCACCAAAACTGACTACAGATTCGTGTAAAATGACATATTGGCTACAAAATATGACAAAGTCGGTTTGGTATGTTTTGAAATCACTAGTCTGGGCTCAGCCCTGTATTTGCCCTGACTGCAGGCATTTTGCCTATGAAATCTCATCAAAAACGCCCTATATGGTTCACTCATAATGTTTACATTTGCTGTGTTTTGAAATCACTAGTCTGGGCTCAGCCCTGTATTTGCCCTCTCGTACAATGACAGCAGGCATTCTGCCTATGAAATCTCACCAAAAAACGCCCTATATGGTTCACTCATAATTTTTACACTTTTGAAGTGGTACCAAAATTGACTACAGATTCTTGTAGAATGACATCTTAGCTACAAAATTTGACAAAGTCAGTTTGGTATATTTTGGGTGCCATGCTACAGGAATCTGTAATCAATTTTGGTGCCACTTAAAAAATGTAAAAATGATGAGTGAACCATTTTGGGCGTTTTTTGGTGAGATTTCATAGGCAAAATGCCTGCTGTCTTTGTAAGAGAGGGCAAATACAGGGCTGAGCCCAGACTAGTGATTTCAAAACATACCAAACTGACTTTATTATATTTTGTACACAATATGTCATTTTACAAGAATCTGTAGTCAGTTTTGGTGCCACTTCAAAACTGTAAAAATTATGAGTGAACCATTTTCGGCGTTTTTTGGTGAGATTTCATAGGCAAAATGCCTGCTGTCATTGTAAGAGAGGGCAAATACAGGGCTGAGCCCAGACTAGTGATTTCAAAACATACCAAACTGACTTTATAATATTTTGTAGACAAGATGTCGTGCTACAAGAATCTGTAGTCAGTTTTGGTGCCATTTCAAAACTGTAAAAACTATGAGTGAACCATATTGGGCGTTTTTTGGTGAGATTTCATAGGCAGAATGCTTGCTGTCATTGTAAGCGAGGGCAAATACAGGGCTGAGCCCAGACTAGTGATTTCAAAACATACCAAACTGAATTTGTCATATTTTGTAGCCAATATGTCATTTTACACGAATCTGTAGTCAGTTTTGGTGCTACTGCAAAACTGTAAAAATTATGAGTGAACAATATTGGACGTTTTTTTGTGAGATTCCATAGGCAAAATGCCTGCTGTCTTTGTAAGAGAGGGCAAATACAGGGCTGAGCCCAGACTAGTGATTTCAAAACATACCAAACTGACTTTGTCATATTTTGTAGCCAATATGTCATTTTAAACGCATCTGTAGTCAGTTTTGGTGCCACTTCAAAACTGTAAAAATTATGAGTGAACAATTTTGGGCGTTTTTTTGTAAGATTTCATAGGCAAAATGCCTGCTGTCATTGTAAGAGAGGGCAAATACAGGGCTAAGCCCAGACTAGTGATTTCAAAACATACCAAACTGACTTTGTCACATTTTGTGGCCAAGATGTAATGCTACAATAATCTGTAGTCAGTTTTGGTGCCACTTCAAAAGTGTAAAAATTATGAGTGAACCATTTTGGGCGTTTTTTGGTGAGATTTCATAGGCAGAATGCCTGCTGTCATTGTAAGAGAGGGCAAATATAGGGCTGAGCCCAGACTAGTGATTTCAAAACATACCAAACTGACTTTATTATATTTTGTAGCCAATATGTCATTTTACAGGAATCTGTAGTCAGTTTTGGTGCCACTTCAAAACTGTAAAAATTATGAGTGAACCATATTGGGCGTTTTTTGGTGAGATTTCATAGGCAAAATGCCTGCTGTCATTGTAAGAGATTGCAAATACATGGCTGAGCCCAGACTAGTGATTTCAAAACATACCAAACTGACTTTGTTATATTTTGTAGCCAAGATGTCGTACTACAAGAATCTGTAGTCAGTTTTGGAGCCACTTCAAAACTGTAAAAATTATGAGTGAACAATTTTTGGCGTTTTTTGGTGAGATTTCATAGGCAAAATGCTTGCTGTCATTGTAAGAGAGGGCAAATACAGGGCTAAGCCCAGACTAGTGATTTCAAAACATACCAAACTGACTTTGTCACATTTTGTAGCCAAGATGTCATGCTACAATAATCTGTAGTCAGTTTTGGTGCCACTTCAAAAGTGTTAAAATTATGAGTGAACCATATAGGGCGTTTTTTGGTGAGATTTCATAGGCAGAATGCCTGCTGTCATTGTAAGAGAGGGCAAATACAAGGCTGAGCCCAGACTAGTGATTTCAAAACATACCAAACTGACTTTGTCATATTTTGTAGTCAAGATGTCGTGCTACAAGAATCTGTAGACAGTTTTGGTGCCACTTCAAAAGGGTAAAAATTATGAGCGAACCATATTGGGCGTTTTTTGGTGAGATTTCATAGGCAGAATTCCTGCTGTCATTGAAAGAGAGGGCAAATACAGGGCTGAGCCCAGACTAGTGATTTCAAAACATGCCAAACTGACTTTATTATATTTTGTAGCAAATATGTCATTTTACAGGAATCTGTAGTCAGTTTTAGTGCCACTTCAAAACTGTAAAAATTATGAGTGAATCATATTGGGCGTTTCTTGGTGAGATTCCATAGGCAAAATGCCTGCTGTCATTGTAAGAGAGGGCAAATACAGGGCTGAGCCCAGACTAGGGATTTCAAAACATACCAAACCGACTTTGTCACATTTTGTAGCCAAGATGTAATGTTACAAGAATCTGTAGTCAGTTTTGGTGCCACTTCAAAACTGTAAAAATTATGAGTGAACCATTTTGGGCGTTTTTTGGTGAGATTTCATAGGCAAAATGCCTGCTGTCATTGTAAGAGAGGGCAAATACAAGGCTGAGCCCAGACTAGTGATTTCAAAACATACCAAACTGACTTTGTCACATTTTGTAGCCAAAATGTCTTTCTATAGGAATGTGTAGTCAGTTTTGGAGCCACTTCAAAACAGTAACAATTATGAGTGAACCATTTTGGGCGTTTTTTGGTGAGATTTCATAGGCAAAATGCCTGCAGTCAGGGCAAATACAGGGCTAAGCCCAGACTAGTGATTTCAAAACATACCAAACTGACTTTGTAACATTTTGTAGCCAAGATGTAATGCTACAATAATCTGTAGTCAGTTTTGGTGCCACTTCAAAACTGTAAAAATTATGAGTGAACCATATTGGGGTTTTTTTGGTGAGATTTCATAGGCAGAATGCCTGCTGTCATTGTAAGAGAGGGCAAATACAGGGCTGAGCCCAGACTAGTGATTTCAAAACATACCAAACTGACTTTATTATATTTTGTAGACAATATGTCATTTTACAGGAATCTGTAGTCAGTTTTGGTGCCACTTCAAAATTGTAAAAATTATGAGTGAACCATATTGGGCGTTTCTTGGTGAGATTCCATAGGCAAAATGCCTGCTGTCATTGTAAGAGAGGGCAAATACAAGGCTGAGCCCAGACTAGGGATTTCAAAACATACCAAACCGACTTTGTCACATTTTGTAGCCAAGATGTCATGTTAGAAGAATCTGTAGTCAGTTTTGGTGCCACTTCAAAACTGTAAAAATTATGAGTGAACAATTTTGGGCGTTTTTTGGTGAGATTTCATAGGCAAAATGCCTGCAGTCAGGGCAAATACAGGGCTGAGCCCAGACTAGTGATTTCAAAACATACCAAACTGACTTTGTCACATTTTGTAGCCAAGATGTCGTGCTACAAGAATCTGTAGTCAGTTTTGGTGCCACTTCAAAAGTGTAAAAATTATGAGTGAACCATATTGGGAGTTTTTTGGTGAGATTCCATAGGCAAAATGCCTGCTGTCTTTGTAAGAGAGGGCAAATACAGGGCTGAGCCCAGACTAGTGATTTCAAAACATGCCAAACTGACTTTGTCACATTTTATAGCCAAGATGTCATGCTACAAGAATCTGTAGTAAGTTTTGGTGCCACTTCAAAACTGTAAAAATTATGAGTGAACCATTTTGGGAGTTTTTTGGTGAGATTCCATAGGCAAAATGCCTGCTGTCATTGTAAGAGAGTGCAAATACAGGGCTGAGCCCAGACTAATGATTTCAAAACATACCAAACTGACTTTGTAATATTTTGTAGACAAGATGTCGTGCTACAAGAATCTGTAGTCAATTTTGGTTTCACTTCAAAACTGTAAAAATTATGAGTGAACCATTTTGGGCGTTTTTTGGTGAGATTTCATAGGCAAAATGCCTGCTGTCTTTGTAAGAGAGGGCAAATACAGGGCTGAGCCCAGACTAGTGATTTCGAAACATACCAAACTGACTTTGTCACATTTTGTAGCCAAGACGTCTTTCTACATGAATATGTAGTCAGTTTTGGTGCCACTACAAAAGTATAAAAATTATGAGTGAACAATGTTGGGCCTTTTTTGGTGAGATTTCATAGGCAGAATGCCTGCTGTCATTGTAAGAGAGGGCAAATACAGGGCTGAGCCCAGACTAGGGATTTCAAAACATACCAAACTGACTTTGTCATATTTTGTAGCCAATATGTCAAGTTACACGAAACTGTAGTCAGTTTTGGTGCCACTTCAAAACTGTTAAAATTATGAGTGAACAATTTTGGGCGTTTTTTGGTGAGATTTCATAGGCAAAATGCCTGCTGTAATTGTAAGATAGGGCAAATACAAGGCTGAGCCCAGACTAGTGATTTCAAAACATACCAAACTGACTTTGTAACATTTTGTAGCCAAGATGTAATGCTACAATAATCTGTAGTCAGTTTTGGTGCCACTTCAAAACTGTAAAAATTATGAGTGAACCATATTGGGGTTTTTTTGGTGAGATTTCATAGGCAGAATGCCTGCTGTCATTGTAAGAGAGGGCAAATACAGGGCTGAGCCCAGACTAGTGATTTCAAAACATACCAAACTGACTTTATTATATTTTGTAGACAATATGTCATTTTACAGGAATCTGTAGTCAGTTTTGGTGCCACTTCAAAATTGTAAAAATTATGAGTGAACCATATTGGGCGTTTCTTGGTGAGATTCCATAGGCAAAATGCCTGCTGTCATTGTAAGAGAGGGCAAATACAAGGCTGAGCCCAGACTAGGGATTTCAAAACATACCAAACCGACTTTGTCACATTTTGTAGCCAAGATGTCATGTTAGAAGAATCTGTAGTCAGTTTTGGTGCCACTTCAAAACTGTAAAAATTATGAGTGAACAATTTTGGGCGTTTTTTGGTGAGATTTCATAGGCAAAATGCCTGCAGTCAGGGCAAATACAGGGCTGAGCCCAGACTAGTGATTTCAAAACATACCAAACTGACTTTGTCACATTTTGTAGCCAAGATGTCGTGCTACAAGAATCTGTAGTCAGTTTTGGTGCCACTTCAAAAGTGTAAAAATTATGAGTGAACCATATAGGGCGTTTTTTGGTGAGATTTCATAGGCAGAATGCCTGCTGTCTTTGTAAGAGAGGGCAAATACAGGGCTGAGCCCAGACTAGTGATTTCAAAACATACCAAACTGACTTTGTAATATTTTATAGCCAAGATGTCATGCTACAAGAATCTGTAGTAAGTTTTGGTGCCACTTCAAAACTGTAAAAATTATGAGTGAACCATATTGGGAGTTTTTTGGTGAGATTCCATAGGCAAAATGCCTGCTGTCATTGTAAGAGAGTGCAAATACAGGGCTGAGCCCAGACTAATGATTTCAAAACATACCAAACTGACTTTGTAATATTTTGTAGACAAGATGTCGTGCTACAAGAATCTGTAGTCAATTTTGGTTTCACTTCAAAACTGTAAAAATTATGAGTGAACCATTTTGGGCGTTTTTTGGTGAGATTTCATAGGCAAAATGCCTGCTGTCTTTGTAAGAGAGGGCAAATACAGGGCTGAGCCCAGACTAGTGATTTCGAAACATACCAAACTGACTTTGTCACATTTTGTAGCCAAGACGTCTTTCTACAAGAATATGTAGTCAGTTTTGGTGCCACTACAAAAGTATAAAAATTATGAGTGAACAATGTTGGGCCTTTTTTGGTGAGATTTCATAGGCAGAATGCCTGCTGTCATTGTAAGAGAGGGCAAATACAGGGCTGAGCCCAGACTAGGGATTTCAAAACATACCAAACTGACTTTGTCATATTTTGTAGCCAATATGTCAAGTTACACGAAACTGTAGTCAGTTTTGGTGCCACTTCAAAACTGTTAAAATTATGAGTGAACAATTTTTGGCGTTTTTTGGTGAGATTTCATAGGCAAAATGCCTGCTGTAATTGTAAGATAGGGCAAATACAAGGCTGAGCCCAGACTAGTGATTTCAAAACATACCAAACTGACTTTGTAACATTTTGTAGCCAAGATGTAATGCTACAATAATCTGTAGTCAGTTTTGGTGCCACTTCAAAACTGTAAAAATTATGAGTGAACCATATTGGGTTTTTTTTGGTGAGATTTCATAGGCAGAATGCCTGCTGTCATTGTAAGAGAGGGCAAATACAGGGCTGAGCCCAGACTAGTGATTTCAAAACATACCAAACTGACTTTATTATATTTTGTAGACAATATGTCATTTTACAGGAATCTGTAGTCAGTTTTGGTGCCACTTCAAAATTGTAAAAATTATGAGTGAACCATATTGGGCGTTTCTTGGTGAGATTCCATAGGCAAAATGCCTGCTGTCATTGTAAGAGAGGGCAAATACAAGGCTGAGCCCAGACTAGGGATTTCAAAACATACCAAACCGACTTTGTCACATTTTGTAGCCAAGATGTCATGTTAGAAGAATCTGTAGTCAGTTTTGGTGCCACTTCAAAACTGTAAAAATTATGAGTGAACAATTTTGGGCGTTTTTTGGTGAGATTTCATAGGCAAAATGCCTGCAGTCAGGGCAAATACAGGGCTGAGCCCAGACTAGTGATTTCAAAACATACCAAACTGACTTTGTCACATTTTGTAGCCAAGATGTCGTGCTACAAGAATCTGTAGTCAGTTTTGGTGCCACTTCAAAAGTGTAAAAATTATGAGTGAACCATATAGGGCGTTTTTTGGTGAGATTTCATAGGCAGAATGCCTGCTGTCTTTGTAAGAGAGGGCAAATACAGGGCTGAGCCCAGACTAGTGATTTCAAAACATACCAAACTGACTTTGTAATATTGTATAGCCAAGATGTCATGCTACAAGAATCTGTAGTAAGTTTTGGTGCCACTTCAAAACTGTAAAAATTATGAGTGAACCATATTGGGAGTTTTTTGGTGAGATTCCATAGGCAAAATGCCTGTTGTCATTGTAAGAGAGTGCAAATACAGGGCTGAGCCCAGACTAATGATTTCAAAACATACCAAACTGACTTTGTAATATTTTGTAGACAAGATGTCGTGCTACAAGAATCTGTAGTCAATTTTGGTTTCACTTCAAAACTGTAAAAATTATGAGTGAACCATTTTGGGCGTTTTTTGGTGAGATTTCATAGGCAAAATGCCTGCTGTCTTTGTAAGAGAGGGCAAATACAGGGCTGAGCCCAGACTAGTGATTTCGAAACATACCAAACTGACTTTGTCACATTTTGTAGCCAAGACGTCTTTCTACAAGAATATGTAGTCAGTTTTGGTGCCACTACAAAAGTATAAAAATTATGAGTGAACAATGTTGGGCCTTTTTTGGTGAGATTTCATAGGCAGAATGCCTGCTGTCATTGTAAGAGAGTGCAAATACAGGGCTGAGCCCAGACTAATGATTTCAAAACATACCAAACTGACTTTGTAATATTTTGTAGACAAGATGTCGTGCTACAAGAATATGTAGTCAATTTTGGTTTCACTTCAAAACTGTAAAAATTATGAGTGAACCATTTTGGGCGTTTTTTGGTGAGATTTCATAGGCAAAATGCCTGCTGTCTTTGTAAGAGAGGGCAAATACAGGGCTGAGCCCAGACTAGTGATTTCGAAACATACCAAACTGACTTTGTCACATTTTGTAGCCAAGACGTCTTTCTACAAGAATATGTAGTCAGTTTTGGTGCCACTACAAAAGTATAAAAATTATGAGTGAACAATGTTGGGCCTTTTTTGGTGAGATTTCATAGGCAGAATGCCTGCTGTCATTGTAAGAGAGGGCAAATACAGGGCTGAGCCCAGACTAGGGATTTCAAAACATACCAAACTGACTTTGTCATATTTTGTAGCCAATATGTCAAGTTACACGAAACTGTAGTCAGTTTTGGTGCCACTTCAAAACTGTTAAAATTATGAGTGAACAATTTTGGGCGTTTTTTGGTGAGATTTCATAGGCAAAATGCCTGCTGTAATTGTAAGATAGGGCAAATACAAGGCTGAGCCCAGACTAGTGATTTCAAAATATACCAAACTAACTTTGTCAAATTTTGTAGCCAAGATGTTATGCTACAAGAATATGTAGTCAATTTTGGAACCACTTCAAAAGTGTAAAAATTATGAGTGAACCATATAGGGCGTTTTTTGGTGAGATTTCATAGGCAGAATGCCTGCTGTCATTGTACGAGAGGGCAAATACAGGGCTGAGCCCAGACTAGTGATTTCAAAACATAGCAAATGTAAACATTATGAATGAACCATATAGGGCGTTTTTTGATGAGATTTCATAGGCAAAATGCCTGCAGTCAGGGCAAATACAGGGCTGAGCCCAGACTAGTGATTTCAAAACATACCAAACCGACTTTGTAATATTTTGTAGCCAATATGTCATTTTACACGAATCTGTAGTCAGTTTTGGTGCCACTTCAAAAGTGTAAAAATTATGAGTGAACCATATTGGGCGTTTTTTGGTGAGATTCCATAGGCAAAATGCCTGCTGTCATTGTAAGAGAGAGCAAATACAGGGCTGAGCCCAGACTAGTGATTTCAAAACATACCAAACTGACTTTGTAATATTTTGTAGTCAATTTGTCGTGCTACAGGAATCTGTAGTCAATTTTGGTGCCACTTCAAAACTGTAAAAATTATGAGTGAACCATTTTTTTTTTTTTTGGTGAGATTTCATAGGCAAAATGCCTGCAGTCAGGGCAAATACAGGGCTAAGCCCAGACTAGTGATTTCAAAACATACCAAACTGACTTTGTAACATTTTGTAGCCAAGATGTCATGCTACAATAATCTGTAGTCAGTTTTGGTGCCACTTCAAAAGTGTAAAAATTATGAGTGAACCATATTGGGCGTTTTTTGGTGAGATTTCATAGGCAGAATGCCTGCTGTCATTGTAAGAGAGGGCAAATACAGGGCTGAGCCCAGACTAGTGATTTCAAAACATACCAAACCGACTTTGTCATATTTTGTAGCCAAGATGTCGTGCTACCAGAATCTTAGTCAGTTTTTGTGCCACTTCAAAACTGTAAAAATTATGAGTGAACCATTTTGGGCGTTTTTTTGTGAGATTTCATAGGCAAAATGCCTGCTGTCATTGTAAGAGATTGCAAATACATGGCTAAGCCCAGACTAGTGATTTCAAAACATTCCAAACTGACTTTGTTATATTTTGTAGCCAAGATGTCGTACTACTTGAATCTGTAGTCAGTTTTGGAGCCACTTCAAAACTGTAAAAATTATGAATGAACAATTTTGGGCGTTTTTTGGTGAGATTTCATAGGCAAAATGCATGCAGTCAGGGCAAATACAAGGCTGAGCCCAGACTAGTGATTTCAAAACTTACCAAACTTACTTTGTCATATTTTGTAGCCAAGATGTCTTTCTACAAAAATTTGTAGTCAGTTTTGGAGCCACTTCAAAACTGTAACAATTATGAGTGAACCATTTTGGGCGTTTTTTGGTGAGATTTCATAGGCAAAATGCCTGCTGTCATTGTAAGAGAGTGCAAATACATGGCTGAGCCCAGACTAGTGATTTCAAAACATACCAAACTGACTTTGTAATATTTTGTAGTCATGGTGTCGTGCTACACGAATCTGTAGTCAGTTTTGGTGCCACTTCAAAACTGTAAAAATTATGAGTGAACCATTTTGGGCGTTTTTTTGTGAGATTTCATAGGCAAAATGCCTGCTCTCATTGTAAGAGAGGGCAAATACAGGGCTGAGCCCAGACTAGTGATTTCAAAACATACCAAACTGATTTTGTAATATTTTGTAGCCAAGATGTCTTTCTACAAGAATATGTAGTCAGTTTTGGAGCCACTTCAAAACTGTAACAATTATGAGTGAACCATTTTGGGCGTTTTTTGGTGAGATTTCATAGGCAAAATGCCTGCTGTCATTGTAAGATAAGAGAGTGCAAATACAGGGCTGAGCCCAGACTAGTGATTTCAAAACATACCAAACTGACTTTGTCATATTTTGTAGCCAAGATGTCTTTCTACAAGAATATGTAGTCAGTTTTGGTGCCACTTCAAAACTGTAAAAATTATGAGTGAACCATTTTGGGCGTTTTTTTGTGAGATTTCATAGGCAAAATGCCTGCAGTCAGGGCAAATACATGGCTGAGCCCAGACTAGTGATTTCAAAACATACCAAACTGACTTTGTCATATTTTGTAGCCAAGATGTTTTTCTACAAGAATATGTAGTCAATTTTGGAGCCACTTCAAAACTGTAACAATTATGAGTGAACCATATTTGGCGTTTTTTGGTGAGATTTCATAGGCAAAATGCCTGCTGTCATTGTAAGAGAGTGCAAATACAGGGCTGAGCCCAGACTAGTGATTTCAAAACATACCAAACTGACTTTGTAATATTTTGTAGCCAAGATGTCTTTCTACAAGAATATGTAGTCAGTTTTGGAGCCACTTCAAAACTGTAACAATTATGAGTGAACCATATTGGGCGTTTTTTTGGTGAGATTTCATAGGCAAAATGCCTGCTGTCATTGTAAGAGAGTGCAAATACAGGGCTGAGCCCAGACTAGTGATTTCAAAACATACCAAACTGACTTTGTCATATTTTGTAGCCAAGATGTCGTGCTACAAGAATCTGTAGTCAGTTTTGGTGCCACTTCAAAACTGTAAATATTATGAATGAACCATATTGGGCGTTTTTTGGTGAGATTTCATAGGCAAAATGCCTGCAGTCAGGGCAAATACAAGGCTGAGCCTACAGGGAAAAGGAGGAAACCAAATATAGCATCTATAGTGTGTAAATGCTATGGACTCCTTCTTTCATGAGTAAATAATGTGTTCTCCATATCTCGTCATTAAAAGCTGTGGAACCCATTTCTAGAGAGTCCAGAGTAAATGCTACGAAATCCATAGCTCACGAGAATATACAGTGCACTCCATTTCTTAAGAGTAAATGCTGTGTATATCCTATCTTGGGAGTCAATGCTGTGGACTCCTTATCTCGTAAGTGCTGTGGACTTCTCCTCTCCTTTATAAATGATGTAGAATAGTGATGAAGAAGATGGGAAAACCAAAATCGACGAAAAGTATCGATGCCAGCTCTGATATGTAAATTCTGTAGACTCCATATGTTGTGAGTAAATGTTGTGGACACCACCTCTCAGTAGAAACTGCTTTGGACTCCTTCTCTTGAGAGTGAATACTGTGGACGCCGTCTGTCGGGAGAAAATGCTGTGGACTCCATCTCTCATGTGAAAATGTTGTGAACTCCAACACTGATGGGTAAATACCATATACATCATATCTCAAAAATAAATGCTGTGGACGCATTCTATCATAAGTAAATTTTTTTGGCTCCGTCTCTCCTTAGTAAATGGTATGGACTAGTGAAAAAGAAGGAGGGGAAAAATCAGTGACCGGTATTGTTGCCAGCCTCACCACGGACTACAAGGAAAGGAAGGAACGCAACAATTGCATCTGTCATGTGTAAATGCTGTGGACTCCATCTCTCGTCAGCAAAAGCGATGGACACCATCTCTTGAGAGTCTGTGGACTCCATTTATATTAAGTAAATTATGTGCACTCAATTTCTTAATAGTAAAACCTGTTCACTCCATCTCTCATGAGAGTAAATGCTATGGACTCCATCTGTCATAAATAAATGCCTTATAGTCCATCTGTCATTGGGTATATGAAGTGGACTCCATCGCTCATGAGAAAATGTCTTGAGTAAATACTATATTCTCCATATCTCCATATCTAAATGCGGTGTATTCCATCTCTAAAGAGTAAATGCTGTGTATACAATCTCTAATGTGTAAATATTGTAGATTCCATCCCTCTTGGGTAAATATTGTGATCTCCATCTCTCATTCCTAAATTATGTTTGCTGCATCTCTCAGGAACATATGCTGTGGACACCATGTCTCTTAAATAAATGGTGTAAACTCCATCTCTCATGAGTAAATGCTAAGTACTCCATGTCTCAAGATTAAATTATGTGTACACAATATCTTATCAGTAAATGCTTGTGAGTAAATGGTGTGGACACCATATCTCGTGAGAAAGTGCTATGGAATACCGTGTTCTCCATCTCTCAACATTAAATGCCGTGTACTCCATGTCTCATTAGAAAATACAGTGTTCTACATTTCTCATCAGTAAATTGTGTGGACTCCATCTCTTATGAGTACATATCTTGAACTCCATCTCTCATTGGTAAATGCAGTTTACTCCAACTGTCATGAGTATATGGTGTTGACTCCATCTTTCTAGAGTAAATGCTGCGGACTCCATCTCTTGTGAGTAAATGTTGTGAACTCAATATCTCACGAGTAACTGATTTGGACTTCATCTCCTGTTATTGAATACTGTGTACTCCACCTCTCAAGAGTAAACGCTGTTTGTTCCTTCTCTCATAATTACATGTCGTGTATTCCTTCTCTAGTGAGTAAATGCTGTGTATTCCGTATGTTGTGGGTTTCACCTCTTTTGATTCAATGCTGTGGAGGCCACCTCTCATGAATAAATGCTGTTGACCCCATCCCTCATGAGTCAATGTTGTGGACTTCGTTTCTCATGAGAAAAAACCGTGTACTCCATGTAGTTTGAGTAAATGTTGTATACTCCATTTCTCATTAGTAAATTATGTTGGTGCATCCCCATATTTTATGAGTAAATGCTGTGAAACCCATATCTCAAGAGTAAAGACTGTGGACGCCATCTGTTCTGAGTAAATACTGTAATCTCCATCTCTCATAAGTAAATGCTGTGTACTCCTTCTCTCAAGATTAAATGTTGTGTACACAATCTCTAATGTGTGTCTGGTGTGGACTCCATTTCTGATGAGTAATGGCAGTGGACTCCAATTCTCATCAGTAAATTCTGTATAATCCATCTCTCATGAGTAATTGAGGTGAAATCCATCTCTAATGAGTAAATATCATATACTCGACCTTTTATTAGTAAATGTTGTGCACTCGGTCACTCATGAGTATATTTTGTTGACTCCATATCTGAAGAGAAAATGCTGTGGACTCCATATCTTGGAAGTCAATGCTATGGACTCCATATCTTTTCAGTAAGTGGGACACCATCTCTTGAGAGTCAATGCTTTGGACTGCATCAGTCGTTAGAAAATGTTGTGGATTCCATCTCTTGGAAATCAATTCTAAGGATTCCATATCTTGTCAGTAAGCGACTCCATCTATCATGAGTAAATGCTGTGTATACCATCTCTCATGTGTAAATGCTGTAGACTCCATCTGTTGTGAGTAAATACTGGCCATTCCATCTCTTATGATTAAATGCTGTGGACACCACCTGTCATGAATAAATACAGTGGATTGCATCTCTCCAGAGTAAATGCTGAGTACCCCATTTTTCAGTAATTGCAGTGGACTCCATCTCACGTGAGTAAATACTATAAACACCATCTCTCATGAGTAAATGCTGTGGACTCTATCTCTCATTATTAAATGTCGTGTGCTCCATATATAATGAGTAAATATCGTGTTCTCCATCTCTCATTAGTAAATGCTGTTTACCCCATTTCTCATTAATAAATACCGTGTTCTCCATTTCTCAGCAGTAAATTGTGTGGATTCCATCTCTTATAAGTGCATATATTGAACTCCATCTCTCATTAGTAAATGCAGTTTACTCCAACTGTCATGAGTATATGTTGTGGAATCCATATTTCTAGACTAAATGCTGCGGACTCCATCTCTTGTGAGTAAATGTAGTGGACTCCATATCTCACGAGAAACTGCTTTGGACTCCATCTCTTGACATTGAATATTGTGTATTCCATCTCTCAAGAGTAAACACTGCTCACTCCTACTATCATAAGTACATGTCGTGCACTCATTCTCTCATGAGTAAATGCTGTGTACTCCTTATGTTGTGGGTATCACCTCTTTTGAGTAAATGCTGTGGAGGTCTCCTCTCATAAGTAAATGCTGTGGACCCCATCCCTCATGAGTCAACGCTGTGGACTTCATCTCTCATGAGAAAACACCGTGCACTCCATGTATCTTGAGTAAATGTTGTGTACTCCATCTATCATTAGTAATTTCTGTGGAATCCAAGTGAAAATATTGTCAACTCCAAATCTTGTGACAAAATACTACTTACTCCGTCTCCTATTAGTAAATGCAGTGGACTCAATAGCTCATAAATAAATGCCTTCTTCTCCATATCTCATTAGTAAATACCGTGTCCTCCATCTCCCATGAGTAAATGCAGTGTGCCCAATCTCTCAAGAGTACATTATGTGGAATCCATCTCTCATGAGTATATGCTGTGTTTTCCATCTCTCAAAATTAAATGCTGTGTACCCCATCTCAAATGATTACATTTTGTAAACTGCCTCTTTCATTCGTAAATTTTGTTCGTGCATCTCTCATTAGTATATGCTGTGGACAACATATCTCATGAGAAAATGCTGTGAAACCCATCTCCCCAGAGTAAATGCTGCGGACGCCATCTCTTATGAGTAAATACTGTAATCTCCATCTCTCATAAGTAAATATTGTGTAATTCATCTCTCAAGATTAAATGTTGTGTGCACAATCTCTAATGTGTGTCTGGTGTGGATTCCATTTCTGATGAGTAAAGGCAGTGGACTCCAATTCTCATCAGTAAATTATGTATACTCCATCTCTCATGAGTAGTTGATGTGAAAACCATCTCTAATGAGTTAATATCAAACACTCGATATTTTATAAGTAAATGTTTTGCACTAGGTCTCTCATAAGTATATCTTGTGGACTCCATATCTCAAGAGAAAATGGTGTTGATTGTATCTTTCTAGACTAAATGTTGTGGACTCCATATCTCACGAGTAACTGCTTTGGACTTCATCTTTTGACATTGAATAATGTGTAATCCATCTCTCAAGAGTAAATGCTGTTTTTACTCCTTCTCTCATAAGTACATGTCGAGTGCTCCTTATCTAATGAGTTAATGCTGTGTACTCCGTATGATGTTGGTTTCACCTCTTTTAAGTAAATGCTGTGAAGGCCACTTGTCATGAATAAATGCTGTGGACCTCATCCCTCATGAGTCAATGTTGTGGACTTCATCTCTCATAAGAAAAAACCGTGAACTCCATGTATCTTGAGTAAATGTTGTGTACTCCATCTATCATAAGTAAATTTTGTGGAATCCATGTTAAAATATTGTCAACTCCAAATCTCGAGACAAAATACTAAATACTCCGTCTCTCATGAGTAAATGCCGTGGACTCCATATATCATAAGTAAATGCCTTCTACTTCTCCGTCTCTCATGAATAAATGCTGTATACCCCAGCCCTCATGAGTCAATGCTGTGGGCTTCATCTCTCATGAGAAAAAACTTGTACTCCATGCATCTTGAGTAAATTTTTTATACTACATCTATCATCACTAAATTCTGTGGAATCCTTGTGAAAATATTGTCAACTCCAAATCTCGTGACAAAATATTACCTACTCCGTTTCTCACGAGTAAATACCGTGTCCTCCATCTCCCATGAGTAAATGTTGTGTGCCTAATCTCTCAAAAGTAAATTCAGTAGAATCCATTTGTCATGAGTATATGCTGTGTTTTCCATCTCATATGAGTAAATACTGTAATATCCATCTCTCATAAGTAAATGCTGTGTACTCCATCTCTCAAGATTAAATGTTGTGTACACAATATCTAATGTGTGACTGCTATGGACTCCATTACTGATGAGGAAATGCAGTGGATTCCAATTCTCATCAGTAAATTCTGTGTACTCCATCTCTCATGAGTAATTGATGTGAAATCCACCTCTAATGAGTAAATATCATATACTCGACCATTTATAAGTAAATGTTGTGTACTCGTTCTCTCATGAATATATTTTGTTGACTCCATATCTCAAGAGAAAATGCTGTGGACTCCATCTCTTGGAAATCAATGCTGTGGACTCCATATCTTGTCAGTAAGTGTGGACTCCATCTCTCATGAGTAAATGCTGTGTATACCATCACTAATGTGTAAATGCTGTAGACTCCATCTGTTGTGAGTAAATACTGGCCATTCCATCTATTTTGAGTAAATGCTGTGGACACAACCTGTCATGAGTAAATGCAGTGGATTGCATATATCCAGAGTAAATACTGAGAACCCCATTTTTCAATAATTGCAGAGGACGCCATCTCTCGTGAGTAAATGCTATCTACACTATCTCTCATGAGTAAATGCTGTGGACTCCATCTCTTATAATCATATGTCGTGTGCTCCATATATAATGAGTAAATATCGTGTTCTCCATCTCTCATTAGTAAATGCTGTTTAACCCATTTCTCATAAGTAAATACCGTGTTCTCCATTTCTCAGCAGTAAATTGTGTGGACTCCAACACTTTTGAGTGCATATCTTGAACTACATCTCTCATTGGCAAATGCAGTTTACTCCAACTGTCATCAGCATATGTTGTGGACTCCAACTTTCTAGATTAAATGCTGCGGACTCCATATCTTGTGATTAAATGTTGTGGACTCCATATCTCATGAGTAACTGCCTTGGACTCCATCTCTTGACATTGAATACTGTGTAATCCATTTCTCAAGAGTAAATGCTGTTTACTCCTTCTCTCATGAGTAAATGCTGTGCATTCCATCTCCCCAGATTAAATGTTGTGTACACAATCTTTACAATGTAACTGGTGTGGACCCCATTTCTGATGAGTAAATGCAGTGGATTCCGTTTCTCAACAGTAAATGTTGTGTACTCCATCTCTCATGAGTAATTGATGTGAAATCCATCTCTAATGAGTAAATATCATATTCGCGATCTTTTATAAGTAAATGTTGGGTACTCGGTCTCTCATGAGTGTATTTTGTGGACACCATCTCTTGAGAGCCAATGCTTTGGACTGCATCAGTCGTTAGAAAATGCTGTGGACTCCATATCTTGGAAGTCAATGCTATGGACTCCATATCTTTTCAGTAAGTGTGGATTCCATATCTGATGAGTAAATGCTGTGTTTTCAATCTCTCATGTGTAAATCCTGTATACTCCATCTGTTGTGAGTAAATCCTGGCCATTCCATCTCTTATGAGTAAATTCTGTGGATACCACCTGTCATTAGTAAATGCAGTGGACTCTATCTCTCATCAATAACATATACACCATCTCTCATGAGTAAATACTGTGGACTTCATCTCTCATAATTAAATATCATATGCTCCATATATAATGAGTAAATATCGTTTTCTCCATCTCTCAATATAAAATGCTGTCTACTCCAACTCTCATTAGAAAATACCGTGTTCTACATTACTCATCAGGAAATTGTGTGGACTCCATCTCTGATGAGTCCATATCTTGAACTCCATCTCTCATTGGTAAATGCAGTTTACTTCAATTGTCATAAGTATATGTTGTGGACTCTATCTTTATAGACTAAATGCTGCCATATCTCACGAGTAATTGCTTTGGACTCCATCTCTTGACAATGCATACTGTGTATTCCATCTCTCAAGAATAAACGCGTGTTCTCCTTCTCTCATAAGTACATGTCGTGTACTCCTTCTCTCATGTGTACTCTGTATGCTGTGGGTTTCACCTCTTTTGTGTAAATGCTGTGGAGGCCACCTCTCATGAATAAATGCTGTGGACCCCATCCCTCACTAATCAATGCTGTGGGCTTCATCTCTCATGAAACCGTGTACTCCATGCATCTTGAGTAAATGTTGTTTACTCCATCAATCATGAGTATATTCTATGAAATAGATGGGAAAATATTGTCAACTCCAAATCTGGTGACAAAATACTATCTACTCCGTCTCTCATGATTAAATGCAGTTGACTCTATATATCATAAATAAATGCCTTCCACTCCATATCTCATAAGTACATACAGTGTCCTCCATATCCCATAAGTATATGCTGTGTGCCCAATTAGTCAAGAGTACATTGTGTGGAGTACATTTCTCATGGATATAAGCTGTGTTTTCCATCTCTCAAAATTAAATACTGTGTACCCCATCTCAAATGAGTAAATATTATAAACTCCATCTTTCATTCGTAAATTATGTTGGTACTTCTCTCATTAGTATATGATGTGTACAACATATCTCATGAGAAAATGCTGAAAAACACATCTCTCAAGGTTAAAGGCTGTCGACGCCATCTCTTATGAGTAAATACTGTTATCTCCATCTCTCATGAGTAAATGATGTGTACTCCATCTCTCAAGATTAAATGTTGTGTGCACAATCTCTAATGTATAACTGGTGTGGACTCCAATTCCAATTCTCACCAGTAAATTATATGTACTCCATCTCCCATGAGTAATTGATATGAAATCCATCTGTAATGAGTAAATATCATATACTCGATTTTTTATCAGTAAATGTTGTGTATTCGGTCTCTCATGAGTATATTTTGTAGATCCATTTCTCAAGATAATATTCTGTCGACTCCATATCTTGGAAGTCAATGCTATGGACTCCATATCTTTTCAGTAAGTGTGGACACCATCTCTTGAGAGTCAATGCTTTGGACTGCATCAGTCGTTACAAAATGCTGTGGACTCCATCTCTTGGAAATCAAAGCTATGGACTTCATATATTGTCAGTAAGTGTGGTCTCCATCTCTGATGAGTAAATGCTGTGTTTTCCATCTCTCATGTGTAAATGCTGTATACTCCATCTGTTGTGAGTAAATACTGGCCATTCCATCTCTTATGAGTAAATGCTGTGGATACCACTAGTCATTAGTAAATGCAGTGGATTGCATCTCTCCAGAGTAAATGCTGAATACCCCATTTTTCGTGAATAAATATCGTGTGCTTCATATATAATGAGTAAATATCGTGTTCTCCATTTCTCGTTATTAAATTCTGTGCACTCCATCTCTCATTAGTAAATACCATTTTCTCCATTTCTCTTCAGTAAATTGTTTACTCCTCCTCTCATTAGTACATGTCGTGTACTCCTTCTCTCATGAATAAATGGTTTGTACTCCATATCGTGTGGGTTTGAACTCGTTTGTGTAAATGCTTTTGAGGTCACCTCTCATGAATAAATGCTGTAGACCCCATTCCTCATGAGTCAATGCTGTGGGCTTCATCTCTCATGAGAAAAAAACTTGTACTCCATGCATATTGAGTAAATTTTGTGTACTACACTTATCATCACTAAATTCTGTGGAATCCTTGTGAAAATATTGTCAACTCCAAATCTCGTGACAAAATATTACCTATTCCGTCTCTCATGAGTCAAAGCAGTGGACTCCATATCTCATAAATAAATGCCTTCTACTCCATATCTCATGAGTAAATACCGTGGCCGCCATCTCCCATGAGTAAATGCTGTGTGCCCAATCTCTCAAGAGTACATTCTGTGAAATCCATCTCTCATGACTATGCTGTATTTTCCAACTCTCAAAAATAAATGCTGTTTACCCCATCTCAAATGATTAAATCTTGTAAACTCCATCTCTCATTCGTAAATTCTGTTGGTGCATCTCTCATTAGTATATGCTGTGGACACCATATCTCATGAGTAAATGCTGTGAAACCCATCTCTCAAGAATAAAGTCTGTGGACGCCATTTCTTTTGAGTTTCCATCTCTCATGAGTAAATGCTGTGTACTCCATCTCTCAAGATTAAATGTTGTGTACAAAATCTTTGAAGTGTAACTGGTGTGGTCTCCTTTTCTGATGAGTAAATGCAGTGGACTCCATTTCTCATCAGTAAATTCTGATAATAAATCTAATAAGTAAATATCATATACTCAACCTTTTATCAGTAAATATTGTGTACTCGGTTTTTCATTAGTATATTTTGTTGACTCCATATCTCAATAGAAAATGCGGCCACCATCTCTTGAGAGTCAATGCTTTGGACTGCATCAGTCGTTTCAAAATGCTGTGGACTTTATCTGTTGTGAGTAAATACTGGCCATTCTATCTCTTATGAATACATGCAGTGGACTCCATCACTCACGAGAGTAAATCCTATGGAGTCCATCTCCATTAATAAATGCCTTTTTCTCAATCTATCATTGGGTAAATGCTGTGTACTTCATCACTTAAGAGTTAATGCTGTGGACTCCATCGCTTATAACAAAATGTCATGTATTCGATATCAGAGGAGTAAATACTGAGTACTAGATTTCTTATGAGTATATGTTGTGGACATCGTCTCTCGTGAGTAAATACTATGTTCTCCATCTCCCATTAATAAATGCTGTGTACTCCTCCTCTCAAGGGTATATGCTGTGGAATCAACATCTAATGAGTGTATGCTGTGTATGTAATTTCTCAAGAATAAAAGCTGTGTATACCATCTTTAATGAACAAATGCTGTGGATACCATCTCTCATGAGTAAATGCTGTGTACCCCATCTCTCATAAGTATATGTCGTGTACTCCATCTCTCATGAATAAATGCTGTGTGATCCACCTACCAAGAATAAATGCTGTGGATTGGTAATTGGTGTGGATTAGTGATGAAGAAGAAAGGGAATCAAAAATTAAGGACCGGTTTCGTTGCCAGCATCACCCCAGACTGTTGGGAAAGGAAGCAGCGCAATAATTGCATATGCTGTGTAATCCATCTCACATTAGGAAAAGCTGTGGACTCCATCTCTTGAGTGTCTATTCTGTTGACTCCATCCATATTAAGTAAATTATGTGGACTCCATTTCTTATTAGTAAAAGTTGTCCAATCCATCTCTCACGAGAGTAAATGCTGTGGAATCCATCGCTCACGAGAGTATATCCTATGGACTCCATCTGTCATGAATAAATGCCTTGTACTCAATCTGTCATTGGGTAAATGCTGTGTACTTCATCAATTAAGAGTAAATGTTGTGGATTCCATCGCTCATGAGGATATGTCATGTACTCGATCTCTTTGGAGTAAATACTGTGTTCTCAATTTCTTATGGGTATATGTTGTGGACTCCGTCTCTCATGAATAAATACCATGTTCTCAAACTAACATTAATAAATGCTGTGTACTACATCTCAGAGTAAATGCTGTTGAAGCCATATGTCATGAATATAGGCTGTGTATTCCATCTCTCAAGATTAAATGCTGTGTATACCATCTCTAATGAGAAAATATTGTGGACTACATCTCTCTTGAGTAAATGTTCTGAACTCCATCTCTTATTCGTAAATTATGTTGGCTGCATCTCTCATGAGTATATGCTGTGTACACCATCCGTGATGAGTAAATGCTATTTTCTCAAGTGTAAATGTTGTGGACGCCATCTCTCATCAGTAAATACTGTATCCTCTATCTCACATGAGTAAATGGTGTGTACTCTACCTTTCAAGAATAAATGCTGTGTACACAATCTCTCATCAGTAAATACAGTGGACTCCATCTCTCGTGAGTAAATGATCTTTACCCCATCTCTTATGAGTATATGTCGTGTACTCCTTCTCGCATGAGTAAATGCTGCGTAATCTATATACCAATAATATATACAGTGGACTCCATTTGTCATGTGTAAATGTCATGTACTTCACCTGTCTTGAGAATATATTGTGTGCTACATATCTCAATGCTGCGTACGGGCTACAGGAAAATGAGGAGAGCAAAAATAGCATCTATCATGTGAAAATGCTGAGGACTCCTTCTTTCAAGAGCACATAAAGTGTACTCCATATCTCGTCAATAAAATCTGTGGAACCCATCTCTTGAGAGTTAATGCTTTGGACTTGATCAATCTTGATAAAATGCTGTTGAAGCTATCTCTCATCAATATATGTAGTTGATTCCATCAGTCACGAGGGAAAATCCTATGGAGTCCATCTCTCATCAATAAATGCCTTTTTCTCAATCTATCATTGGGTAAATGCTGTGTACTTCATCACTTAAGAGTTAACGCTGTGGACTCCATGTTTTATAAGATAATGTGATGTTTTCGATATGTGAGGAGTAAATACTGTGTACTCGATTTCTCATGAACATATGTTGTGGACTCCGTCTCTCATGAGTAAATACCATGTTCTCAATCTCCCATTAGTAAATACAGTGTACTTCTCCTCTCAAGAGTATATGCTGTGGAATCGATATTTAATGAGTGTATGCTGTGTATTGAATCTCTCAAGAATAAACCTTGTGTACCCCAAATATAATGAGTAAATGTTGTGGACTCCATCTCTCATTCTTTAATTATGTTGGCTACATCTCTCATGAGCATATGCCGTGGACACCATCTCTCATAAGTAAAGGCTGTGGACTCCAACTCTAATGAGAAAATGTCACTCGATCTTTTATAAGTAAACGCTGTATACACCGTCACTGATGAGTATATTTTGTGGACTCCATCTTTCTAAAGAAATTGCTGTGGACCCCATATTTTTCAGTAAGTGTGTACACCATCTCTCATGAGCATATGCTGTGGACATCATCTCTGATGAGTAAATGCTGTGTACCCCATCTCTCATGAGTATATGTCGTGTACTCCTTCTCTCATGAATAAATGCTGTGTAATCCATCTACCAAGAATAAATGCTGTGGATTACATCTCTCATGTGTACTTGTCATGTTCGGCATCTCTCTTGAGAATATATTGTGGAATCCATCGCTCCTGAGCAAATGCTGTGTACGGGCTACAGGGAAAAGGAGGAGAGCAATAGTAACATCTATAATGTGTAAATACTGTGGACTCCTTCTTTCAAGAGTAAATAATATGTACTTCATATCTCGTCAATAAAAGTTGTGGAACCCTTCTCTTGAGAGTAGACGATTTGGACTGCATCAGTCATGACAAAATACTGTTGACGCCATCTCTCATGAATATATGCAGTGGACTCCATATCTCACGTGTAAATGCTGTGGCCTCGAACTCTCGGGAATAAATGCTATGTACCCCACATCTTTTGCGAAAATTTTGCTAACTCCAACTCTAATGGGTAAATGTTTTTGGTTCCATCTCTCATAAGGAATTCTCTCGTAAGCCATCTGTCCTGACGAAATGCTGCTGACTCCATATCTCCTGTGAAAAAAGTTGTGAATTCCAACTCTCATTGGTAAATAGTATGTACTCCATTTCTCAAGAATATATGCTGTGGAAGCATAGTTTTATGAGTAAATGTTGTTGGTTCCGTCTCTCCTTTGTAAATGGTGTGGAATAGTGACGAAGAAGAAGGGGAAACAAAAATCAATGACCGGTATCGTAGCCAGACTCAAACCGGACTACAGGGGATTATTTGTGCTCCATCTCTCATGAGTATATGCTGTGTATTCCTTCTCTCAAGATTAAATGTTGTGTATACCATCTCTAATGAGTACATGTTGTGGATTCCGTCTCTCATTTGTAAATTCTGTTGTCTGCATCTCTCATGAGATTATGTGTGGACACCATCTCTGGTAAGTAAATGCTGTGAAGTCCATATCTGAAGATTAAATGTTGTGGACGCCATCTCTAATAAGTAAATAACGTATTCTCCATTTTTCATGAGTAAATGTTGTGTACTCCATCTCTCAAGATTAAATGCTGTGTACCCAATATCTCATCAGTAAATGCAGTGGACTCCATATCTCATCAGTAAATGATGTACACCCCCAACTCTCATGAATATATGTCGTGTACTCCTTCACTCATGAATAACTGTTGTGTAATCCATCTAGTAAAAATAAATGCTGTAGACTCCATCTCTCTTGTGTAATTATATTGTACGTCATCTCTCTTGAGAATATATTGTGGACTCCATCTCTCATGAGTAAATGCTGTGTACGGGCTACAGAAAAAAGGAGGAGAGCTACAACAGCATATATCATGTGAAAATGCTGTGGACTCCTTTTTCAAGAGTAAATAATGTTTACTCCATATGTCTTCAATAAAACCTGTGGAACCCATGTCTTGAGAGTAAACAAATTTGGACTGCAAACGTCATGACAAAATGCTGTTGACACCATCTCTCGTGAATATATGCAGTGGACTCCATCTCCCACGGGTAACTGTTGTGGCCTCCAACTCTCGTGAATAAATGCTATGTACCCCACCTCTCTTGTGAAAATGTTGCTATCTCTATCTCTAATGGGTAAATGTTGTGGGTTCCATCTCTCATAAAGAATTTTCGCGTACTCCATCTCTCAAAAGTATATGCTACGTAATCCATGTCTCATGAGTATATACTGTGTATTCCATCTCACAAGAGAAAATGCTGTGTGTTCTATATCTTGGGAGTCAATGCTGTGGACTCCATATCTCGTAAATGCTGTGGACTCCTTCTCTCCTTTGTAAGTGTTGTGGATTATTGGTGAAGATGAAGGGAAATAAAAATCGACGTTTACTCCATACGTTGTGAGTAAACATTGTTGACTCCACTTCTCATGAGTAACTGCTTTGGATTCCATCTCTTGAGATTGAATATTGTGGACGCCATCTGTCGGGAACAAATGCTTTGGACTCCAACTATTGTGGGTAAATATGATGTACTCCATCTCTCAAGATTAAATGCTGTGGACGCATTCTATCATGAGTAAATGTTATTGGCTCCGTCTCTCCTTAGTAAATGGTGTGGATTAGTGAAGAAGAAGAAGAATGGGAAACAAAAACCAATGACCGGTATCGTTGCCAGCCTCACCTCGAATTGCAGGGAAAGAAAGGAGCGCAACAATTGAATATATCTCATGTGTAAATGCTGTGGACTCCATCTCTCTTCAGAAAAAGCTGTGGACACCATATATTGAGTGTCTATACTGTGGACTCCATCTATATTAAGTAAATTATGTGGGCTACATTTTTTACTAGTAAACGTTGTTCAATCCATACCTCAAGAGAGTAAATGCTGTGGATTCTATCGCTACCTACTGTAAATACTATGGACTCCATATGTCATAAATAAATGCCTTGCACTCCATCTGTCATTGGATAAATGCTGTGTACTTCATCATTTAAGAGTAAATATTGAGGACTCCACCATTCATGAGAAAATATCTTGTATTCGATCTCTTTGGGATAAATACAGTGTGCTCAATTTCTCATGAGTCTCTCATAACTAAATATCATGTTCTCAATCTCACATTAATAAATGCTGTGTAATACATCTCTCAAGAGTAAATGCTGTGGAGGCCATCTCTCATGAGTATAGCTTGTTTATTCCATCTCTCAAGATTAAATGCTGTGTATACCGTCTCTAATGAGTAAATGTTGAGGACTACATCTCTTATTCGTAAATTATGTTGGCTGCATCTCTCATGAGTATATGCTGTGTACACCATCCGTGATGAGTAAATGCTATTAGAGTAAATGCTGCGGACTCCATTTCTTGTAAGTAAATGTTGTGTACTCCATATTTCACGAGTAACTGCTTTGGACTCCATCTCTTCACATTGAATACTGTGTACCCCATCTCTCAAGAGTAAACGTTGTTTACTTCTCTCATGAGTACATGTCGTATACTCTTTCTCTCAGGAGTATATGCTGTGTTTACCATCTCTAAAAATTAAATGCTGTGTACCCCATCTCTCATGAGTATATATCGTGTACTCCTTCTCTCATGAATAAATACTGTGTTATCCATCTACCAAGAATAAATGCTGTGGATTCCATCTCTCATGTGTACTTTTCATGTACGTCATCTCTCGTGATAATATATTGTGGAATCCATCGCTCCTGAGCAAATGCTATGTATGGGCTACAGGGAAAAGGAGGAGAGCAACAGTAACATCTATAATGTGTAAATGCTGTGGACTCCTTCTTTCAAGAGTAAATAATATGTACTCCATATCTCGTCAATAAAAGCTGTGGAACCCTTCTCTTGAGAGTAGACGATTTGGATTGCATCAGTCATGACAAAATATTGTTGACGCCATCTCTCATGAATATATGCAGTGGACTCCAACTCTCACGTGTAAATGCTGTGTCCTCGAACTCTCGGGAATAAATGCTATGTACCCCACATCTTTTGCGAAAATTTTGCTAACTCCAACTCTAATGGGTAAATGTTTTGGGTTCCATCTCTCATAAGGAATTCTCGCGTACTCCATCTCTCAAAAGTAAATGCTACAAAATCCATATCTCATGAGTATATACAGTGTATTCCATCTCTCAAGAGAAAATGCTGTGTATTCCATATATTGAGAGTCAATGCTGTGGACTCCGTAGTGATGAAGAAGAAGGGGAAACAAAAATCAATGACCGGTTTCGTAGCCAGCCTCATCCCGGGCTAAAGGGGATGCTGTGTACTCCATCTTCCATGAGTATATGCTGTGTATTCCATCTCTCAAGATTAAATGCTGTGTATACCATTTCTAACGAGTAAATGTTGTGGATTCCGTCTCTCATTCGTAAATTCCGTTGGCTACATCTCTCATGAGAATATGCTGTGGACACCATCTCTGATGAGTAAATGCTGTGAACTCCAAATCTCAAGAGTAAATGTTGTGGACGCCATCTCTCATAAGTAAATGCCGTATTCTCCATCTGTCACGAGTAAATGCTGTGTACTCCATCTCTCAAGATTAAATACTGTGTACTCAATATCCCATCAGTAAATGCAGTGGACTCCATATCACATGAGTAAATGATGTGTACCCCCATCTCTCATGAATATATGTCGTGTACTTCTTCACTCATGAATAAATGCTGTGTAATCCATCTACCAAAAATAAATGCTGTGGACTCCATCTCTCATGTGTAATTGTTATGTACGTCATCTCTCTTGAGAATATATTGTGGACTCCATCTCCCATGAGTAAATGCTGTGTACGGGCTACAAGGAAAAGTAGGAGAGCAACAACTGCATATATCATGTGAAAATGCTGTGGACTCCTTTTTCAAGAGTAAATAATGTGTACTCCATATGTCGTCAATAAAAGGTGTGGAACCCATCTCTTGAGAATAAACGATTTGGACTGCATCAGTCATGACACATTGCTGTTGAAGCCATCTCTCATGAATATATAGAGTGGACTCCATATCTCAGGGATAAATGCTGTGGCCTCCAACTCGCGTGAATAAATGCTATGTACACCACCTGTGTTGTGAAAATTTTGCTATCTCTATCTCTAATGGGTAAATGTTGTGGGTTCCATCACTCATAAAGAATCCTCGCGTACTCCATCTCTCAAAAGTATATGCTACGAAATCAATGTCTCATGATTATATACAGTGTGTTACATCTCACATGAGAAAATGCTGTGTGTTCCATAATCTTGGGAGTCAATGCTGTGGACTCCGTATCTCGTAAATGCTGTGGACTCCTGCTATCCTTTGTAAAAGTTGTGAACTAGTGATGAAGTTGAAGGGAAAAAAAAAATCGACGAAAAGTATCGTGTGTAAATTTGTAAACTCCATATGTTGTGAGTACATGTTGCCGATTCCACCTCTCATGAGTAACTGTTTTGGATGCCATCTCTTGTGAGTGAATACTGTGGAAGCCATCTGTCCTGACGAAATGCTGCTGACTCCATATATCCTGTGAAAAAAGTTGTGAACTGCAACTCTCATTGGTAAATAGTATGTACTCCATCTCTCAAGAATATATGCTGTGGAAGCATTGTTTTATGAGTAAATGTTGTTGGCTCCGTCTCTCCTTAGTAAATGGTGTGGAATAGTGATGAAGAAGAAGGGGAAACAAACATCAATGACCGGTAACGTAGCTAGACTCAACCCGGACTACAAGGGATTATTTGTGCTCCATCTCTCATGAGTATGTGCTGTGTATTCCTTCTCTCAAGATTAAATGCTGTATATACCATCACTAATAAGTAAATGTTGTGGACTTCCGTCTCTCATTCGTAAATTCTGTTGGCTGCATCTCTCATGAGATTATGCTGTGGAAACCATCTCTGATAAGTAAATGCTGTGAAGTCCATCTTTCAAGATTAAATGTTGTGGACGCCATCTCTCATAAGTAAATAACGTATTCTCCATTTTTCATAAGTAAATGTTTTGTACTCCATCTCTCAAGATTAAATACTGTGTACCCCATATCTCATCAGTAAATGCAGTGGACTCCATATCTCATCAGTAAATGCTGTACACCCCCAACTCTCATGAATATATGTCGTGTACTCCTTCACTCATGAATAAATGTTGTGTAATCCATCTACCAAAAATAAATGCTGTATACTCCATCTCTCATGTGTAATTATCATGTACGTCATCTCTCTTGAGAATATATTGTGGATTCCATCTATCATGAGTAAATGCTGTGTACGGGCTAGAGAAAAAAGGAGGATAGCAACAACAGCATATATAATGTGTAAATGCTGTGGACTCCTTTTTCAAGAGTATATAATGTGTACTCCATATGTCTTCAATAAAAGCTGTGGAACCCATCTCTTGAGAGTAAACGATTTGGACTGCAAAAGTCATGACAAAATGCCGTTGACGCCATCTCTCATGAATATATGCAGTGGACTCCATCTCTCACGGGTAAATGTTGTGGCCTCCAACTCTCGTGAATAAATGCTATGTTCCCCACCTCTCTTGTGAAAATGTTGCTATCTCTATCTCTAATGGGTAAATGTTGTGGGTTCCATGTCTCATAAAGAATTCTCGCGTACTCCATCTCTCAAAAATATATTCTACGTAATCCATGTCTCATGAGTATATACTGTGTATTCCATCTCACAAGAGAAAATGCTGTGTGTTCCATATCTTGGGAGTCAATGCTGTAGACTCCATATCTCGTAAATGCTGTGGACTCATTCTCTCCTTTGTAAGTGTTGTGGATTATTGGTGAAGATGAAGGGAAATAAAAATCGACGTTTACTCCATACGTTGTGAGTAAACGTTGTTGACTCTCATGAGTAACTGCTTTGGATTCCATCACTTGAGATTGAATATTGTGGGCGCCATCTGTCGGGAACAAATGCTTTGGAGTCCAACTATTGTGGGTAAATATGATGTACTCCATCTCTCAAGATTATATGCTGTGGACGCATTTTCTTATGAGTAAATGTTATTGGCTCCGTCTCTCCTTAGTAAATGGTGTGGATTAGTGAAGAAGAAGAAGAATGGGAAACAAAAATCAATGACCGGTATCGTTGCCAGCCTCACCTCGGACTGCAGGGAAAGAAAGGAGCGCAACAATTGCATCTCTCATGTGTAAATGCTGTGGACTCCATCTCTCTTCAGAAAAAGCTGTGGACTCCATATATTGAGTGTCTATACTGTTGACCCCATCTCTATTAAGTAAATTATGTGGGCTACATTTTTTACTAGTAAACGTTGTTCAATCCATATCTCAAGAGAGTAAATGCTGTGGACTCTATCGCTCCCTACTGTAAATCCTATGGTCTCCATATGTCATAAATAAATGCCTTGCACTCCATCTGTCATTGGATAAATGCTGTGTACTTCATCATTTAAGAGTAAATATTGAGGACTCCACCATTCATGAGAAAATATATTGTATTCGATCTCTTTGGGGGTAAATACAGTGTACTCAATTTCTCATGAGTATGTTATGGACTCTGTCTCTCATGAGTAAATATCATGTTCTCAATCTCACATTAATAAATGATGTGTACTACATTTCTCAAGAGTAAATGCTGTGGAGGCCATCTCTAATGAGTATAGCCTGTTTATTCCATCTCTCAAGATTAAATGCTGTGTATACCGTCTCTAATGAGTAAATGTTTTGGACTACATCTCTCTTGAGTAAATTTTCTGAACTCCATCTCTTATTCGTAAATTATGTAGGCTGCATCTCTCTTTGAGTAAATGCTGTGTACACCATCCGTGATGAGTAAATGCTATTAGAGTAAATGCTGCGGACTCCATCTCTTGTAAGTAAATGTTGTGTACTCCATATATCACGAGTAACTGCTTTGGACTCCATCTCTTCACATTGAATACTGTGTACTCCATCTCTCAAGAGTAAACGATGTTTACTTCTTCTCTCATGAGTACATGTCGTATACTCTTTCTCTCAGGAATATGCTGTGTTTACCACCATCTCTCAAAATTAAATACTGTGTACCCCATATCAAATGAGTAAACATTGTAAACTCCATCTCTCATTCGTGAATTATGTTCGTTCATATCTCATTAGTACATGCTGTGGACACCATACCGCATGAGTAAATGCTGTGAAACTCATCTCTCAAGAGTAAAAGCTACGGACGCCATCTCTTATGAATAAATTCTCTAATCTCAATCTCTCATGAGTAAATGCCGTGTACTCCATCTCTCAAGATTAAATGTTGTTTACACAATCTCTTTATGTGAAACTGGTGTGGATTCCATTTCTGATGAGTAAATGCAGTGGACTCCATTTCTCATCAGTAAACTCTGTGTTCTCCATTTCTCATAAGTAATTGATGTGAAATCCATCTCTAAAGAGTAAACATCATATACTCGATATTTTATCAGTAAATGTTGTGTACTCGGTCTCTCATAAATATATTTTGTGGACTACATGTCTCAAGAGAAAATGCTGTGGAATCCATCTCTTGGGAGTCAATGCTATGGACTCCATATCTTTTCAGTAACTGTGGACACCATCTCTTGAGAGTAAATGCTATGGACTACATCAGTCGTTTGAAAATTCAGTGGACACCATCTCTTGGAAATCAATGTTATGGACTCCATATCTTGTCAGTAAGTGTGGACTCCATGTCTGATGAGCAAATGCTGTGTTTTCCATCTCTCATGTGTAACTTCTGTAGACTCAATCTGTTGTGAGTAAATACTGGCCATTCCATCTCTTATGAATAAATCCTGTGGATACCACGTGTCATTAGTATATGCAGTGGATTGCATCATTTCAGAGTAAATGCTGAGTACCCCATTTTTCAGTAATTGCAGTGGACTCCATCTCTCGTGAGTAAATATCTTGTGCTCAATATATAATGAGTAAAAATCATGTTCTCCATCTCTCATTACTATTTGCTGTGTACTCCATTTCTCATTAGTAAATACCGTGTTCTCCATTTCTCATGAGTAAATTGTGTGGACTTCATCTCTTATCAGTTTATATCTTGAACTCCATCTTTCATTGGTAAATACAGTTTACCCCATCTGTCATGAGTATATGTTGTGGACTCCATCTTTCTAGAGTAAATGCTGCGGACTCCATCTCTTGTGAGTAAATGTTGTGGACTCCTTATATCAAGAGTAACTGCTTTGACCTGCATCTCTTGACATTAAATACTGTGTACTCCATATCTCAAGAGTAAACCTTGTTTACTCCTTCTCTCATAAGAACATGTCGTGTCTCATAAGTAAATGCTGTGGACCCCATCCCCCATGAGTCAATGTGGACTTCATCTCTTATAAGAAAAAAAATGTGTACTCCATGTATCTTGAGGAAATGTTGTGTTCTCCCTCTATCATGAGTAAATTCTGTGGAATCCATGTGAAAATATTGTCAACTCCAAATCTCGTGACAAAATACTACCTACTCCGTCTCCCACGAGTTAATGCAGTGGACTCTATATATCATAAATAAATGCCTTCTACTCCATACCTTATGAGTAAATGCCGTGTCCCCCACCTCACGTGAGTACATTCTGTGTGCCCAAACTCTCAAGAGTACATTCTGTGGAATCCATCTCTCATGAGTATATGCTGTGTTTTCCACCTCTCAAAATTAAATGCTGTGTACCCCATATCAAATGGGTAAAGGCTGTGGACGCCATCTCTTATGAGTAAATACTGTAATCTCCATCTCTCATGAGTAAATGCTGTGTATTCCATCTCCTAAGATTAAATAATGTGTACACAGTATCTAATGTGTAACTGGTGTGGACTCCATTTCTGATGAGTAAATGCAGTGGACTCCATTTCTCTTCAGTAAATTAAGTGTACTCCATCTCTCATAAGTAGTTAATGTGAAACCCATTTCTAAAGAGTAAATATCGTATACTCGATCTTTTATGAGTAAATGTTGTGTACTCGGTCTCTCATAAGTATATTTTGTGGAATCCATCTCTCAAAAGAAAATGCTGTGGACTCCATCTCTTGGAAGTCAATGCTATGGATTCCACATCTTTTCAGTAAGTGTGATCACCGTCTCTTGAGATTCAATGCTTTGGACTACATCAGTCTTTTGAAAATGCAGTAGACTCCATGTCTTGGAAATCAATGCTATGGGCTCCATATCTTGTCAATAACTATGGACTCTATCTCTGATGAGTAATTGCTGTGTTAATCAATCTCTCATGTGTAAACGCTGTTGCCTCCATCAGTTGTGAGTAAATACTGGCCATTCCATCTCTTATGAATAAATCCTGTGTATACCACCTGTCATTAGTAAATGCAGTAGATTGCATCTCTTCAGAGTAAATGCTGAGTACCCATTTTTCAGTAATTGCAGTGGACTCCATCTCTCGTGAGTAAATGTCGTGTGCTCAATATGTAATGAGTAAATATCATGTTATCCATCTCTCATTATTAAATGCTGAGTACTCCATTTCTCATTAGTAAATACCATGTTCTCCATTTCTCATTAATAAATTGTGTGGACTCCATCTCTTATGAATATATATCTTGAACTCCATCTCTCATTGGTAAATACAGTTTACTCCAACTGTCTTGAGTATCCATCTTTCTAGTATAAATGCTTTGGACTCCATCTCTTGTGAGTAAATATTGTGGACTCCATATCTCACGAGTAACTGCTTTGGACTCCTTCACTTGATATTGAATACTGTGTACTCCATCTCTCAAGAGTAAACGCTCTTTATTCTTTCTCTCATAAGTACATGTCGTATTCCTTCTCTCATGAGTTAATGCTGTGGACTTCATCTCTCATGAGAAAACACCGTGTACTCCATGTATCTTGAGTAAATGTTGTGTACTCCATCTATCATGAGTAAATTCTGTGTAATCCATGTGAAAATATTGTCAACTCCAAATCTCGTGACAAAATAATACCTATTTCGTCTCTCATGAGTAAATGCAGTGGACTCCATATATCATAAATAAATGCCTTCTACTCCATATCTCATGAGTAAATACCGTGTCCTCCATCTCCCGTTAATAAATTCTGTGTGACCAATCCCTCAAGAGAGCATTCTGTGGAATTCATCTGTTGGAAGTCAATGCTATGGACTGCATCAGTCGTTAGAAAATGCTTTATACGCCATCTCTTGGAAATCAATGGTATGGACGCCATATCTTGTTAATAATTGTGGATTCCATTTCTCATGTGTAAATGCTGTGTATACCTTCTCTCAAGAGTAAATGCTGTGGACTCCATCTCTAATTAGTAAATGTCATGTACTCGATCTTTTTTCAGTAAATGCTGTGTACTCGGTCTCTCATGAGTTTTGTGGACTCCATCTCCCAAGAGAAACTGCTTTTGACTCCATATCTTGGAAGTCAATGCTGTCTACTCCATATCTTGGCAGTAAGTGTAGACTCCATATCTCATGAGTAAATACTGTGGACCCCATTTCTGACGAGTAAATGCTGTGCAGTCCATCTCTAATGAGTAAATATCATGAACTCGATCTTTTATTAGTAAATGCTGTGTACTCTGTCTCTCGTGAAGATATTTTGTGGACTCAATCTCTGGGAAGTCTCTGTTGTGGACTCCATATCTTGTCAGAAAGATAAAGGCTGAGTAATCCATATATTGTGTGTAAATGCTGTGGGTTTCACATGTTATTGGTAAATGCAGTGGAGTCCATCTGTCATAAATAAATGCCTTGTACTCCATCTCTCATCAGTAAATATTACATATCTCATGAGTAAATGCTGTATACTCCATCTCTCAAGATTAAATGCTGTGTACACCACATTTAATCAGTAAATGGTGTGCATTCCATCTCTGATGTGAAAATATTGTGAACTCTAAATCTCGTTACAAAATACTATGTACTCCATCTCTCATCAGTAAATGCCTTGTACTCTATATATCTTGAGTAAATGCACTGTACTCCATCTCTCATAAGTTGATAATATGGACTCCATATCTTGGGATTCAATGCTGTTGACTCCATATATCATGAGTAAATGTGGGCTCCCTCTCTGTTAAGTAAAATCTGTGGACTCCAGAGTATATGCTGAGTATATGATGAGTATATGCTGTGGACTCCATCTCTCATGAGTAAATGTTATGAAATCGATATCCCTATAATTAATGCTGTGGGATGGTGATGAAGAAGAAGGAAACAAAATCAGCGACCGGTATCGTTGCCAGCCTTACCCTGGAATATATGGAAAAGGAGGAGAACAGCAATTGCATCTCTCATGTGTAAACGCTGTGAACTCCATATATTATGAGGAAATGCTGTTCGTTCCATGTCTTATGAATAAATTCTGTGGACTCCACCTCTTATGAGCATATGCTTTTGAATCCATGTCTTGAGAGTCAATGCTGTGGTCTCCACATCTCATGAATAAGTAAAGTGTACTCAATCTCTAGTCAGTAAAACTGTGGACCCCATTTCTTGAGATTCAATGTTTTTGAAAGCATAAGTCGTGAGAGAATGCTGTGGACTCTATCACTCATTAGAAAATAATGTGTATTCCATCTCTAGTCAGTACAAGCTGTGGACCCCATCTCTACGCAGTAAAAGCTATGGACCCCATCTCTTGAGAGTCAATGCTTTGGACTGCATCAGTCGTTAAAAAATGCTGTGTACTCCACCTCTGATAAGAACATGTCATCTCCAACTCTCATGGATAAATACTGAGTACATATCTTATGAACAAAAACTTTGGACTCCATCTCTCATGAGTATTTGCTATGTATTCCATCTATCGTGAGTAGATATCATGTACCCATCACTCGTGAGTATATATTGCATGCTCCATATCTTAAGAATAAATGCTGTGGACTCCATATCTTCTGAGTAAGTGCCATGGACTCCACCACTCCGTAGCTAATGCCGCGGCCTAGTTATGAAGAAAAATTACCGGTATCGTTGCCCCGGCCTTCAGGGAATATAAGGAAAAGAACCCTTACATCTCTCAATGCTATGGACTCTATCTCTTGAGAGTCAATACTGTGGACTTCATCTCTCATGAGAAAATTTTATGAACTCCAACTCTCATGGTTAAATACTGTGTACTCAATCTCCCATGAGTAAACGCTGTGCACGCTATCTTTCATTAGTATAAGCGGTGGACTCTATCTCACACGTGTAAATTCTGTGGCCTCCAACTCTCGCGAATTAATGCTGCGTATTCCATATCGAATGAGCATATTCTGTGGACTCCTTATCTCAAGAATAAATAATGTGTATTCCGTCTGTAGTCAATAAAAGCTGTGAACCCAATCTCTTGAGACTCAATGGTTTTGACTGCATCAGTCGTGAGAAAATGCTGGGTCGGTGTCTAGAATCCAGTCAATACATCTTGATGCGCCGTGTTCACAGTGGGCGACTTTAACTTATGCACCCTGGATGGCGTACTGCCCTTATTTCAACAGATCGTGACCTGCCTAACAAAGTAATCGACTTATACTCTAGCTCATTGGAAGACACATACACCCCGCAATGTCTCCCTGCCCGGGGGGGGGGCAGATAACAACATCCTTCGTATCCTGATATTCTCACTGACTCCACAAAGCTCTGTCAATACTCTATCATCCCAGACTGTCACTGTGTGTCCTAACAAAGAATCCAGTGATCAACAAACAGAAAATGCTTAGGGCAGACATTGGCCTTGCTAAAAAAAGCTCTTCGAGACTAAGTAGAAAAGCAATATCAGACCATGAACACTCGTGATGCTTTCAGAAATCTCAAGGTGATGGCAGGTGATGCCAGAGCTGGCGAAAGTGCAAGATCTAATACACTGCCTGATGCTATAGATCTAAACACCTTCTACACTCGCTTCGACAGAATAAACTTTACATCCGGGTGCACAAGGCTTCTGGCAACCACCCCCCGTACCAGAGAATGATCATCATCTC